>QLNU02015003.1:6405729-6443205 GCA_006491805.2 Dysdera silvatica | reverse complement strand
CGTTAACTAACTTCTATTGGAGAATTGCAAGGAAGATGGGAACATCCACAGATCGTTAACAATAATAATGCAATTTTCATTAAATTCTAAGCGAATTTAAGGCCGAATGTTTTTGTATGCATAACACAATCACATAAGTTACCGATACGGACTTCATTTTCAAAGTTTAAAATTTTAATTTCTAAAGGGATTTATCGAGGACCCGGATATAACGAGTATTTTCGTTGATTCTGAGCTTCTCGTTCTATAAGGGTCTTATTGTATATCAAATGATCAGAAGATATATGCGTTATATATTGCCATAAAATAAGCGATTTATTTGTGTTTTATAAAATTGCAAAACCTTAAGCATAAAAGCATATAAAAATGAATAATTGATAATTTTTATGTTCGATGAACTTCAATCTATATATATATATATGTGTGAATGCCCTCCAGAAATTAATATTCACAACGTTTTAAAAAAATAAACGATTTTTAAATCTTATATCCTATTATGCTATGCTTTATCTCTTCTTTACACATAGGCACAATGTACATATATTTTTATAGATAGACGTATGTTGGATTTGACATCTCTTTCATTTCTTGTGGAGCGGTTTTGTACACCCTAACCGTAGACTTCCTTCACCAGCCTATTAAACGATTAATCAATCGTATTAGGCAGAACAGAAACATCAACTGAATATACTGAGTTGTTTGCTGGATAATTTCTATAAGGATTTTCGTGAAATTTCCCACTAGCTTCGCCATGAAGTGAAGTCATGTGCGCCCATACAAATACTTCGGGGGGGGGGCGCTGAGATAAATTATGGAGTACTTTTAAGGAGTTGAGAAAAATTAACGAGTACTTCAAGGGGGGGGGGGGGCCTGAGAAAAATTACTAATTATTACCTCCTTCTCAAAGCTGTCGAGAATTTTAGTGAATGTACAAGATACCAAAACGCTACAAAAATAATTGATACTGCTTGACAATTAGTAATGAGCTAAAAAGTACCTTATTTTAAAATGTGACTGTAAAACTTTTGAAAGTAAATGCGTAGCAGGTTCGGGCGAATCAAATTTTTAAACGGCTAGGGGGCTCAAGCCCCCTCTGCCCCCAATAGGGCGCCCATATATGAAGTCATCCAGGGTGAATGTTCTTGGCCGCCGTTCTCGTAACTAAGTGGGGAATGCTTAACTAAAAAAACGAAAATTTCAAATGGAGGCTATTTGAAGAGCATTGATTGGGCTTAGTGCTACAGCTCTCCTACCTCGACTTATACATCGAGTCTATTTGCTCCAGTGAGACGAAAACTGTTCATGCAAAATAGATACGTAAATGTAAAATAGATATGCAAATGTTCAAAAAGTCGAAAAGATATGAAAAATGCTGTGTTAGGGAATGGTCCAATGTACGAGCTGACGGCAGAGGTCTACGACTGGGATACACAAAACCTCGTCTAACGTCTTTAGTTTGTGTTTGCTTCCTCCGTTGTTTTTGTGTTTATGTGACCTCCGCTGGCAAGCAAATCTAACCCTGGACTACGGTGGGTAGAAAAACGACACTGGCTCTGCAAAAACAGTTGTGAGTCGAATCGATATTAATGACACGCTAGAAGAATGCGCCATCATCATCAGTGGCCATACATTTTCCAGAGCAATTCAGAGAAATAATTTAAGGCAGCCGTCGTAATGAGGCATACAATAGAACCTCATTATAAGGGGCGATTAGGAGCTAAAGGTTGTCCGTCTTAATGGAAATCCGGTTTATAACAAATAATTCTTACAGGGGTGTAATGCAACGGGGTGTACATCAATAAAAGTACAGTAAGTAGTCAGCTATAAAAAGTGTTCAATCAAAAAATGTATATTCTGCCTTCACTTGACAAAGGGAGCAGTTGGCTCCCGAAACGTCGTGTTTTTAAACCTTACGCCAGTGTCGAAATAACTGTTTGTTATGGAATCTCATGGTGAAACTCTGTATTGTTTCGTTAAAAAGTGTTTATCATATATCAAATAAAAAGAAGCCTTCGCATACGTCGAACTGAAAATGATGTGTACGTATACACTGCATTAATCTTTAGAACAAGAAGATCCTTGTTCATGCTGATTACATACATGCTGATTACATACATGCTGATTACATACATGCTGATTACATACATGATTGGTTTGAACGAATAAATTAATTTTTTTCTGGGTGTGTTTGGTGCTTATTTCTTCAGTTAATAACCGACGGAGGTGCCGTAAGCGTTCATATTATGCAAACACATTTTTATTTGCAGATTTTTCAACGGTATTATTGTATCATTCCAGTATTACAATTTCTTTTAACTATCCGTTATAAGCGACGTCGTTATAATAGGGTCCATTATAATGAGGTTCTACTGTACTATTTTTTTTTAAATGCTATTTAAAAAGTTAGACCGATATTATTGTTTCTTTGACCGATATTGTTTCTTTGTATATCAGTCAACAAATGTGTAAATTGTGTCAAGTCACAAACCCTACAATCATTAAATATTAGAATCAACCTCTAGGGCACATCGACGCGTTTCAAACGAGCATCGCTGACCTTCGTTAGGAGACGACCGAAATGAACTCCAGAGGAGAATCCTGTCATACTAGTCATACTGTGTTCACTTGGAGTTCACACTAATCTATTTCTGACAAAGGGCAGCGACGCCCATCCGAAACGCGTCAATACTCTCTACCCATCATCAAAAGCTGCATTCTACAACGTCGTTGTTGTGCTATGCCGTTTTTACGCTTTACCCACAACCGTGTTTTGAAGTGTTTCAAGAGAAAGGTATGTAAAAAAGCTTTGAAGTTTTGTTTGTCTATCTTGCGTTTCAAGACTGCGGATGCTATGGATCATTTCGGAGGGGACTGACGGCTTTGCGTGACCTCCGAAATTCGATACATTTACATATCATTAAAGTTACTAGAATTCGCACCTAATCCTGCGGTTGCGAAAGCGGTGGATATAACCATTGAACCACCAGGGCGCCCATGAAGTTTCAATTAGAATTTCTACTTTATACACTGCCATTTTAAAAAATAACTTACAAGAGTGAAGATAATTCATGGTGTTATTAAGGAAACATCAGATAATGGGTTTAAAGCTATACTACTATGTGAGTTCTCGTAAATTCACCTCAGTGACTCGGTGGCTACGTTCACCACCTTCTGGGTCCTTGGGTTTGGAGTCGACACCTAAGTAAGCTTGGGTGATTGTAAACGTAGCCTGGGGTGTTGTCGGTTACCTACCATGATGCTCTTACGCCTAACCATAATCACACTTTATTGGCATGAAAGTGCTAACACATAAATATACAGCTAGATGATGGTAAAGTCAATTTAAACAAGCATAAAAAATGTAACAGCATTATGCTTATTAGTATGTTCATAGGCGTAGGCAGGATGTTCACAAAGGGGTTATAGAGATACGACTTTGCATATTCATATATATATGTGTGTGTATATATATACATATACAATGGAGGTTACCACCCCTATAAATCCCCCTGTATACGACAGTGGTTATGTTATTAATGTTTTACCCAGAGCATCCAAGGGCATTTGCCTCCCTGTGGTTTCGCTGATAAATGTTTTCAATTATCTGGCAATTCTTAACCCGACAGACCTCGAAATAGTTAGAAAGAAAAATAACCTAAGGAATTATAAGTATAATCAATATGAAGCTCGCATGAATGGCACAAATGAGAGGAGTAACAGCACAAAGCAGAACGTTCCTTGTAGTGCTCGAAATACTCATACGGCGTATGATTGACCCGAAAGAAATGCTGCTCTCAGTCTGACTCTTCATGTGGTTCACCAGACATTTAGTCCTTCCTCTGTCTTAATAAGCATTTCTGTGTATGTTAAATACAGAATATTACCTTCCACATACGCCGAATTATATAATTACTTTTCCAGGTTGGCATTCAACTTCGATATTTAATAATCTATTAGATATCAAGTTATTAGTGTATCTATTAGATAAGGTAGTATCTAACAGATAGACTTTATTCAGTACCTAATAGACGTAACAGTAGTATAACTAATCAAGCTAAGACGCGCATTCCCCGTAAATGTTTGTATTTTCACTTAAACAATTTGAAGTAGCATGAAAATGTGTTTAATTTGTACCTAATATAGCACATATCATGTACTTTTTAATTCACAAAACTTGTTTTCACATTGGAATCGGCTCTGAGATATACTGAGCTTGTACAAATTGCATTGTTTCTCATTGTGGAAAAAGGTTTGCTCGTGTGGAAATAACGGAAACCGTTAAAAGCTATCCTTAATCATGATATGAAATAAAAAATACCTCTCGTATACCCAGTGTGTTCCTGCAAAGTTTTGACGGCTTGCGTTCTAAGGGGTAAAGCTTGAACAGAACTGACTTACATGTTATCGTCAAGATTAAATCTTGGAAATGACATTTTATGAGGACAAAATAAATTGCACCAGAGAAAAGACATCTTCTAGCCTTTCCATCCCCATCAATTTCCTTCTATGGATTTTACTTGACCCACAAAAGCGGTTTGATTATAGGCCTATATAAAACCTCTACTAATTTTTCGTGTCCATGGTAATTCCACAATAGTTTTTCACTGTGTTTCATAGGTCATGTTTAATAAATAAGTTATGCTCAGTGACCTCTGCGGTAAAGTGTCAGGGCGTGCCAAGCATGGTTATGCTCTGTACTCTTTGTCTTCTATAGCTATCATTAATTTCACATACCATCTTCTCCTTCTTCGAACTTGTGAAGTTTTCTTCTTCTTCTTCTTCTTCGGTACAGTATCATTTGAAATTTTTTTCTATGAGTTTGGCATCTCCATTCCTGTAGAATAATATGACCGGAAACGTGTAATAAGAAGCCGCCCTGGCACGAGCCATTCATCTTATGGGCACGTGGCTTGCCATTATGTTAATGAGGTATATTCGGTGCATAAGGAATGAACTCTTTTGTTGTGAGGTCCAATAAGATCTCGACTCTCGGGCAAGAAAGAGTCATATGACCACACCCCCTGTCATTTTCAGATTTCAGTTCTGTGACCTTTGAAAGAGACATTCCAAGTCGCTGCGGAATGTGTGACTTTTTTCTTGGAAAATCCAGTTTCTAAGCAAGTTTTTAAGAGAGGACATTCTAAGCTCATCAAGGCCGCTGCTAATGTGAAGTCAAAAACAAATAGCAAAGGTAAACAAAAGCAATTTGGAGACAATATCTTTATCATTGAAGCAGGTGCATAGAAAATATCCATTTAAAAAAGCAATTGAAAGAAATTTCAATAAAATCTCTTTCAATTCACACAACGAAAATTGTATTAAATATAAGCGTGAAAAATACCAAAGAATTATATATATGGAAACAAATGAAAATTTACATATACTAATCTGTTGACTTCCCTTTCCATTTCGGGAATTTCGGACTCGGCAAAGGATGTCCTTTATCAAAAAAAATAAATGTATTTAATTGTATCAACCCGCTTTAAAAAGCATGAGTTTAAAATTAATACATAGATATGTGTGCGTAAGGTTATAGATATCGGTGGCGTAAGTGCATCATTCGTTACCGATAATAAGAATTTTCCAATTCAATTTTGATGGACATGGAGGGATAATTTGCTTCCAATAGAATCATCCGCATATACTGATATACGAAATTAAAGAACGATCATCAAAATATGGGATATAATTCATGGTGTTACTGAAAAAGTAAAACGCTGTGAATTGAAAGAGTTTATTATTACACAATTTCAAAGCTCCAAGTGCAGTATAATAAATTTCATAATACTGGAATGAATTGTATGGATGAGTGCAGGGAAAGTACAAAGCAAAGTGGTCTATACAGAACTCGCGAAGCGTTAACACAGTGTATGAGTGACCCTAAGAGCTATTAAAACGATTCTTCGTAACTGACAGTAGATAAACACCTTTCAATCACCATCTTCTTCCTCTTTTCTAACACATGGGGAATGTATAATGGGCGTTCTTTAATCCTTAAGGGATACATAAGACTTTTAAAAGTAATTACTTTTTCTTTTCTCAAAAGTAATTACCTTATTAGTGTAATTACTTTATCATTTTCATCGGCCTTTTGCTAGTTTCTTAAGTCTTCCCTATGTTTTTTCCTCCGAATTCCGTTTCTTGAAGACCTCCGTTATACAAATATATTAGACGATAAATGTATGGCAAAGAAAGAAATAATTTCTCGGCACCTGATGGGGATCGAACACACATCCTCTTGATAACCAGTTGAATACTCTTTCCCATTGTGCTACAAGCATCTATCGAATTCCCTTCTGCGAATATAAAACTTCATTATGAACAAGTTCTCACTGGTTCACAAGTTAAAGCTCTGGCACATTAATTGTGAACTTGTCCATGCTGAAGCTTTATCTTCGCTTTCAGATGGGAGTTTGATGGACGCCTGTGACTTAGTGGGAAAGAGCACTTCATCGGTTATTAAGAGGTTGTGGGTTAGGTCCCCACAAGGTGCGGAGAATTTTTTTTTTTGTTTTTTTGGCGAATAATTTATCATCTAATATTACCACACCATCGGTTATGATGAGAATGGTTTGTCTTTAACCACTTCATTACTAGCCATAAATTAGGGTGCAATACCAGATTTTTACGCTTTATCCATAAATTATATTTGTATTGAATCTGTGGTATATTTATTTTTTAGACTACGTTTTTACATTTATACACAATATGTGAACCCATAAACTCAACACAGCTTAGATCATAAAGCCAGCAGTTCTTAATTTTGATTTTGAATTCTCATTGCTCGTTTTATATATTTCATGTTATTGTATGGTGTAATATCTTGCCGATGTAAAATAAAATATTGTATCGTATTGTATACAGGCAATAACGCAAGGATTTTTTTTTTGTGCCATTAGAAAAAAAAAATGTCGCCCCTACGGGCTACTTCTCCTTTATACAGTCATGTATGCATGGAAAGTATCGCCCATATATATATATACACTCTATAACAAAAAAATCGACGCACCAAGAAAGAGTTGTCCGATTGTAATGAAATTTCGTATGCAAAGACATTTTGACCGAACATGCAAATGATTAAAATTTGGTGTCCAATGAATGAATAGCGGGAACTCCAGCGCATCGGAACTGCGCATTCAGCAGGTGTATATAAGGAGCGATTCTCAATATGTGGTCAAAATTTCTGTTGCATTTTGACTGCGGATATCTTACGTCGACTGTAACAATGCCTCGCCGAAAGATTCGTGCTCATTACGAGCATATGTCAGAGTTTGAAAGAGGTCGTGCTATCGGATTGAAAGAGGCTGGTTGGACGAATCGAAGAATCGCTGGACATGTGGGTCGAAGCGATGCGGCGATTGGACGGTGCTGGCAAGAGTGGGTCAACAACGGCAGATGTCAGCGTCGGGACGGCAGCGGTCGACCTAGGGCCACAACAGAACGGGAAGACAGAGCGATTGTCAGAGCAGCTGTCACAGCACCGGATTCGTCGTTATCAACTATCCAACGTGTGGCCCGCACACATGTGTCCAACATGACCCTCTGCAGACGACTGAGAGAGCGGAATTTACGCTCGCGCCGACCGTTACGCCGCTTACCTCTCACGCCTTTACACCGTCAAGTCCGATTACAGTGGTGCCGGGCTCGATCAACTTGGAACTGCGCTGACTGGGGACGTATAGTCTTTAGTGACGAGTCCCGTTTCCAACTGTGTCCTGACGACAACCGCAGACGTGTCTGGAGACGTCCAGGGCAGCGTGGGGATCCTGCCCTTACTATCGCACGCCACACATGCCCACAACAGGGCGTTATGGTCTGGGGTGCCATCTCCTTTGATAGCCGGACCCCTTTGGTGGTCATTTCTGGCACACTTACAGCACAGCGGTACGTAGACGACATTCTACGACCGGTTGTGTTACCGTTCCTTTTGCGACACCCTGGACTTACGTTTCAACAAGACAATGCCCGGCCGCACACGGCACGTGTTGCTATGAATTGTCTTCAAGCTTGCCCAACACTTCCTTGGCAAGCTAGATCTCCTGATCTCTCTCCCATAGAGCACATTTGGGACGCTATGGGAAGGCGATTGCAACCATCCCGGAATGTTGACGATTTAGCCCGACAGTTGGAGACAATTTGGCAAGAAATTCCGCAGGACACCATCCGGGATCTTTATCAGTCTATGCCACGCCGGGTGACAGCTTGCATCCAGGCCAGAGGTGGACCAACGCCTTATTGACTTCCTCCCTTTGTAACGGTCAAACTCTGCAATAAATCATTCAATTGTTCTGAAATTTTAATCGTTTCTTTTTCTATGTATGTTCTTCATATCCACCAATTTCTATTGCAATCGGACAACTACTTCTTGGTGCGTCGATTTATTTTGCTATGGAGTGTACAGTATATGTATACAGGGGAAGTATTATGTAGGGGGAGATATTTCCCGTGCATTCATGACTGTTTACAGGAGAAGTAATCTGTAGGGACGACATTATTATTTTTTTTTTCTAGTGAAAGTTGGATGATCCCTCAAAAAATAAATAAATAAAAAGGAAACACAATACTGATGTGGAACTATAGGAGCCAACACTAAGCTAAAAGCTTTCTCATAGCAAAGCAAAGTGGTATTACACCATATGTGATGTGCCTGGTAGCGAACAGCAAAACAGCACACCATACATGGTGTGCCTGGTAGTGAAGGGATTAATGAACGTATGTATATCTTGGTCAGTCTCTTCCTTTTCCTTGGGATTTCATCCTAGTTCTTATATACTAAAATTATTCGATCTCTTTCTAAGTGTATATCTTAGAAAACAATATTGTCTTTGCTTAATGATATCTAACGTAGGTTTTTGGAAGTACATATTCCATAATTCTATGTTGCTATATTCAATACCGTACTGGATAATTAATTACGAAAACTGAAATTGGGTTTTTCACGGTTTTTACATATTAATAGATATTTGTAACTACATTATCATTTGTATATTAATTAATTGTAACCAAGTCTCCATCCACAGAAATTTCTGCTTAAATTTTGAGCAAAATCTGATTAATTTTTTCGATGAGTGACATTCGAAAATGAAAAATTTTCCTTCAAAATTAGTCTTGTTCAACCTTTGAATATGGTCATGTCGGGGGAATTCACTGAGAATGACGACTTCCCGGTAAACGGCAGAAAATTTCATGGGACTAATTTGTCGGCAAGAACAACAATAGACGGTCGTTCACTTGTCTCTCGTCCTTTATATAACTAATCGTAAAAAGAACCATCGGGGCCCATATTTAACTGATTTCCCAGGGGCCCTATTAGTAAGTGGGAGGCAATAGAAGAAGAGGAAGGGGGCATCAGTGGTGATGACAACTAAGCGGAAGATACATTTGTGGGACGAAAGATTCTCCAGAGTTTGAGAGGCCACTGCTCATCAATCAAGCACTCTCTTGCAATCCCCTTATATAATCTTTTTTGCGCTCTTGCATTATCAGAGCCTCTTTCAGCCTTCTTTTGTCCCCAACTCTCCTCGCTAGGTGTCGCTGATAATGAACATACTTAGCTATTTATCAGCTACATAAGTAATTTCCGAAGAAGTGATTGCTCGTAGCAACGAATTACTTGCTGTGGGAATTTGCTCATCCTCCTTTTGTTTCTCATTATCTGTTTCGATTTCTTATTACTGTATTTACCAAATTAATTAATTTTTTTAAATACTCTTAATAGTGAGAAAACTGTCAATATCATTTTCACGACGATAATTGTTGTACTTTTACATCAGTGTTTTAAAAATTTTAGAAATGATAATAGGAGCATTGGATTAATACTAATTAATGAATCAGTAGAAGTTTCGAATAAGTTATATATTTCATGAAAATAATAATATAATTCATTAACTTCCAATTAGTTATAATTATTAATCATCATCATCACACTCAACCATTATTTATTAACTGCTGGATGGAGGTCTCTCCAAATGCTTTCCACACAAGTCTATCCTGGGCCATTCGTTTCCACGTCACCCCAACCTCTTTTCTTATTTCATCCACCCATCTAGTTTGAGGACGTTTTCTAGGTCTTCGGTGGTCTCTTGGAATCCAGTTCAGAATTTCTGTTGTCCATCGTTGATCAGTTCTTCTTGCAATATGCCCAGCCCATCGCCATTTCAGTCCTTTTACTTTAACAATGATGTCCTCTACTCTAGTTTGCTCTCTCACCCAAGTGTTTCTTTTTCGATCTCTCCTAGTTATTCCAAGCATGCACCTCTCCATGCTCCTTTGCGTTGTCTGTAACTTTCGTATTGCTCCAACTGTTAGACTCCATGTCTCTGATCCATAAGAGAGGACTGGCAATACACACTGGTTGAAGACCTTTCTTTTTAGACACAAAGGCAATTTCCCCTTCAGGATAAAACTGTTTCTTCCAAATGCACTCCAGCCAAGTTTAATACGTCTGTTGAGTTCTTTCATAATGTTGCCATCCATTGAAATCAGCTGGCCAAGGTAAATATATGAATCAGCAATTTCTAGCTCAGTGTTGTCAACTTGTATTTTTGTTTCCTCTACGAAATTATTGAACATGATCTTAGTTTTTTGTAGGTTCATCTTGAGTCCAACTTCTTCACTTCTAGTTGAGAGCTCTTGTACCATGTCTTGGAGTTCTAATGGGTCCGTTGAAAAAATAACAATGTCATCAGCAAACCGCAGATGATTTAAATATTCACCATTTATTTTTATTCCCTTGTTATTCCAATTTATCAGCTGAAAAATCATCTGTAAAGCAGAAGTAAAAAGTTTTGGAGAAATGGTATCTCCCTGCCTCACCCCTTTGCCAAGTTTGATAGTTTTGGTATCTTTATGTAACCGAAATTTTGCACTTGCATTTTTATAAAAATCGCTTTTTCTAAAGGGCAGAGTCTCGCTTTTTTCAAGTTTTAACTCTTTTGCTTGACTTCCTGATTCTCCGCATATCTACAATTTGCAAATCCTACCGAAGTCCTAAATAGAAGTATAGAAATGCTTGTTAGTTGGTTCGTTAATAGTATTTTTATGGCGCAAGGACAACAATGATCATTCTGCGCCAAGCAAGGTGAGAATGTACATACGGTTTTAATAAAAATGCTTCAAAATATGGTTATACTTATTTTAAAAAATGTAGTAAGGGAGCAATTTACGTTGAAATAGTGCGTAAATAAATGTAGATTTAAAAATTAATTTAATTAATACTAACTACGCTATTAATAATTGTCCAGGTGTCTACTTTTTTTACCTACATGAAATCAAAATTGTCTGGATCTAGATAAATTTAACTCGATCTAGCGAGAGCCGCTGAATCATAATTCACTTAAGCTGGTTAACCCTTTTGAATAACACTCGGGCAATATATATATTAACCTCCCTCACTTTAAACAGCAAGTTAGGCCTATATATAAAATTCATTCCGCCTTTTCAAAACACATTTTTCTACCAATGTGGCTAATGGGAAATTTGTGAGTTACTGAGTTACTCGAAAAAGTTAATTCCCCAAAAAGGAGTTTTTTTACCCATTTCTTGTTGCAGAAATTGATCCATCATAATGTCCAACCGTTTTAAAAAAGGCTAATTTTTTAAAAGTTGAAAATGGTAAGAGAAAAGACATCGCTCTGAAATTAGCGGCCATTGGACAGTAATTATAGAGGTATATATGCAAAAATGAAAATACAGTAGAATTCCAACCATTTTACTTAACCGAAGCCATCAACATAGAGTTCTCAACGTTATTGTGGGGGCCCAAGCACATTTTATGTACGTTTATACATTACAGTATATGTAAAATCGCAATTTATTTCAAATTATTGGGGGAGGGGGGTCGGGCCCATATAACTCTAAGTCTATGACCAAGGACGGATAATCGAGGACGGATAATACACATGAGAGAAAAAAAGGGCAAGTAGCCAAAAAAAAAAAAAATCAACTAAAAATGAACCAGTTTGGACATACATTTCTTGGGACTAAATAAAAACTTCTGTATTATCCTAGAACCTTTATTATCCGAGCCCTTTTTATCCGTAACTCTGTGTTGACCGACATCGCGTTCTTAGTGATTATTGTTTTTCTTGGAGCGATCGTATTCAAGCTACATCAAACAAAACTTCATTTCAAACCTTCGTGAAATATTTTAAATAAATAATTTCAAAGTAAAAAATTAGAAAACTATGTTGTTGTTGTTTTTTAATTTTTAAAATAACTTTCTTTTCCCTGTTAAATGTATACCCATCATAAAAAGATTTGCTTCTAATTATTACTTTAACTTTCATCGGGCTTCTGAATTGATATAGTTTTGATGCTCCGAAAAATTCGGCTACCGACATGAGCTAAGTCCAAACTGATTTAGATAATAGAGGCTATACTACATATGCAATGAAAAATGCAAAAAATATGCGCATAAACACGGCAAAGAAATTCCGTGTAGTTAGTGATTGTGCATTTAAGCGGACTTCTTTAAAACGCCAAGCGTCAAGCATTTTTTCGCTAAACTTTTATAGTACTTTGCCTATGTCATTAAGTTATATATTCCTAATTCTAATTTTATAAATTATGTACAGCATTTATTTTAATAATTATACAGTGCTATTATTTTATATGTGCATAAAGACAAGAGTATAGAAGTACTTAAGTCTTATTTCGAAGTATTTAAAATCTGTAATTTTTATCAAACTTTTTAGAAATACAAGTTTTCTCGTTCGATCTGCTGCAAATAAACACCCTCATAGACTCAAATTTAAAATTATTTGATAAACAAATCTCTAATTTGAGCTCAATTGTGAATATCGGAAAATTACTATCTGTAAAAATTCCGCACGAAAAAAAAAAAAGAGAAAAAATCTGCCCCAGTGTCTTTATGTGTTGTTTCTTTGGCAATTACGCTATCCACGAGAAGGGCATTGATATTTGATAACGACCTTATATACAAGAAAGGGACACGGTTCCTGTATCTTTGTTTTAAATTAATCTACACACTCCACAGGAATTGGCAAAATCCTTCAACTAAGAGTTTTCTTTAATTCCAGTTTCTTCTTTCTGATTTCAAAGTTTCTCTTGAGACAAATTCATCTGATTCGGGAAGATTTTGGTCAAACTTGATCTACCCAGTGATTCTATTTGTATCGTCCTCTTCAACCGATATCTTCCGATTAAAGCATTGATCCCCATCTCCATTCCACTAAACTTTTTCGTTTCTTATTATATGAAATCATTAAACATGAATTTTTTGTGGCATCAAAGCCCAGCTCTTGGCATCTGTCTCCATATTAGACAGGAAGACTAATAGATTATATCTAAATAAATACGAATGATGTTATGTTGGAACGACCTTTATAGCAATTTGTCATAAATGATCCTGTATCTCAGATATTGATGCAGGATACACCGAGATGCAATAATAGTCTCCTAATGTGGCTCCAAAGATCTTGGCATCCATAATTCAGTTTGGAAGGATACAAAGCTACTCAAGTTAATGAAGGAATCAACCATTCACAATAAGATCCAACTAGAACTTAATCCGCAATAATAACAATTTATTATTGCATGCCATTCGTCCATTCGGAGACGCGTTCTCCATATCTCGCATGCCACGTTGGCATTTGGGACCATCCATATTTAATCTTGATTGGCCGATTTTCTTTTCCGTGTCGTGATTTGATTCGTCCGAAGAGTTGCGTTCTTCTTCTTCTTGGATAACGGAAAATAAATAGAGAAAATATCATTGATTCGGCTCCGGTTTTTTAAGTAATTGGATCTGCCTCGCTAAAGATTAGGAGACTGAGAATTCGGGCTCTGACGGCAATCGATAGATCGAAATTGATAGAATTGTTTATGAAATGGACGAGATACCAGCAACGGAAATGCGTGTCATCAAATGCATTGATTTAAATCTTATTGCCTAAGAATAGACTTCAATACTTAGTTATTATATATCATTGGTACTGACATGTGGTATAACCGATATGTCATCCGAATCACATGCCAGTGCCGTAATTACATAATGTCATCACATTTTATATTACTTTTATGGTGTATTTACTCATGATCTAGAAGTTGTCACTAAAGGAAGTAAAAGTCCAAATCGGACTGAATTCGTCATGTCAGTTAAATTTTGGCAATTAAAATTTGATAAGAATTAAATTTATTTGTGCAATTGCTTTTATTAATTATTTAGCAGTGGTTTTCTTCCTTTCTAGTTTTCAAAACTAAAAAAAAAAAAAAATCATTTGAGCAATGAAATGTTAATTTCGACAAGAATCTAGACACAATGAAGCAAATAGTTATTAGTGGATGTAACTCTCCTTATTTGCGTCTTATCCAATCATCCATCTAAACATGCGCGCACGCAGATGCATATGTTAGAATTATGGACTAAAGGAAAATAACGTACATAATTTAAAAGTTATCACTAGTATTTAATTATGTTACGTTAACGTATTATTATTTTCGTCGTTCTCATTGATACGAATACAACATGATTGTATTAAACATTGCTATAGGAACACGTTCAGAGTCATGTGGAAATAGAAGTGGAGTATTTATACAGGTGCCACCTCGAATATTGAATAACCACTATCATATACGGAAGCACAGGAGTAACACGGGATACCTAAGCCGCCGTTGAAAACGTTCTGCTCCCCGTTAGAAGAGCGAAAATTGCAAACGAATCCTATGTGCGTGGAGAACTAGGAATTGGGCTTAGGACTGATGCATCCTCTAAATCTCATGGCTACGCAAATATTAGGGCCATATACTTGCCTTCCCAGAAGGAAATTTAGGACAATACCATTAACTCGTAAGGACTTTAGAGTGATGAAAAATGATTATTTAACAAAGGTTTGCTGGCAAGCAGGCATGGTCACAGTATTTAAGAAAAGAGAGGGTTGATGCGAACAAAATATTCATTTATAAAAAACAGCTAATAACATTGCTTAAATGAGAGGGTTAACCCACAACTCTTCTACCGGGGCTGTTCTGAAGAAAATTATTGAGAGTATGCAGTGCTATCTTAATTAAGGAGTATTGAAATTGCGGGGTAACTCTGGACTTGGTGACCTCACAGCGCCGAGCTGACTGTCATTTGACTGGTCGTCTATCCAAGCCCAAGGTGGCAGTTGCTACTTTCATCAGTTTTTCATTCCTCTCCTGGTCGTACGCAGGATATTATTTTGAGGCTTGGTGGATTCAGGGGGCTTCCTCGTTTGTTTTCATTCAAGTTTGTAAATGACTAGCAAAAAAACATAAATAAATAAATAAATAAAAGCGGAACTTCGTTGAAAGTTGCCCCAAAACCAGGAAATAGACAAACTTTCTTGAGACTTTGAGAGTATGCGGCGCGTACTCGGCATTTTTCAAATTTTCTTGAGAGTACGCGGCGCACACAGCGCTTACCCTTTGGGGACAGCCCTGCCTTCTACCATATGCACGGTCTTGTTTGGAAGCACATCTTCACTTCTAACGCTTAATTTGCTACCGCAATCGGATGATCGTAAAGGTTGCGCTTTTATAATAATATTTCACCTGTACGCAATGATCCTTTCCCTTATTGATTTACTTTTTGTAGATGTTTCGTCCTTCATTTTTCTTTTTGCATTCTCATTTTATTGGTATTTATTTCTCTTTTGTATTCTGAGTCTTACAAATAAGATCGTTTCGAATATTTCTCGTTGTCTGTATTTTCTTCTTTCTGACTATATGATATATTCTAGGCTTTTATTATCTAATATTAAATCGATGGCTGCTTTAACGTTAGACCTCTATCGTCTTGAGAGTCAAATCCTGGAATACACGGATCGGTAAAAATTGGGTCTGACTATTACTTCAAGCTTTATACTTGAATCTAGCTATTTACTCATAAAATCCAGGGGAAAAGCGAATTTGACCCTTACTCGAACTGGAACCGAACCATCTGTCCTTGGACTATCATTCTAGTGCTTTGATCATTGAATCACTGAGCAACACCATAGCTAGATAATTTTGCGCCCCTAGCAGAACCGTCCAGATTGCGCCCCTAAACACAGAGATATTCTCTACTGTGAAGTATTTCAGCCGATTTTATGCCCTTCCTTGTGTGGGCCTTCCACACCACTCTCCTGCTACTGAGTGCTATCCTGCATGGTTCTCCTCTTATATATATATATATATATATATATGTGTGTGTGTGTGTGTTTTTACCAACGGGGCCATCCTTAAATAGAGTTTGGAAAGAAATTTATCATTATGACTAAGTCTGACTTCTACTCTTATTGTCTACCATACCCTGGAACAGCCTTTTGGATCACTGTAGCCCGAGAAAGGAAAATATGCCACGCCATTTTCGTTTCTAATTTACTATGGTATTATAAATCACCATATAATAGATAACAAACTAAAACGCCAAGCAGCTAAATAAAATCGGCCTTTCATTTCAATATTGCGTAAATAATGAGATTCCCTACCCCCGACCCTGATTTACGGTATTTGCGAAGTCTTATCTGCATCATCGAGAGAGGTACGTGTCAGTATTTTGTTAATAAACTTCAAACAAGAAACTTGAAAATCATAAAATCTCATAAATTCACATTGAATCAGATATCGAAATTCGCTGATATTAAGTATTAATGTATAAATCCAATATCTATCTATAAATATAATATTCATCTTTCATATAGAAACTCAGGTCTGTAGCCATGTTGAAGGGTCAATTGGGGTACGGTAAACGGCATATGGATGGTGCAGGTTATCCGGGGCTCACGAGTTTAAAATAATTATCAGAAGTAATATAGGATTTAGACATATATATATAATGTCACTATAAGCCCAAATAATTTTACACTCTTCTGATGGCTTTTTTTTTATTATTTATTGCAACTACAAATACTGTAATATTAGCATATATCAAGGTTTGTATTTTAAATTTTATGGAGGGGCAATTGAGTGGGAGAATAGGAAACACATAAAAACGGTTTATACAAACTTACGTAAAAATTGTTTATACATTATTAATTTTTAATAATTTTCAATATTTTAACATTTGGCTATTATTGTTCTACATATAAATAGCTCCATGGGGCAACAGGCCTGCAGAGAATGCTATAATTTGATAATATTCGGATATGAAACTCTATGACAACGTTTATGATATTCGAAGAAGAAACTTTTTGACGCAGTGTTAGAACACCATCAGCAATTTATGAGCCAGTATCATAACATAATTAGAAATTTATGACACGATGTTTTGGATTAATTGAAAATTGATGACACGATGTTTTGGATTAATTGAAAATTGATGACACGGTGTTTTGGATTAATTGAAAATTGATGACCCGATGTTTTGATATTATTATAAATTGGTGACATTATTATGAAATTGCTACAGCTTCATGAGATATTCCGATGCTTTCGAAAATTATGATACACCATTATCACATTATTAAAAATTTGTGATACACCATAATAACATCATTAGAAATTTGTGATACACCATTATGACATTATTAAAAATTTATGATACACCATTATGACATTATTAAAAATTTATGATACACCATTATGACACTATCGGTAGCTTTTTATACACCATTATAACATTATTTGATATTTGTGATGCACCATTATGACATTATTAGAAATTTATGATACACCATTATGACATTATCGGTAGCTTTTTATACACCATTATAACATTATTTGATATTTGTGATACACCATTATGACATTATTAGAAATTTATGGTACACCATTATGACATTATTTGAAATTTATGACATTATCATTATTAGTGTTGATATTGCTCAGGAGAACGACGCAAGCGTAAAAGAAAAATTATGTGTCTTTTCAAGTATATCAATAAAACACTTATAAAAAGGAGTGTGGATAATTGAAAATTTGAAACAGTGGTTGTAATATATCATTTCTTTATAAATAATTCTTTCATATTTAAACAAAAAATTAAATCCATTAATTATACAGTGAAATAAATGTAAAAATACTTTGTAAATGTGACTGGAAAATATATTTATAAATTTTAGTACCTTCTGCATAGTCTGAACTCTTTAAAATAATTTTAAAGTTAAAAATAAAAACAATTAATTGTTGCAAGTGGAGGTAGAAGAGTCCTTTTCTAAAAGATAACCTGTTGCCGATGTTCGTCAATAGATGGCGGCACGGTTATTAGCTTTGCCGAAAAAATTATAAAACGAAAATAAATTTGTATAAGGTTATTAAACCATTACCAGTGTTAAAGGCAATTTGCGGAGAAATACTTAAAAAGAAATTAAAACACAATAAATAATGTACATTATAAGTCCTGCGGGTATTTCTCATACAATAATGGCACCTGTTTAAAAAAAAAGAAAGCATATACTTCCATTCTCCCTTTCACCCTCACCCTCTTATAAATGAATGAATGAGGGATAGCATACGAAGCTGTTTAGTGGTTGGTTTTTGCCCCTCGAAGATCGCGCCCTTTCAGGAAACATGGTCGCATAATAGAGCGGTACGAATAGCCCCACAAAGCTATGTTTAAAAAGCTAACAAATGACAGAATGGGAAGAAGGCGCGGAATCGGGACGCAATGGAATGAATTGAAACTAATTCAATAGCGATTTTCAATACATTGCATTTAATGGATTGTACTCGAAAGTGGTATATTGTTGTGGAGGGAAGCTTCACAAATTATATTTTGAAGTTGTAGGTTTGAGTTGCCACCAAATAGAACTATGTTATTGGTGTGTCAAGTTTATTTATCGTAATTATTCCAAAATTTTATTGTGATAAACTTCTGTTTCAGAACAGCACAGTTTCCTTTCTTTCTGCGCCACATGTTCCTTTATAACGCTAATAATAATAGTCATTTACTTATACATATTTGAGACGCAGACACCGTTCTTTTACGGCAAAAGACACTTTTTAAACGGCAATATTACATTATCATTACACACATATTTTAATTCGATAAATTTAACCGGTATTGAATAAATCAAATTTCACATATTATCTGATATTTTTAATGCTAAATAACTCGTTTGTTAGCAAACGAATTATTTCATTAATATTGTGGTAGCTTCCTTAAGCTTCAAGAGATTCAGATACAAAGGAAAAAGTGTTAATCCATTGCACAATTAATCAATTTTTTAATTTTTAACTTTCCGCCTAACAAATACAGTCCGGTCCTGCGAAATGAAGGTGCACAGGTATAGTAAACGAAAAACGTTCAAGAGCAGGCATTTTGAGAAAAGACGTCGATAAAACAATCATCTGCTTTCAACATAGGGCAGCAAGTAAGATTCCCGACATGGGAATGCAAGTATTTTGTTTGTTTTTTTAATTTCTTTTCTTCCAAATAAATGAAGTTTGGTTCTGTGAGATGAAGTGATACACGTATAGAAAAAAAAAAGTCTAGGACAGTAGCGTAGGAACTTCAAACTCATGGGTGTGCCTACGTGGCTGTGGATGGGGGGCGGGGGCGGCTAAAGCTCCTTTAAAGGCGATTTCATGATGCGACCTAGGAGAAAATAATGTGTTTTGATATCCACTGAGGGGACTTGAACACCACCCTTTCTACGCCGCTAGTTCAACAAAAAGCATTTTAAGAAACAGCGTCGATAAAACAGTCTTTTGCTTTCAACACAGGGTAGCAAGTACGTTTTCGGACGTGTGCGCGCATACTTTTCTATGTTTTTTTTCAATAAATGCAGTCTAGTTCTCTGAAATGAAGCAATACAGGTATAGAAAGGGGGGAAAAAACACCGTTCAATACAGTAGCTTTGCAATTCCAAACTCATAAGGGTGCGCAAGTGGCTATAGGGTGCTTAAAAGCCTTTAAAGAAGATTTTGTGATGCGGACTATGAGAAAATGATGTGTTTTGATATCTAACTGGGGGAGGGAGAGCTTGAACCCCATCCCTTTCCTACACCACTGCTTCTACAGAAGGTATTTTAAGAATGTCGATAAAACAATTTTTTGTTTGCAATAGGGGATAGAAAGCACGATTCCCGATATGGGGAGGAATTTTTTTTTTAATTTTAATTTTCCCTCTAATAAATGCAGTCTGGTTCTTTGAAATGATACGACACAGATATAGAAAGGGAAAGACAGTCAATAACCAGCATTTTAAGAAACAACTTCAGTAAAACCCTCTTTTGACATCAACACAGGATATCAACTAGGATCCCTGAGTTCATTTTTTTTTTTAAATTTTTCGCTTAATAAATACTGTTTGTTTTATAAAATGAAACGATATACATACAGAAATAAAAAATTTAAGACAGAATTGTGGCAATTCGACGCTCATGGGGGTGCTCAAGTGGCTATTGGGGCTCAAGCGTCTTTTAAGATGGTGAATTTGTGATGTGGCCTATGAAAAAATGATGTGTTTCAATATCCAATGGGAGGCTTGGGCCCCTACTTTTCCTATGCCACTTGTTCAAGAGAATTCATTTTAAAAAACAGCCTCGGAAAAAGTCTTTTGCTTACAAAACAGAGTAAAAAGTACGATTTCTGAAAAGGGAGTGTATTTTTTTTTTCAATGTTTAATGTTCCTTCTAATAAATGCAGTATGGTGCTGTGAAATGAAGGTCCACACATATGCAGGGTTCGCAACAAAATTGGCGGAATAATTTCCCTGATTTTCACTGACCATTTTGTAAAATTTTTCCAGGCCACGCAATCATTTATGAATACCATGATCATCATTTTTCAAAACATTTTATATAAATAATGTATTTGTTTGTTCTTGAAATACTGCTGTTATCTTTTTTTTATTGCCACTTATCTACGGAGGATAAATAATTGAAAGTTATTTAATTTTTTTTTTTTTTTTAAGAATGATGAGGCGTCATTATAACTACACCTCGCCATTACTTACTGGTCACCTTATAATAAATGTTCTGAAAATTCTAGATTTTAAAGGATTGTTTTTCGCTATTACTCATTGAGTCATGTTCGATCCTTGGAGACCTGAGATGCCAACTTCCTCCATGCGTTTCTATCCAGAACTTTCTCCTTCAATTGTACAATATTCAATTTTGTGTCTGCTTGGATGGTGTCAAGCTAACATGTTCTTTGCTGGCCTTTTCTTATGAATCCAGGATATTGCCCTATAAATGGCATTTTTGCATTCAAATTATTAAGGCTTTTTAATTATTAAAGAATTTGCTGGTATAGAAATAACAAGAATTTATTGTAAAAATACATCAGAATTGTTCACGAAAGGACTTACCTCTCTCTCAGTTTTTGAGAAACAGCCACAAATACATTTCGACATTCAGATCGGAAGTAGACAACTTCACTATCCTTTACCTTGACGTCTTTTAAAAGTTTCTTACCGCATAGCCTTTGTCTACTTTTCTTTAGCTCACATTGATTACTAATTGAGCGGAAGTCAAGGGCAAGTAACTAGGCGATTGCAGTCGCTCTCTCATTCTGTTCAGATTTAATAAAACGTCCAAGTATTTTTTTTTTCAAAATATCATGAAGACCTTCAAATAGAAAAGGTAGTAAAGGCTTTGATAACTCTTAAAGCTTTGTAAAAATGGCTTAATTTCACATGTAATTGTTTTAGAAAATATTATTTTACATTTTATAAGGAGATCCTGATAGGCTTTTTCTATAGTTATCGTTGCTGTACTATTTGGTATCTTGGCAATCACAACATACATCTTTATATGTATCTTCGGATGCAGTAATTGCCCTCTCCAGGCACTGTACCTCCTCTACCCACTTCGTCCTGCAAAACTTCATTGGAAATACTATACTTCCTGTTTTGGAAGTATGACTTGCTGGGCGAGCAGGAGAGTCTCTCAAAAGGTAGTGCATGTGCTTCAGTAAAGCGTTGAGGTTCCATCACGCTACTAAGTGTCCAGATTTGTATCCTCCGTGTAAAACATGCAAGACACACACTTTCCAAGATCTAACAGTTTGCTTTAGTTTTTAGCATTTTCAAAAAAGTTAAGTTTACGTTTGATCTATCCACAGAGGTTTGTAAAACGTTTCTTAACAATATGGGATATATTCCTTCAAAGAATTTTTCAAAGATAACCTTATCAGTTGCATTATCCAACATTACACTGTGAAAATACCGTGTGCCTACTTCTTGACGGTAACTATCCCAGATACGGATTACGAGATCTATTTGACCCCCCCTCTCTACAACTTCGTTTAATGTTTCGTAAAATCAAATAACATACTTTACACAATTTTTGTATTACTATATTCTTGAAATGTGATGTTAATCAAAGAAAAAATCTCTCTTTGCCGTAAATTCTACTTTCAGTCAAAGTTACCGTACGATGAAGTGGTGGGTAACGCGTTCGCTTATTCTGCCATTAACCAGGGTTCGACTCCTAATGATACCGTAGAATGTGTTCCGGTTTCTACCAATCGTAATCCGGGGCATTAGCGTATGCAGAAAATTCATAGAATAGTGTATAGGCTTATAAGTGAGGTTACAGAGCAACAACTCTATAATATTCACGTGTATATGTGCAAAATTGCACTGCAATGTGGCTTATGACACCATCAACACCCCCTGTGTAAGCCAGTGGTTCGAGATATGATTTTTTTATTTTTTTTTTGTCGGCAAGGTTCGGATTCCTTTCGCAAAATTGTAGTTTCGACAAAGCATGACCTTTGCTATTCTTGCGCCGTAAAACTGCAAACAAGTTCTCATGTATTTCTAACGATGAACGCAAATCCACTGAGAATGAAAGTGAATCTCAGAATTTAATAATAAAGTATCGATCGAAGGTAGAGTGAACAACAACAAATTATCGCAGTAAAATTTTAACTGCCATATTTGTTTTTTTTTTACTAGTACCTCCATAACTTTACGCAGCCTGTCGCACCCAGTAGCGAAGGGGATGGGGGTGATGCCACCGTGGCGAAAACCCGGCGAGCAAAATTTCAACATTGGATTGGTGGAAGGGACTGCTAACGGGTTTTAGCGGGCGCAATCAAGGCCCGATTCACGCATAGTCTTCCAGGGCCGCGATCCGGGACCAGTGGCCCGTCCAGATATATATATATATCTATTTTTTTGGTAAGTTTCACCTATAATTTAGAGGTAAATTCATTTTGAAAAATCGAACTTTTGTATAATACAATGGTGTGTTGTTTTATCAATATCAGATTTAGTGGTTTAACCCCAAACCCCCTTACGATGTAC
This sequence comes from Dysdera silvatica, assembly GCA_006491805.2. Taxonomy (NCBI): domain Eukaryota; kingdom Metazoa; phylum Arthropoda; class Arachnida; order Araneae; family Dysderidae; genus Dysdera; species Dysdera silvatica. Next base: position 6,420,046 of record QLNU02015003.1, on the reverse strand, counting down.
CAATGGCTCGACCCCAAATTTTATATGTGATCTATTGTAGCAAGTTTAAAATGTCAGTTTGAAATCTTTTTTAATTATAACATTAATTTTAATAATATTACATTTTTTTTCTTAATTATAACTTAGGTGTTATTGAAAACGACTTTAAAATATTGATTATGCTGGTAATATACGTAAAAACCGGGTTACATGCCTCACTTTTTTTAAAATCGATATTCTGAGACCCATGGCGCACAAACATGAAATTTACTTAGTCATAATAATCGATACACTTTTAAGAAACATATATATTAGTAAAATATAATTTACAAAAAATTCAATAAGCCGCTATAATTTATTTTTTAACACCCTTCGTTGCGGCATCTCTGCCGAGTGTGTCGGGTGTTACGCCGCACCATGAGGCTTGCCGCGTTTCGTATAGTAAATGAATTTACTTCCTATCAAATACGTTTCTTCAACAACTATGTTATGAAAAAATAGAATAACTGAAATTGCGATTTTATAAAACATAAAAATTGAATAAATTTAAAAAACATCTGCTGTTTTTATTTTGAACTCATTTTCAGAATCGGAACAAACATGGACAAAATAATGACATAAATGAATTACTTTTTTTTTCAAATAGGCTGGACTAATTTTTTAATCTATTCTCTCTCTCTCCCACAGTCGGCACAAAACTCATCGAAAATCGTACATTCTGCATGAAGCCATCGCTTACTTACATATAGCACAACGTAACCATTCGCATCTTCAGTTGTGTGATAATAATTTTCTTCATATTCATTGCATGTATTCACATCCAAAGTTTGTGATGACCCAGCTTTACTTTCCTTTCTTTTACTCATCTCATTAGGATTACATCTGGCTTTCTCTATTGCAATGAAATCAAACCCAGAAACATCATCTACTTCAGAACTAGTACTATGACTATTTGATTCATAATCTAACCACCTTCTTTAGTTATTTCTATTTCTTTCTTTTCCAACTTTCTTCTACTATCTTTCTTTTAACGGTCTTCTGTTTTCTGCAATGGTTAAGACAAGTGCCTATTTCTTCATTGCCTTTCCTTTTTTCTTTATTTAGTTTTGAAATTGGAGATATTGCATGCAAATGTTTCGATGGAATTGTAATATTCTTTTCAGGCAAACCTTTACTCGTGGATGGCTGTGAATCCACAAGGTCTTATGCTTTCGACTCAAGTGCATGTTTATTCCATGGTTCCAGTATCAATAATGACGAAAAAAAAAAGAATTTTGGAGAGCTTTTTATGAATTTGGCGGATTTTTTGAAAACTTTGGTGATATTTTTATGTATTTGTAAGAAAAGAAAATTATAATTAAATTGGAGACATTTGACTAGGATTTGCGATTATATTTAACGGCATTTGGTGCAAAATAACAAAAAATTCAAAAAATTAAAATTAACATCCGAAAGAATACGCGCGGCATATGTCCCTGATTTTAACTGCGGCATGTATACCAATTTGTAAGGTATAGATGCCTCACCCCACGCCTTCCTGATCTTGAATTCAAACATGGCAAAATAACAATAAAAACACTCTATACTAACAAGGGAACCACTTTTGTGGAAGCTCGCACTTTGAGACAAGACTTATCACAAATGATAGTACCCAAGCTCCTTATTAAGAATATAAAATCATTTTTTTGTGAATAGCATATAAAATTTTTTTATTAATATTCAAAGTCCAAATATCGCACTTTTTAGATAAAATTTGATAGTTTTTATTCGCACTATGTCTGAATATAATAACTTTTGAAATCAATTCCAATAAAGAGGGTCATTGCATTTAACGAATAAAATTATAAAATTACAGGAAAGCTCATTCAGAGTATTTTAAAAAATTATATAAAAACTAAGTTTTTTAATTCAGATATTTGGTGCATTTGGCTATGGTTTAGAAGAATTGGCGATATCGGCATGAAGTATAAATGTTTCATCAAAAAAAAATTTCAAACAAAATTGTTCTGAATAAAATCAAAATTGATGTTAACACATCAAAATGAAATTATAAAAATTCATTTTTTGGTGTATAACCAATTACGTGCTGAACAGTATCGCCCTATGTTGCAATATTCTTGGTGTAACTGTAATCACACTCCTAGTGAAACTATTCAATTCAAAAATATTGACAAAATATCTTTTCACCTAACTGATACTATTTACAGTGAGAATGAATGTAATTTACATCCTTTTTAAAGTGCAGCCATTGTGAAGAACAATTACGTTTTGAACGTTTTTATGAAAAGTATCATCATCACAATTTATAAAAATAGTTCCGGAATCCGATATTTTGAGACATTTTTATAATTTTCTCATATTGAAAGTCTTCGATTGATTTACAACATTCAAACTTTCCGCGTCAAATTTTTACGGTAGACAGGACGACGCCGCAAAAAATAAGAGACATTCAGTATGATAAATGCTTATCTGCTTTTTAAAACAAATTATTTACGTATTTTTTGAAATGCCAGCTTCATTAAAACATTTTTCTTTATTAAAAAATTACGTAAAATATTTTGATGTTACGGCCATAAAATTTAGAATTTTTTCCTTTTTTATTATGACATGGAGCTAGAAATTGCTGATTCATATATTTACCTTGGTCAGTTGATTTCAATGGATAGCAACATTATGAAAGAACTCAACAGACGCATTAAACTTTTCTAGAGTGCATTTGGAAGAAACAGTTTTATCCTGAAGGGGAAATTGCCTTTGTGTCTAAAAAGAAAGGTCTTCAACCAGTGTGTGTGTGTGTTGCCAGTCCTCTCTTATGCATCAGAGACATGGAGTCTAACAGTTGGATCAATACAGAAGTTAGAGACAACCCAAAGGAGCATGGAAAGGTGAATGCTTGGAATAACCAGGAGAAAGATTGAAAAATAAACACTTGGGTGAGAGAGCAAACTAGAGTAGAGGTTATCATTGTTAAAGTAAAAAGACTGAAATGGCGATGGGCTGGGCATATCGCAAGAAGAACTGATCAACGATAGACAACGCAAATTCTCAACTGGATTCCAAGGGACCACCTAATACCTAGAAAACTTCCTCAAACTAGATGGTTGGATGAAAGAAGAAAAGAGGTTGGCGGGACGAAGCCAATTGCTCAGGATAGACTTCCATCTGGCAGTGGAGAAGATAATAGTTGAATATGATGATGATATATATAACAAGAGTTTGCATTTGTTACTTACTTATTGAATAATTTTTTGTTGCGATTGCGTAGGATGGAGCCCCAATAAGTACTAGGCCCCCTGGGCCCACTTGTGTACGCAGGGGTGTTTATGCGGTTGTAATCCCCCATTGCGACGTTTCAAAATTCTCAAATAGTAGAATATATGAACTGTAGTTTCAGGTCCCCCTCCCCAACATCCATTGAGTCTATAAGCTTCCCTTGTGAGCTTTCTGCGAATGCTTATATCTGGACCCCACTTTGGCTTGATTGGGCCCTGGGCACAATACTTAACTTGGCCCGGGCATTGGCAACACACGCTATGCCGCTGGTCGCAACAACTCAAATAAAATATCGATTGTCTGATAATATTAATTAAAAAAGGTCTCTCTTTGCTATAAATTGTATTTTCGGACAAAATCATTTCACAAAGTATATGTCCGTTATTAATTCGAATTGTTAGGTGAAATCCAAATGTAATTTTTAGATTCACCCCCGATTTCATACTGTTCGTAGAATTAGACGTCAATTACTTTTCCTATCCTCTTTTTATGACTTTTCCTCTTATCGTTTTTTGTTTTCAATCAAATTACGTGAAGGTTAAAAGTTAACCTTTTAAAAGGAGAAATTTAATGTACTACAGAGAAAATATATCCATTTTCATTTTGAAAGAGCCTTCATTTGACCTACAGACCTTCAATTAATTTTTCAAAACTTTTACTTATAAACAGTCCATTTTGCATGACTTTCAAATGCGAAATTGGATTTTTACATGGAATAAAAATTCACAAAAATTTAAGTCAAATAAAAAAACACGAAATTGTACACAAAGGGCTATTCTTTACGATGAAATTAACAATCATAAAATATAAATATGAATTAGGGAAAAATGTAAAAAAATAAATAATTATAAAAACACGGATATTTATTTAGGGTTTATATAAATCGAACATTGCGCAGATTAAATCAAATAACAACATAAATCTACGTTTATTGGCATAGTAATACCATCGCCGATGTTATGGCTAGATGATGAAATGTTCGAAAGAAAAGTATTTCTGCGTTCGGTGGGACCTGAACCCACGACCTTCCGCTGTGGAAGGTCGTGGGTTCAGGTCCCCCCGAACGCAAAAATATTTCTTTTCTTTCGAACGTTTCACCATCTAGCCATAACATCGGCGCTGGTATCACTACGCCAATAAACGTTGATTAATATTGTTGTTTGATACATTTAGGGCCCAAAGTATTTAAGACACCTTTCTCTTTAATTATGACGAGTCCGTTAATGACGTACAATGACGTAATAAAAATGACTTGCATATAAAAAGAAAACTCGGCAACGTAATTAGTTATCATCATAGTTAGCTTGAACATGGGTAAGACAAAAGCTTTAAGCGACTTTGAATGAGATATGATTGTGGGAGTAAGAAGCAGTGGTTTAAGCATTGCTGAAACTGCTAATATTTTCGGTTTTTATAGTGCTGGGAAAGTCTCGAATTTCTCAAAATTTAAAAAAAAAACGCGGAAGGAGTGTAAAAATAATATTAAAAACAAATCTCAGGTTCTACAACAGTGATAAAAGTGACAACTGCGTTATTAAATAAGCATCGTACATTAGGATTGATTGCTCCAGAGCTCCTGGATTTATAGGCCGGCACATCAGCCGATATTTTCCTGCACACTTCCGGTTTCATTTACCTTGGCGATAAAGGTTTTCCGTTTTGGCGCAATGATCGCTATTTTGGCATAAAAATAATCAACAATCCACAATTATCCGATGAATGTAAACATTAGCGCAATTTTTAAGATGTCGTCAATAAATACAATTTGCATCCCTAGCTTGGTTTTTGATTAATGCAAAACTATAATGTAAATAATCAAAACAAACTTTACGCTGCAAACATTCTATGTTTATTCCTCGAATGATTAGAACAATTCCCAGCGGAACACTCGTCCATTTCACCTTATTTTATTAAAAATAACACACTTGTAAATCACTAAACTTTAACAAAGCAGTGAATAGGATCACGTGATACGATGGTAAGAAAATGGCGAATATATGCCAGCTCTCTTTTCTAGGAGCCTTAGATAACCCTATTCGTAGGTGATACGTTCCAAAAGCAACCAGGTACAATAGCGAACTTCGGCCTATCTAGTACTATAGTGAAATTAATAGTTTTTTGTTAACATATATACTTATAATAAAGGTTAATTGGCAAATTATGCACAATAAGTCATTACCGGCATTAAGTAATAACAATATATATATAATATGTATTTTATTGTTAAAGACATGTAAAATCATATTGCCAATCGTCGACACGAAAAGAAAAGAGAGTATATATAAAATTCTATTGCTATCTATGAACACCAGAGGGAGTAAAATTATAGAGAAGTTTAAAAAAAAAAGAATTTTTCTCAACATTCAGACAGAAGAATATCTCCAGTGAATCATTTGCTATGCCTTTGACCTTTCATTATTGTACTAATGCTTTTTCTCTCGAATGAACAGGACTAAAGTTTTAAAAACTCCAGTTGATTAACAGCAAACTATTTTTCATATTTTTTTTATTTCATTAATACCTGTTTCCATTACCTTATTTAAATCCTTATCAGTAATAACGACACTTGTATCATCAGCAAATAATGTGATGTTTTCTACATCAGACACGTTTAATATATCGTTAACATATAAGGAATATAATAATGGCCCCAAATTGGAGCCCCAAGGTACTCCGTAATTATTAACCAATAACTTAGATTTCTTTCTCTTAATATATACAACTTGTTTTCCAGCCTTTAAATAACTGCTCAATAAATTTTTGATCTTCTCCCTTAATTCGCAAATTTTAATTTTTTTAATTAATATTTCTCTATTTATTACATCAAATGCTTTACTCCGATAAAAAAAAATGTCAATTCCATATTCCTTGTTTTCGGTTGCCTCCTGTATTCTATTTATTATTCTCAATAGCGCCCCTGCAGTTGATTTGCCCTTTCTAAACCCAAATTAGGAATTATCTATTATATACTCATTGTCTATAAAATCAATTATTCTTTAGTAAAGTAATTTTTCAAATGATTTCGCGAAGACGGAGGTTATTGCTATTGTGTGTTAATGTTTAATGCTATTGTGTGTTGCTAAAAGTGTTTAAAGCATAATTGTGCCTCCCAATGGCTGCACTTTAAAAAAAGGATATAAATTGCATTCATTGTTTCATTAGGAGTGTAATTACCTTTACACCAAGAATGTTTTAGCACAGGGTGATATGTATTTAAATAAATCGAACACTACGCAGATTAAATTAAACAACAATATAAATCAACGTTTATTGGCGTAGTGATACCAGCGCCGATGTTATGGCGTGATTAGACGGTGAAACGTTCGAAAGAAAATAAATATTTCTGCGTTCGGCGGAACCTAAACCTACGACTTTCCACTTGCCGAGCGGAGGCTCAGATGGAAGAGAAATATTTATTTTCTTTCAAACGTTTCACCATCTAATCACGCCATAACATCGGCGCTGGTATCACTACGCCAATAAACGTTGATTTATATTGTTGTTTAATAAGGCGATATGGTTCTGCACTTAATGGTTATACACTAAAGAATGAATTTTTATAATTTCGTTTTGGTGTGTTACATCAATTTTGATTTCATCCAGAGCAATTGTTTGCAATTTTTTTGACGAAATGTTTATACTTCATGTCAATATCGCCAATTCTTCAAAACCATAGCCAAACGCGCCAAATATTGGTATTAAAAAGCTTAGTTTTTATATAATTTTTTAAAATACTCTGAATGACCTTTCGTGTAATTTTATAATTTTATCCGTTAAATACAATTACCCTCTTTATTCGAATTGAGTTCAAAAATTATTATCTTCATATACAGTGCGAATAAAAAATATCAAACTTCACCTAAAAAGTGCGATTTTTGGACTTTAAATATTAATAAAAAGATTTATATGCTATTCACAAAAAACTGATTTCATATTCTTAATAAGAAATTTAGGGACTATCATTTGTGATATGTCTTGTGTCAGAGTACGAGCTTCCACAAAAGTGGTTCCCTTGTAAGTGAAGTCTGTTCGTGAAAAAAAAAAGAAAAAAAAAAGGGTAAAGGTTGAGGTGAACAAAAGCATCGGCCGAAATGGTAAATGCTGAGGATGGCAAGTTGTGGTAATGGCGATAATGATGAAAATGTAGATCTGGAAGAAGTAAGACTCAAAGCTAACAATTGGAACTTAAGTACATTGAATGTTTTGTTTCTTGTTCCCATTTCAAGACTGTATCTTCTTTTGTCGGAGATGGGATCAAGGAACTAAAATAATTCTCAAATAATGATGGTCTTGCACATGGCCATACCTAATTTGCTCCGAACGTATTCGTAACCATAGACCCATGAGGTGCTATTCACCTAAACCCCAGTCAAACCAAAAATATAAAATGTGAACATGCTTATCTTTATTTTCGTTTCGCATTAACTGATAGGTAAATTAATGCATTGCTAATGTGTATATTTTAGATGATAAATCGCTCGAAAAAGAAAGAAAAGAATGATCTCACATTGCCTGGCGGGAACCGAACCCACGATCTGTTGGTATCCGGACAAGTGCTCTTCCAACTGAGCTACAGGCGACCGATCATCCTCCTCCTCCTCTCTGCGAGTGCATATAAACCTTCACTACAGACGAGTTTTTAAATGGACAATGCCTGGACTGCTTTTTAACCAAATCAACGTCAAATAAACAAACGTCCGAAAAGCGAAACGAGCGTGATATCAAAGTCAGGAAATTTTTCTCATCATAACCGAGGATGTAGTAATAGTGATTATAAATCGCTCGCAAAGAAAAGAATGATGTGTAAGTTTATTTTAAAGTTTTTTGAGGGTTGTATATTTTAATTTTATATTTCTTTATAACGTTTGTTTACGCGTAAAAAGGTTATGTTTTGCTTTTCTACTTCTATAAATTTCAGTGCTTCGTTACTCAAATCCTTTGAATGTACTTTTAATGCGTTTTCCAAAATTATAGTTTTAATTCGCTTTCGTCTAAAAACCGTATGTATGGTTTCACCTTGTTTGGCGCAGAATGACCCTTGCTGCCCTTGCGTCATCAAACTACAACCAGCCAACCATCATTACTCAAATTTTACGTGAAGGGCATATCTATAAACAATTATTGGTTATACCTTTTGTGGCGCGAGAATAACAAAGGTCATGTTGGGCCAAACTAAATATTCAAATCACAAGGTATGTAGATAAGAAAATTATTCTATGTGCGCGTATATGTGTGTGTGTGTGTGTGCGCCCGCATGAGCCCCTTGCAGTGGCGTAATGATGACGTGTTTGGCTAATCCCGGTTTAATTCCAGGAGATATTCAGGATTTATTACCCACTCCCTACAGATTCGAAGTCCTGGGTTTTGTTTCCTATGCAAAAAAAGAGGGTCGGAAAAGAGGATTTCTCGGAAAACTGTAGAACCTGACACAGCATGTTCTTAATTGCTTTTGCGCCATTAAATGCAAGCAAATGTATGTAAATAACTTACGGTTAATATGTAATAGTTATGTTTTATTGCGTAAGGACAGCAAGGTTCACGGTGCGCCTAACGAAGCACATTAATACAATATTTAAAACATTTTGGGAGGGGGGATACTAACGCTTGTGAACACTCTTCTGCGTGCGAGCACCCCGCCCCTTTTTTTGTTTATCTAAATCACTGCCTGATTTAATATTTTTTCTCTCTATCGAACATTGCTGGTGACGACTATAAAATTTTGCGCGCAAGAGGGAAGAAACTAGAGAAAGTGTGGAAATGACGTAGGATACTCTGTTTTAGAATAAGAGAGAGAGAGTTTCATGCTGCTCTAATCTCCAAATATCAGAGTATATATCACTTCTCGTAATCTCTGAGAGCAGTTAATGAACTGCCGCTAATTCATTTTTGGGATTTAAATGAGCCAACGCCCAATCTCCGTATTGCAACTGACGAGACAGTCATCAAAAATTTACATAATTCTGCCGTTTCGAAATAATTTGGGAAACAAAGGATTTGTCTGATAAGAACAACCGTCATTTCTCATTTAGATGCCCAAGAGGCTTCATAATTTTAAATCTGAAATACAAAACTTCGGTGGATTTCATTAAACCCTAAGTTGTTTTTCTTTTGCTGATATTTCGTTGGTTGCCATTTCTGTCATTTCATTGTTTTCGAATTTGTTTTTGTCATTTCTACGGTTTAGAATTTCCTTTCTGTTGTTTTCGAATTGTCTTTTCTATTGTTATTTGCTGGTTTGGAGTTGTTTCTTTCGTAATTTCGTTGGTTTTGAATTGTCATTTTGCTGGATTCGACTTGCTTTTCCTTTTGTCATTTCGTTGAATTTCGAATTGACTTTCTTATGTCATTTCGTTCCTTTTAATTTTTTTTTCCTTTTGTCAGATTCATGTTGTCCATTGAACTGTTCCATTGAATTCAACTTCCTCCTTATGTTAAAATATGGTCGGTTTCAAGCAGGGGCGGACTGGGTCTTCTCAAAGGGCGCGAACCCTTGTCCATTCGGAGGCACGACTCCTATCGCTCAAAAGGGCGCACCGGCAAGGGGGGGCTGGTTGGCCGGAGGCCTGGTCCGCCCCTGATTTCAAGTTGTCTTCTACATAGCATCTTGTTGAGTGTAAGTCTTTTTTTATGTCATTTCTCAACGTGCAAAGATGTTCTGTTTCATCATATTCAAATTAAAGATTTAATATTTTTCATTAGCTTCAAGTTGCATAGTTTTTTTTTCATGTCATTTCTCAGAATTCAGATCACATTTTACTTGAAATTTTATTTGCTTCAGTTGTACGCATCACTCGCCTAACGCGGGTGATAAGTTCCAAAAATTGCGAATACCTGTAACTCGCGAATAGTAGCGAACCCTATATGTTGTCTTTCATTTCTATACATGCCCATAATAAACTTTAATTCATAAAGTTATGCAAAATAACCTAGTGCTAGCGTTAAATAATAATAAAACACATTTTATGCGCAGTGAACTTGCGTTTTTATGAACTGTTATGTTGGTCAATTTCCATTTACAAACTTTTGATTTTACGAAATTGTTTCCCCCTTTCGTGCCCATATGAGTTCGTAAAATTGAGAGCCATGCATAATTTTAATTATGTCCTCCCTCGAATAAGCGGGATTGTTGTGGCGTTTTATCCTAACTATAAACGGATAATGGAGACTTCTGAAAAATATGTTTTCTCTATTTACATATTTTTACATTGATTTTTTTTTTACAATCCTTTCTTAAAATACCTTATTGCCACTACATTCGCGTTTTAATGCCATTAGTAAGCAAAATCTAGGGCTATTTTCACGACAATAATGCGATAATGGAAGAGGATAAGAACAAAGAAACTGCTAAAGGCTGACTGGATGCGAGTAAAGAAGGTCCTTGTGGGCATAGAAAACGAGGAGGGATGAAACACGTACTAGTCGCGGAGGTTCAGGGAGGTTTCAGCATGCTCAAAATGGTGTTCAATTTGAAACTTTTGAGCCGGAATATCTTGGAATTTTACATTGGATCATCAAACCAAACACAGTTAAGCAATGTTTATATGACGGACTCGTATTATCTGAGTGCTCACTATAATGATGATTCATCTAGAACAGTTTGAAGTATTATACATCATAGAGCTTTGCGGGATATTCCGTCGCGTCTGTTTATTAAAAACACTTAACGTTTCACTCCGTTCTATGCGGAGCATCTTCAGGAGCGAAAGTCTTGTATTTTTACAAAGGGAAACTTGGTCGACTGTTGCTTCTGAGGATGCTCCTCATAGTACGGAGTGAAACGTTGAGTGGTTTTAATAAACAGACGAGTCGAAAAATCCCGCAAAGCTCTATAATGTATATTAATAGACGCCGTGAAAGTCTTCGTGAATGTAGTTTGAAGTATTATTTAGAAAGCACTTTCGTCATTTTGCACAAATTTTAATTTTCAAATAAAGAAGCGGTGTTAAGCGATGTTTGAGTGAATTCCTTTGAACACATATGTATGATATTTTTATATCATTGTGAAAAAATGATATTTTTTATGTCATTTTGTTGGGTTTTTATGAGATTGAAAAGGAAATTAAATTTACTTCCTGTTATTTTAATTAGAATAAATGCATTTCAATTTCGGTAATCCTATATACACACAAATATGCTAACGTCGAATTACCGGAAATAAACAAATAATGAATAAGCTGGTAACTAAATAATGAAATTTAATAATTTTTATATCTGCAAAATATACAGCCATGCTTAAAAAATATATTTCGATTATAAATAAATGCACAATAATATTATATCGTAGTTTTGTATGGTTGTTTTATAGCGAAGGAGTTTAATTGAATTATAAAAAACATGCTAGAATTTTTTAATTAAGTCATAGAAATTTTGTAAAACTTTTTATCGAGAATTTTGACTAACTAGTAAGTTCAGTGACTTGGACAATTTTCGTTGAATGGGGGAGATAGGTTAATGTGTATTATGCCTTTTTTTCAAGTATCCCTTGTTAAAAATTTGCTAGTTTCTACCAGTAACGTAGCAATTTAAAAATCAGGGGTGGGGGGAGCTCAGGTACCCTTTAGTTTTAAAGACTATCATGTGATGCGGCCTTGGAGAAAATAGTGCGTTTTGTTTTGATAGGCATTGGGGAGGCTTGAGAACCCGTAAGCCTCCATTGCCTACGCCACTGGTTTTTATGAGGAGTCCGGTTTTTACCGAGTCCTCGTGGTAGACCCACAATTCTTGTTCTTGTATAGTTTACAGACCTGTAGCCAAGCCGAGGCCTGCAGGGGCGTGGCCCCATAGAACTATTAATGTATATAGAACAATCCCCAGGTGCCTTGTGCCCCATATGTCCTTTGCCTTGCCCTAGTTGCCAATTCATCCTAGCCACAGGCCTGATAGTTTAGGTCTCAACTACGCTATGGATCAACCAGGACGGAACCGTTGATTTAGCCGGACCACCGGAGTGCTATAAATGAGGTGGAACGGATGTGTTAATCCTCTGATTATTTATATCAACTTGTCATTAACTTGTAATTATTATTCTGCATTTTTCGCTAATGTACTTAGTAAATAGAAACAAGCCCATTATGTGTACATTTAAAGGGGTTTTAGGCCCGAGTGAGAAATAAACCATCCATTGTGGTAACATTCCCTTTATAATGTAATGAGAATTTTCTTTATAACGTAACGAGAACTATAAATTTTGCCTTTTTATGCCGCTCTCTTCTGTTTTGAATATCTACCCTTTAAATAGAGGAATTTTGGCCACTGTTAAGAGAACAAGAAAGAAAAATAAAGCATGCGCTGTGTAGGCGTCTCCTATCCTTCGATTGGTGCCCACAAACAAATGATGGCAACTGAGAAAAGAAATGAGGAAGTAAAAAAATAATAATGAAACGAAGACGACCAGGGAAATGATAATAAACTGCACCTGCTTCAATAGAAAACGGGTAAAACAACTCGGCCCGAACATCACAAAACCCACGCGCAGTGCAAGAAGACTTTGTACAGGAGTTATAGCGACGCCCGTTAAGACAGCCCACTTCCTCCAACAATTAGGGTCCTCACTAAACAGGAAAAAAATGAAGCCAAAAGATGCTGGCAAGTTATTAATGATTTAAAATATCACTACTACTACTACTACCGTGGAAGTTCTTTGCAAAAGAACCTGTGGCAATTTTTAATGATGTTTTTTTAGTGAAGCGACGCTCCTACTGGCGCCATCTATCGTCACTCTGTAAAATATTCCTCCTAAGTATAAATTTCAGTATGTTTAACGAACACATCCCACGATGGCGCAGTGTTAATGTGTTTGCAGCACAGAAAACTCTGGCTTGAACTCAAGTGGCAGCGAATGTTTGTTGCTTTCCTGTTAATCTACGATCCGGAGTTTAGATTCTTATGTGGCGTAGGTTCGCACCCCTCAATAAACGGCGAATCCTGGATCAATATAACGTTATAATTGCTTAAGCCGTAAAATCATAAACAAACGCAAAGCCGTTCTTGGCAAGGGTGCCAGTGGCGTACCTACGTAGGGGCTCGAGGGGGTCTTGGCCCCTCCCTTGGGTTAATAAAAAGAAAAATTATTACGCCAACAGACGCTGGTTAATTATTTTATTAAAAAATAAAAGATGAAAGTAGTGACGTTCCCAACATTTCCCTGAACTCTGGTGACATTAATGAAACTGCTTTTGAGGTAAGCAATAACAACAGTGGCCCGGTACGGTTTTCAAACGCTTTTCAGGAGGTAAAGATGGACCAAAACACAATATCAAACGCTGTTGAAATAGAAATTCTGACTGTAGATATTTGTAATTAGGCCAAGAAATCTAACCTCACTGATAGAGATAGGATAAGAGTGCTGGCCATTGTAAAATTGTGCAAACATAATCTACTACTTCTAATTATTTAAGTATGTTGCATTATAGAATTATTAGTAATTCAAGAATGATAAATGTACACAAAATGGCAACCGTAATTGATATGGCGTCTGGCCATTTTTTCCACCAAAACTTCCTTGAACCCCTGGGCTCCCTCCTGGGAATATTCTGGGTGCGCCACTGGAGGGTGCACAGGGGGCTTCCTTACCTGGGCGGTCGCATACCGTTTATTGTATTATCTTTAATCTTTAGATTAAAGGCAGTGTCTCAAAAATCTTTGGCTCATTTTATGAGAACAAAAATCAAAAAAAAATATTTCCCTTTTGCGTGATATTTATAGTCTTACATGTAAACATTGTACATAAGAATTTCTTAAAAAATAAATTAATAGGGGCGGCGATATTGTTTTTTCTTTTCATCTGTGCAAATGAGAACCCAGGAAAGGCCTGATAAAAAGGATATGTTTGGCAAATACAGTAAACACACAATTCCCAACGCGGAGTCTGCAATATACGATGTATAACAATAACTTTTATTTCCTGAATAATGTGTGTTTAGTTGGTGCAATCCCCCATTTGCTTCTTACTATTAAAGTTTCTGAACCGTTTCATTATCCAAGGTCCCTTTTATATATATTTGCATGTTTCAGGGCCACTTGGGGCCCACCGTTTAAGATGGCACTGTACAATATACATCTGCTC
>QLNU02015003.1:6387638-6402298 GCA_006491805.2 Dysdera silvatica | reverse complement strand
CTATCGCCCATCAGCCAGCTGGCCGGCGGCCCAGTCCGTCCCTGAAGGGAACATATATGCGCGTGGCAGAGGAGGGGGAGGGGGAATTCGAAAACCCTCCAAGAGAATACTCAATATTTTCGTACATGACATTCATTTTTCTCGGTTTAACTCCAATCCAACCTAAAATCGAGTTCATATTAGCAACATCTGTACTAAAATTAGAAATATTGGAGTGATTCGAAATGTTAGCCACTACTTATCCACTTTAATGCTTCTTGAACTTTGTGATTTTCCTTTTCTTTACTATTGCTTTTTAATTTGTGGAAGCACTTCCACATCTACTCTCATTAAACTTACCAGACTTTTTCAATAAAGGTACTTCTGCCTCCCAAGTTATCAAATCCATTTCTCCAGAACTGCTGAAATAGGTTACGATCGCCAGATATTATTAATGAAAAAATTATTTACCTACAAGACTTCCAGTTTCATGCTTAACACCATAAGAAAAGGTAATAATTCCGACTCCATATTTTTTATTTCATTTTCGTGATCATACCTACTTTACACGACATTTTAAAGATCTAATACCAGATTCAGACCAAATCAATTAAAACTATAATAGCAGAAATGTATTAAACGTACATTGAAACCAATTCCATATTTTCCAATAGGCTATGCTGGGCTATATATAGACTGGAGCGGCAAAATTTTGTGTATCGGCCCTGATATAACAAAATCAGTACCATACGATGATATAATCGGATGTTTTGCCGAGAAGAAAACTAGACATCATGCTTTCCATTTAAATACCAGTATTCGATGTGCTTTTATTTTTTTGTTAAAATTAAAATTTATTTCGATAAAATTGAATTTGATTTATTATATATCAAAAAGGAATAATACGTCAATATACAATGAAAATCGGTTATAACGACCTTCAAGGGACCGTGCAAATTCGGTCGTTATAACCGATAGTCGTTATAAACGATATCTTTTTAAAATCATAGTAGCCTATAGTAATGCACTCCAGAAGCTATATATATATAGCAATATTTTTTTTTATATTTAAAGTATGGTTTTTTGGTTTCAAAATTAAATAAAAATATACTTAATTATAATGAATTTAATTTCCGTTTATGTTATGTTATAGCCACAATAAATACATACATGTAATTTAATATTTTTAATGTTTATGTTTTAATTTATGAGTTTGTTTCTCAACATATTTATTGCAATAAAAAAAAGTTTTTGGTGTATATTCAATGTTCCTATCACTGATTGGGAGGGGCGGACGGGTAGGGAGAGGTGACAAAAAAGTAGCCTTGGGGCGGCAAAATAGTAAATCCGCCCATGAATGAAACTACGTACTAAAATCAGATGAGATTGAAAAACCTAATATTTGATAAAAAATTAAAACATTCTGTGGTTAAAAGAATCGCATGAAATGTCACGGAATGTAATTGAAATTCACTTATACAATTACTTGCTATTATTATAAATCATTTCTTCTATTCTAGTAGTATAATACGTAAATGCCTAAAGTACTACATAAGTATGGAGATGTACTCATACATAAAACGTGTGTCCTTAGAACTAATTTTTAAAATATTTAATATAGTTTTGAAATGAGACCTACATTTTCTCTTCAGCTTGGGCCTATAACAACCTCACCACGGACCTATGCAACACCGTATTCAATGATTTATTAATTCAAGGTTAGACGTAGGAATCAAAAATCATGGGGTGAGGGGGAAGAGGCTCCGGTAACTTCAATGCAAATCATGTAACATACATTAAATAGAACAATATGTCTTTATACGTCTACAAATGGGGAGGAACCCACCGAGTCCCCCATTTCATGACACCAAGTCTACATTGAAGAGGATCTATTGAACCTCAAAACCTATTTTCATGAATTTGGATTATATAGGCCAATACAGGTGAATTGATATTTAAAGATCCAAATTCAAATTTGACCCAGTCGACCTGGGGGTCGAGCTACGGCCCACTGAAAATAGAGCTCACCCTACTATGATGCTTCGCTGCATGACAGGTGAAAACAGTGTTTTGGCGTGCTGGGCAAGCATTAAGCGCCAAAATTTTACTGTGAGTTACTTTTATTCATGTTAGAAGTTTAGCTTTCTACGTCTTGTAGAAGTGAAGTCCTGGCGCATCGGAAAAGCTGAGGTTCCTTTGCAAATAATTTTAGAGGCACTTTCCAAAATCAATTAAAATTATTTACCGCTGCAATATTGACATATGAAACTGATTTGAATTAGGAATATGGAATATTTACATATGAAACTGATTTGAATTATGAACATGGAGTATTTATGTATGAAAATGAATTTATGTAGATATGAAAAAAAAAATTTTGAGTTACCTAACTGCTGGGGTTACCAGAGTTATAACTGCGCTCTTGGTTGTTATGAACCTAAAACGCTTTTAATGGAAATGAAAATCAATAAAAAAATGAGAAAGCATAATAACTTTGAGCAATGATTGCAACAAATGAATGAACTACCATCGCAGTCCATTTCGTGACACACTTGGTCCGTGAAATTAAAACAAATTTCTTGCACATTGAAGAATTTTTCAGGCTTTGGTATCGGGTACGTTGATTTCCACCAAGCATAGATTATCATATTACGGAATTTTGGGGAAGACAGCTGATTGTGAATGAGCGAATGCAGTTTTGTGATATTATTCCTTTCTGATAAGCTTACACGATCATAATAATGCAAAAGGCAAAATCGTGTTAAGCGTTTAGCGAAATATTTCCATTGAAGAAATATACGTAGTATGGCTGTATGAGTGCTATCCCTCCAGGTGGTATAATCATCAATTTCGATTGCTCTGAAAGACTGGCTTGACTAAATTTATCATCAACTATATTTTCGTCCATTTGACCTGTCCACGAATCCATGATTAATAGAACTTTTGATGTTATGCCTGGTTTGAGTACTTCGCTGAGGAACATCTCATGTATTTCGGTAGAGGATTTGCCACTTTTGGAACATTCCAGAATAACATTAGGAGATTAAATAACTTTTCCTGTACCCGTGGATCGAATACACCCTTTGGTTCCTGATGGATGAGCAGAAATTGTCGCAATAATTGTCCAGTAGCAGAAATGATAGGTCGGATTGTTACGGAATGGGATATGGCGTGAGAAGATTGAATGGTACTTGGAGTGTGCTTTTCCCCATTAATCGACAGAGTGCGCGTAGATGCCAGATCTTTAGTGAATCCGCTGTGGTCAGTGTTTAAAACCTCATCAAAAGAATAGTTGCTCATTGCATCTGTAACTATGTTGACGAATTCTATAGCTCTATCTTCCAAAGCCGTTGTGTGCATAGTACGTACAGGCATAACGAATTTGGTGACTCTTCTACTTGTTTACTTGTTATGCCACGCTCTTTTATTAAAATTTTAATAGAAAAGCATCACTTGCGCTAAAGTTTGTGAGATTTTCTCTCATTGCAATGTTCAGAAACCATAACTTTAAATCGGCATCGTGAACTGTTAATAAAGCATATTCCCGGGCATTTTTAAACTTCTCAAATACTTCGTCTTTCATCCGTAACAGTTTTTCACATCTTGTACCCTGGGAAGCAACATAATCCCGAAAGCGATAAATTTGTCGACGTGAAAGCGTGTTGTCTTTAAAGCGATGCTGTATGCTTTTCAAGGAACGTAGTTTTCCTGACCCACTCCATGGAAATTCTTTTCATGTCTTCTAATGTGTAAGTTACGCGTGACGGCAAATTAGTTTGTTCATCCCATTCCTCATCATTCATTTCATTACCCTGTATTGCATCATACTTCATTTCATTTAAACAAATATCAAGTGTATTCTCGTCATTCATTTCGTATGTTAACCCACTTATCAAAGTTTTGGCAAATGTAAATATTTCTTTCTCAATATCCATCTTATAATCTGATACAAAATCGGCTTGCTTTGTGTATTTTTCACAAACAACGCGAAACAAGTATGTTGATATGGTGGAAAAGGAAGACATGGTGACAAATAAGGCTTGAAATTCCACGCTTTCCAACAAAAAAATTAAAAATGTCAAAAATAATGAAGTTACAGGCAAGTGATGATTGCTACTGATTTGAAAATTGAAGGATCGCGTCTTATTTATTCAAGACTGATTTACGTACCAGGCAGCTTTTTCGAGTTCTTCGCCAAAAATGATCTCAAAATTTGTCAGTTATAAAAAAGTAAGGTAAACACTTCAAATATTTTTTACTTTTACACCAGAAAACACAATGTATAATTATTTCAGGTACAACTAAAATGACTATTATAAATATGTGCTATATTTTGTTCATATGTATTATTTTTTTCCTACGATAATGTTTGGCGTTTAATGCTTACCCAGCACGCCAAAACACTGTTTTCACCTCTCATGCAGCAAAGCATCATCTTAGGGTGAGCTCTATTTTCAGTGGGCCGTAGCTCGACCCCCAGGTCGATTGGGCCAAATTTGATTTTGGATCTTTCATCTACTCGGTCATATTGGCCTATAAACCGAAATTCAGAAAAATCGAGCTCTGACAGTTCGCGAGGTTCCCTCGTCAGAACTGGTATCCAGCCTTCGTGCGCTGCAAATTTTCACTCCTTCGTCCGTTACAGGCCAAAAATACTGTTTAGTATGAACTTTAAAATATGGAATGATAGATCTTAGTCACAATGACCTACTTTCATGTATATCTAAAGAAATAAAGAGTGTCAGAGTTGTTTTTTTTTTTCTTTTATGAAGCCACTGAATAAGATGTATTAAAATAAAAAATGGAGAGAATGGGTTCTTAAATTATGAACTTACGGGATTTCAAATCCCTTTTAATTCGTTTCAATTACTGTTTAGTTTAAAAGATACAGTGTTGTACTTTTTATTTCGTTTAAAAAATTTAAGTACTTCAATTAGGAATTGCTGCCACGAAAAGGCTATTGAAAATCCGCAGCGCCATCTTGTGGACGAATATTGAAAAACAAAATTCACAGAAATTAGAATTTTTCTTTTGCGGGTGCTGCCAATTTCATGTAAAATATGTAACTACAGTGAAAATCGGTTATAACGACCTTCAAGGGACTGTGCAAATTCGGTCGTTATAACCGATAGTCGTTATAAACAATATTTTTTTTAAAATCATAGTAGCCTATAGCAATGCACTCTAGAGTTTTATAAATTATTTTGATAATAGAAAGTACTAAACTTTTTGGTTTCAAAATTAAATAAAAACATAATTATAATGAATTTAATTTCAGTTTATATTATGTTATAGCCAAACTAAGTACATAGTACTTTCTTAGTTTTTTAAATTGAAAAAATTGTAGAAAATACTACTAAAGTATATAATGTAGAAAACAAATGTAATAAATAGTATTTATTATATTATACTAATGACTTCCGAACAGTGCCGGTTTAAGAGTTTTGTGGGCTCTACACTGAAAAAATAGAATAGGCCCCTTAAGAATATGACCCTCGTGATATTCAATTAATAAATCACTTTTTAAGTTCACTATCTTTAATATTCAGGTTTAGCAGTAATAAAAATTTCTCAGACATTTGTAAATAAACAAGATTAGAATAACGCTTAAATTTTGATAACTAACTTTAAATTTTAATAACTAACCCACGTGGTTCTGCTTTATGACTGTCAAGTCGCGTCGTTATATCCGATACGAATTTCCCTACTTAGAATCTACGTAGACTACAAAATCGCCGTCGTTATAGCAGGTTTCGTCGTTATATACGATGTCGTTATAACCGATATATTTAGTATGGAGTAGAATAGCAAACCAAACTTCTTGTAAAAATTCCGTCGTTATATGCGGTTGGTCGTTATAACCGGCGTCGTTATAAACGATTTTCACTGTATTTTGTTTGCTACTCGTATAGGGAAAATGTAAACATAAATAAGCATTGTCTAATTCTGAACGGTAAACGACAAACGAGAGAGATACCCTTTAGAAAATTAAACTATATTAAATCAATAATATCAAATCTGTACCAAATTAAAATATGATGTATAACAAACTACGAAGGGGCTTTAACAAATTAATAAATTTAATATAATTTTATAATGTTAGCCAACGGAAAGGCAGTGGGTTACATTACAATCTGTAGTGACGTCACCTCGTCGGCTTCGTGAACTTCTGTCCCTGCATATCCAGATCTCTCTCTATGCGTCTTTCATGATTATTGGCATTATTTAATTGTATTATTATTATTTTATTATTGCATTTGGCAATAGTGCATTTAACAGTTTTATATTCGCAAAAAAATATCAGTCTGATATCATTTCTACTTCTGTATGGGTCTGATTCCTTTGAAGCTCTTTAGTGGCATTAATCGCTGTTTTTCTATAAAATACAAAAGTCATTAACTCAAACTCTCATCATAATTGATAAAAATAATGGGATATTATTTTTTATGAGCACAATTACCAAAAAAATGGTTAACACCGAAAAGTTTCCGGTGCGGTATTTTAATTTGCAGAGAATATTCATTTGAAAAAGGGTTCAAACACCCACGTATATATATATAACTCAAGCTAGGGCTTTTTTCGTATAACTCACCATTGCAAGGTTTGGTGGACTGTAAAGGCGAAACACATCATCACCCGGAGTCAAACCGGAGATGTTGAGTTGTCGCCAGTTTGACTCTAGCTGGGTAATACGTGGACATTTGAACACTTTTCTAAATATGTGGAAGCAATAGGAATTAGATATAGAATTAGGGAACAGAGATTGGGAGAAAGAAGAACGTTATAACTACTAAATATCAAAACTGGAAAAGAACGGGATACTATCGATTACAGAGGATTTTAAATTTTGGAATTGGCTATCAGAGGCGATACTGAAAATGAAGAATTTTAAATTATTTAACGAATTAATAGAAAAATATTAATGGAGAGTGTAACAGGGTGTAGAGTGGCTGTGGTTTCACGAAGATTCCTTTGCTGGTTATATGAAATTTTATTTACTTGGAACGCTTTACATGATAATACGTTCAAATGAATTCTAATTTTATACAATACAAATACAAAACAAATTTTATTTCCATGCTTAATTTACATTTCAGGGCACGGAGGAAGCATAGCAGAACAAAAACAAGTATTATTATTCTAGTTCCCGTTATGGCCAGTATGACCATTATATTTTTGTTTTTCTACTAAGTAAATTCTTAATTTCCTTTTAAACTCTTTCTCTTAAACGATTTTTTATATGGTCTGGTAATTTAATCCATTTATCAATTCCATAATAATTTATATATTTTCCCCACATTTGTTCTTATTTTTTCCGTTTTTAAAGTGTTACCTGATCTTGTATTTCTTGTATTTGAATTTTTCTAGGTATTTATAGTTTCATATTTACCTGTTGTAATTCCTAAATATATCATTATAAATATTTTGTATGTGTTTACTTCTATATTCATTATATTATTTTCTATTTTTATTTGTTTTATAATTTCTGTTAGTTTTATATCCTATTCTTTTTAATAATCTATCAATTATTGATTGTAATTTTTTTAGATTAACCTTGTTTACCCTACTCCACACACTATTTCCATAAATTATGTGACTATGTATCAATAAATAGTATAGCGTTATCTTACAGTGGTAAGGTATTAAGTCATTTAACCTTGTAATTATATATGCATTTTTTTTCTTTTTTCTTTTTTACAAATTTCCTTCATGTGTTTGTTCCAAGTTAAGTGCTCGTTTATTTCAATTCCTAGAAATTTTATTTCATTTGTTCTACCTATAATTTTATTGTCTAATTTCAATGTTTCCTCAATATCGATTTTTTTTGTTTATATTATGAAGTATATTTATTTTTGTCAGTATTTAAAATTAGACCATTTTCCTTAAACCATTTTCCCAAATTTAGTAATTTGTTTCTTGCCGTTTCATATAAATACTGTTGTTTGTTCTCCAAAAATCAATCCAATATCATCAGCCAATAGATTTATGTCACTATCTAATTCTACTATATCGTTTATGTATAGAATGAATAATAGTTGGCCAAGTATTGACCCCTGAGGGACCTCATAATTATTTTGTAGTTCTTGTGAATAGCTATTTTCAATTTTTACAATTTGTTTTCTATCTTTAAATAACTTTATATTAATTTGTATATATTTCCACGGATAATATATTCTTCTAGTTTATTGAGGAGGAGTATCCCTCTATCTAAGACATCAAAGGCCTTACTCAGATCAAAATACGAGGGCGAATCAGAAAGTCTTTGCCCCTATTTTTTATTAGCCAAAATAAGGTACCTACAAGTAATTACAAATATACGTACTATTCTACGTACCTTACACTATTTTTCCACATAGTCCCCACACCGGTTCAGACATTTGTCCCATCGCAGCACTAAATTTGAGATGCCCCTGTGGTAGAATTCGTCCGGCTGACTGTGGAACCACCGTCGGACTGCTGTCTTGGCTTCATCGTTGCACGTGAATCGCTGTCCTGCCAGGAACTTCTTCAGCGGACCGAAAACGTGGAAATCACTAGGGGCGAGGTCCGGACTGTATGGTGGGTGGTCCAGACTCTCCCAGTGAAATGACCGGAGCTTGTCGGCAGTTCTGATTGTCACATGTGGCCTCGCATTGTTGTGGAGGATAACCATGTTGTCCACATTGAGGATCCCTCAGCGCTTTCGCCTGATGGCAGCCCGTAGACGTGACAGTGTGGAACCATAACTGTCGGCATTAATGGTTGCACCTTGTGGCATGAAATCCAGCAGGATCGGTTCAGGGCGATCCCAGAAGACCGTTAACATCACTTTCCCAACAGATGGCACTGAACGGAATTTTTTTGTCGCAGGCGAACCCAGATGTTTCCACGCTATGCTCTGCTGCTTTGGTTCCGGCATGAAATGCAGTATCTGCGTTTTATCGCCAGTAACATTACTGTCCAGGAAACTTCCACCGTCCTCGGCATACCGTTGTAGATGATTCAGTGAAGCAATCCTTCGCTTGCCTTTTAGCATGTCGTCCAACTGCCTTGGCACCCACCGACATGAAATCTTCCGGAACCCGAAGAACCCGTGAACGATGTCGTAAACACTCCCATACGAAATGCCAAGCTCCCGGGAAATGTCCTTGAGGTGCATACGCCGATCCGCTTTCACCATTGCATCCACGTGGGAAATGTTGTCGTCAGTCATCGATGAACGCGGCCTCTCCGAACGCTCATTGTCATGCAAGTCTTCACGGCCTTTTGCGAACTCACACCACCACCATCTCACACTTCTCAAAGCGAGACACTTTTCCCCATACGTGAGCTGCATTTCCCTGTGGATTTCGATGGGCGTTCGTTCCTTGCTCCATAGAAAACGAATCACGCTTCGTTGCTCGTACACCGTGGACGTGTGAAGCACAACCGCCATCTTCAACAACTGACAGGAGCAGGGCCGCGGAGATACCGGCAGATAAGGCCGGGCCTGTCCAAGAAAGATCCACCGCTGGGAATGGATATGTTGACTTCGCATTTACAGCCGTAATTTGACTAAAAAAAAAAAATAGAGGAAAAGACTTTCTGATTCGCCTTCGTATAATCCCATTACAAATTCTTTATTTTCAATTTTTTTCTGTATTTTATTTATAGTTTTATCAGTATATCTTCTGTGGTTTTACCTTTTCTAAATCCATACTGATTTTTATTTAAAATTTTATTCTTTTCTATAAAGTTTATTAGTTCATTATATAATAATTTTTCAAATACTTTTGAAAAGATTGGTAAGATCGATATTGGTCTGTAGATATTTTTATCTGTTTTTTTCCCCTTCTTGCATATAGGTATAATCTTTGCTATTTTCATTTCCTTTGGTATATTGCTTGTTTTAATTATAGATTGATATATTTCGAATAGTGGTTTTATCAGTTCGTTAGCACACTTTTTTATTATTTTAGGTTTAAGTCCTGCATATCCTTCAGATTTGTTTTCTTTTATTTTTTCTAATTCTTTTTTTGTATTTCATTTTGAGTGAAAGTTCCTAAGTACATACTATTAACTACGGGCTGTGGTAAATTACTATATTAGTTTCGTCCTGTATCTCATTTATAATATTTTTTGCTAAGTTTATGAAAAAATCATTTAGTGTATCTACAATCCCTGTTTTATCCGTCTGGCATGTTTATTTCTAAAGTAATTTTGTTATTTAAATTGTTTTTGTCTTTTCCTAAAAATTTATTAATGCTTTTCCATTGCGATTTAGTACCCTTATTTAACAGATTATCATTAAAGTAATCTACTTTTTGTTCAATATTATTTTATTTAATTTGTTTCTTTTTTTTTATAAATAATTTCCAGTTTGATTTTGTGCTTTTTTTCATAAATTTTTTATATGCTTTATTTTTTTATTCATCCACTTTTTTACAATTTTATCAAACCACGGCTTTTTTTGTTTTTTTATTACTCTTTCTTCTTTGAAACAGATGTTGTAATGAGTTTTTATAATTTTTATAAATGTACCATATATTTTTTCCACATCAGTGTTGAGACCCTCCAAGACTTTCCAATCTGTGTTCTGTAATATGTTTTAAATTTATCTATATTTTTCTTAGAGTAATTTCTAATTTTTCTTTCAGTTTGTTTAACTTTAGTGTTGCTTGTTAATCTTATTAATATTGGCTTATGATCACTTACATGTATCTCCAATATAGTTAGGTCCATTGGTATATTTGTAAAACGTAAGTGAATAGTACTGCTTGAATTTAATGCTATTCTTGTGGGTTGTAACAATTTGTTTTCATATCCCATGGATTCCAGTAAGTCTAATAGCTTATCCTTATCTCGACTTTCATTACCTATATTAATATTAAAATCACCAATTATTATTAACTTTTTTATTTATATTTAATTGTAATTTAATTTTTTTACCTTTTTTTAATGTACTTTTTAATGTAATTTATTTTATTTTCTAGTATACTTAAGAAGAAGTTTATGTCTCCTGAGGGTGGTCTATATAGTGACATGATTATATTACCATCTGTTTCTGCCCTCATTATTTAAATATTTTCCCCCAAATATTCTACTGCATCTAGAAATTTTATAGTAATATTTATTTTAGAGTACATAGTAATACCTCCCCCTCTTCGAGTTTTCCTATATATAGCATTTTCGTTATATCTATTTAGACTTGTTTCACAATCATCTTTTTTCCAGGTCTCCGTAATTATGACGATTTCAGGATCCTGTTGTTGTTCGACGATATTTTCGATTATCTCTATTTTATTATTTATGCTTTCTGTGCATTCATGTCGACTTCACGACAAAACTAATATGTCAATATCTGTGAGAATGCCTCATGAATATCTACAAGATATCTATGAGGCAACGTTTTCCACAGGAGGGTCCAACAGCAGGGCCAGCGCAAATCACATATCATATAACTTCGAAACTAGTTCATAATTTACAATCCTTGGGTATTCAGTTTCGAAGGAAATGAAATGAAATAAAGCAGATTCTTGTGGATTCGGCTTTAATAATAGTATTTTAGCTCGATGTTCATAACTGTGAAAGATTTGCACAAGGCAGATGTTGTGGGTTTGGGAAATCTTATCTGAATAGAATCAATTTCCTATTAAAATCAAGTGTTCACTTAAAAAAGTGTAAGTCATTTGGTTTACCAAGTTCATTGCAGGTACCGAGTTGTTAATGACCTCCCTTCCCTCCTCATTTGGAGTAGGTTCATGCTGCTTCTGAGTTTGCCATAGGCTATTTCCTTCCATTTGGAAACTGATGATCGCTATTTCATTTTTTAAAGAAAATTTCATATGATTAATTTTTGCCTCATTAATTGTAAAATAATAGATATTTTTTTTTTTCTCAAAGTACTTACTATAAGTTTTGTGGAAAATGAACAATGACGAACTGGGTCCTTTTCCTCTCGGGCTTTCCCTACTGTGGAGGTTATCAGCACGCTACTGCTGTCATATGATATGCGAATACAAAAACAACAGGATTAAATGCCGGGAAAAGGGGCAGATGGCTTCAAAATGGCTATTCCCCTTCCTTATTGCCGTACTTCCGCTCACTTTTCATAAAGAAATTACCCCCCCCACCTCACACCATGATAACGACTACACCATGATAACGGGTTCAAGTATTACGTAAGCAATATTTTGGCCATTTTCAACACCACCCCCATTGGTAAGCAAAAATTAATATTAACTAACATAGGAAAATAAGCACAAAAGACACCCCCCTCCTCCTAGAGGTGCTTACGTAATACTTGAATGCTCCCTATGCCAAAAGATACATTTTTTATAAAGTTACCAGATTTAGAAAAAGATTGGTATTCCATTGGCTTTCTTTGGTGATGAAAAAACCTTCACTAGGTTGCCATACTTCGGAATTCCAATGACGTATTTGGACACGCAACTAAATTTTCAGGTTTGAACTTAACGAATTAGAAAGCTTGTGCTTAGCCGTGCCTCTCCAAGAATTTCTTTGGTTTGCTTTTCTAATGATGGGCGTGTCTGGAGCGTGATTCGTTCATCTTTGGCCTTAATTATCTTATTAAATATTGATTTTAAGCAAAAATTACACTAGACAATTTTTATTCCTCTTTTTCACAAGGAATCGTGTAGTGAACTTTTTCCGCCATTTTGTATACACCTATATATGTGACGAAGAGATTATAAACAATGAAAATGCGTTATGTTTGATCCTTGCTAAATCTGTTTTAGAATTTAAAATTTCAACTTTCGAAAATATTGCCAATATAGGCTTTCAACTAGCTTAAAATTTAATGGACAACGTATTATTATTATTAATGAGCTGTATGTATTCACACCCTTGCTTGCAGTTCTTCAACGGAAGTTGGTAACAACATTTTGTATTTAGATAAGGACGATTGTTTATAAATCGTGAAAAGGGTTCTGTGTGGAAAATAAATATGGGAACGGCATTGTATCTGTTTTTAATGGCACACACACATATATATATATATATATATATACATATATCTCTCATCTGGCAGCAGTCAGTGTGGCATGAAAGCAGGGGGTGCTAAGAATCACTGGAATGGCCCAGGCTGCCGTTTGTTATTGACCTTGGCTACGTATAATGGACGATCCCTTGCTTCTGAAGCAAAACTTCAGGAATTGGAAGAGGAACTAGACAAGATCAAATGGGACATTGTAGGACTCAGTGAAATTAGAAGAAAAGGTGAAGAGTTGGTGGAACTGAAAAGCGGACATTTGTTTTACTATAGAGGAACGGAAACTGGAAGAACAAGTGGTGTTGGCTTCTTAATCAACAAAAGAATTAAAGACTGTCTTCTGGAAGTTGAAAGTACATCAGATCGAGCAGCGAGGCTTGTTGTTCAACTAACCCAGCGATACCAACTTCAAATAGTACAGGTATATGCACCAACATCAAGCCATACCGACGAAGAGGTTGAAGAATTTTATGAAGAAATCAAAGAGTTACACACCAAAGGGAAACAACATATCAAGCTCATCATGGGGGATTTCAATGCAAGAATTGGACAACAGGAACAAGGAGAGACATCGGTTGGTAAATACGGATATGGGGAAAGGAATGAACGTGGCGATCAACTCATCGAATTTGCAGAAGCTGAAAACCTTAGCATCATGAATTCATTTTTTAAGAAGAAACCGCAAAGAAAATGGACATGGAAACACCCAAATGGGGGAACTAGTGAAATTGACTATATCCTGGCAAACAAGAAATCAATTATTGAAGATTGCAGTGTACTGAACAGATTTAATACTGGAAGTGATCATCGAATGGTGAGATGTAAAGTGCACTTAAATACTAAATTAGAAAGGCAGAAGCTCATTAGGAAACAAGTATGTAAGAGGGTGGATTTAAAGAAATTAAAAGAAAATACCGAGGCATTCAAGTTGGAATTAAAAAATCGCTTTTCTGCACTGGAAGGACTTATTGAAGAAGTTGACATCTCAGAAGCAAATGAAAACATTGTTAAGACAATAATTGAAACTGCTGGGGAAATTGGTGGTGTAATATGTAAAAAGCAGAATAGCAAATTATCTGAGAAGACGAAACAACTCATGAAAAGGCGAAGACTTATGAAGGTGGACAATCAAAATACCAGTCGCAAGATCGAGTATGTAGAACTTTGCAAAACTTTGCGCAAAAACATGAAAGAAGATATAAGAAAATTCAATTGTGAGTTAGTAAGGAAGGCCATTGAAAGCAACAAGAGCCTTAGGGTTGTTAAAGGGAGTTTGTCTATTGGGAAGAAACACATCATTGCATTAAAAGGAGAGGATGGCACTGTAACAAGAAATAGGGAAGAAATACTTAGAAGAGTTGAAGAATTCTACAGAAAGCTGTATGAGGGAAACAGTGGATTAAACGAAGACTCTGAGATAGTCGAAGGAACAGCTCCTAAAATCTTAAAAGAAGAAGTAGCATTTGCAATAAAAAGTATGAAGAAAGGAAGATCCCCTGGCGATGATGGCATTACATTAGATATCTTAAAAGAAGCTGGAGAACATGTAGAAGACATACTCGCAAAATTCTTTACCAAATGCCTCAACAGTGGTAACATACCAAACCAATGGGATTCTGCAACAGTAATTCTTTTGCATAAAAAAGGTGATAAAGAGGATTTAAAAAATTACCGACCAATTAGCTTGTTACCTGCTATTTATAAAATC
>QLNU02015003.1:6359036-6387538 GCA_006491805.2 Dysdera silvatica | reverse complement strand
TTGAAAACGACATTGATTCGAGTAATGTTAGTCGATTCAGTAGTTGATATGCTAACTAGTGGAAGTAGTGCTTATTTGTTGGAATTAATTGTTAAACTTTGATGCTCAGATATTCAGAGTATCTTAACTGCTGGGGTAAATAGTTGACACATTAACTTCTTTTGCTGGTTAAGAGAACCATATTTCGGTTGCGAACACTACATTATAGTGTCACTACATTGTAGTGACAACATTAAAGTCGTATAGTGAGGAAAATTGATGTTTTTTTTAATTTCAGATGACAAGTGGGATATCGAAAGAAATTAAAAACTTTAATAATTTGTTCCTCTTGCGAGAAAAGTTATATATTTAGAATTTTGTAAACTATCTAATCAAAATAAAATAAAACATACACTCTTCCTCTCTCTCTCTCTCTTACTTACTTACATATTTAGCTTATAGAATTATAAATTAAATGCTTGGTCATTTATTTTCGATTAAAAATAAATATTCAGTCAATAAAATTAACCGCTTTATATTCACTCATGGGCTTTAAACTCACTTTCATCTACTTGCGTAGGTATACACGCATACATGCAGAATTATATTCAGTTCTCAATTAAGCAACCTAAAATTATGTAAATTTCATGCAAAAGACTGGTTATTATACAAAATAAACTGTGTATAGTAATAATTACAAATAATGAGGACATTTGTAAATTTCTTCATGTATTTACTAATATCGTAAGACGGTGGTATATTTCACCAAAAAACTTGTTTCCTTTGTCAGACTTTTGCGGTTTGGATCGCCTTTTCAAGAAACAGGTCAGCTTGCGCGAATTTTAATAGATCAGGTAAATATAAGGCCCAGGTGACCCGCAGTTCACTCGGTTAACCAGGTTAAGTGACCTGTGGGTGGAATGCGTTTTGACTCGCTACAATTATGCGCCTCATTTCGTGCTTTTGACCCACTTACCTTGGTCATATTTGTATGGGAATTAAGTTATTTGATTTTGTACAACATTTTCATTTATTTTCTCCTCTGGTTTAGGGCTTTGTGCGTGTCTATATTATCATTCCTTCGACAGGTGATTTGTGTTCTTTTTGTATCCGTACAATTCATAATGAAACAGAAAGAACGATCAGTTCTTTAAGAGTGCAAAGCTGACACTTTGTGTGTAGAGTACAACATTTGATACGACGTCTCAAGACCGTTGAAGGAACCAATCAAGACTGCATTTTAAGTTTTTCTACCTTTAAAATAAGTGGAATAAAAGTATAATGAAATACCTTATTAAAGGACGAAGGACAGAGTTTATCTGTAAAAGAGGATTAATCATAAATGAGGATGATATTATTAGGAAGACGTTTTCCGAGTGACATTAAACTGACTATAAAAATGGAATGATCGTACCCGAGAGGTATCCGTTAAGAGGGGCTTTTACTGTACTTTATAATTTACTTAAGTGTAAATAGATGTTTTATCTATATATATTTTTTTTTTTCTCACAAAACTGAACGTCTTTAGCCACTCTTTATCTCACTTGAGCATCCAGTAACCGTTTGGGAATACAGGTCTTGTATTCAGATACAGTGTTTTGTTTCCTAGTCCACACAAACACACTGTACATTTTAGCAGCTGCTTCCTTCGAACAATTAATCAGTGAAGCCGTTATGCCAATGCTCGAACTATTGGTGTAGCTCTCACGATCATTTGATATTCAAAATCCGTCAGATCGTCTAGTTTATTCATTATTTCATAAGCAATATCATCCATTACTCCATTAGCCTATACGTACCCTTGTCTTTCTATCCCTATACACATCCTGAAACTTTATGCAGGATTATCTACCAAACAGTTGACTTTTGTATAAATTGTCTAGTGGATATAATAATTTGGTATCTCTCTCTCTCTCAATAAAAAGCAAATTAATAATTTGTTTAAGTTATTTTATTATTTTGCTTTATTATTTTTATTATTTCTAATCTTATTTTAAAATGAAAAACAAAGCCTTTTTTATCGTATTAAAGCTATTATATTTTTTTAATATTATCTAAATGGTATGTACATATATATATATTGGAAATAATTTTTAAAGATGACAGACAAGACGATGTGTTGATTACAGGTTAGAATCTACGCAGGTTGCAGATGGAATTGCCAAATATAAAAGTATGTTAAGGAATTTGAAACATATAACGTAAGAAAAAAATACGGTACCTCTTTCGGTTATCTGCTAAAGGCTCTAGCAATTAAATTCTGGTTTACCTGATCTACGCTCAACTTCTCTCTCACTAAGGGTTATTGGGAGGGGATGCATTAATATATTATAATTTGAATACGGGCCCACATACTTCAGTGCAAGCAGGAAATCAAAGCTGTAGTATTAATATTTCTAGTAGATTCTATTTTATTGGAGAAAGAGAAACGTATATTTATTACAGCATAGAACCCGCGCAGATTTTAGCCAAGGTTCACAAATGTCAACATACAGTAATTAATTGAAAACACATAGAGGCACCGGAAAAGTGTACACCACCAAGATACAAATCCGAAACCTTGTAATCAAACGTATAGGTTTATTACAACACGGATGTGTACGTTTATTACGGTTTACGTTTATTACAGCGTGGATATTTATCATTTTTTCAACTGGTTTTCCCACGCAGACGGTAATGGTTTCCCCACAACCTGAAAAAACTGCTGAAGGGTTCATCGGTGCAAAAATATCGAGAAAAGATAACAAAAGCAGACGTATAAACTGAGTTGATTTATTGTGCCGTATATTGGCGAGACTTTTGCCGCTAACATCTCGCCAATTGGCACGCGACAAAATGTGTCTCCATTATGTCATGTGGAGGACAATCGCCGTTGACAATGTGACCGGAATTTGCTTTAAATGTCGCTTTCGATGTTATTGGGACGGACGACGCGATGCCCGTTCGACAATCGCTGGTCTAAATGGGTCGATGCGAATAATACTGCTCAGCACTCGTTCTGAAAACGAAAGTAGCTCGCAGAGATAGGATACCGGGCCTATGGAAAAATTTTGTTGAATCACTTGAAAAAGAAAATAAAAAGAGTAGTATAAAGAAGGAAAATTAGAACGAATTTTCCGGTGAATAATGTTCATTTCAGCGTCCGGAATTCCGCGTGACGCATTTCCGGTTTATGTCACTCACTGATCGAAAACTGGCGTGTGAAATGACATGTCCGTGTCACGTGACTTCTGTCCTGACATGTGAAAACTGTAAATCTGGACATGTTCCGCTTTGTTTGATATATCTACGCGCTAATATTTTGATATGCAAGCCGTAATATTTTCATTTTGTTTTCCCCCCCACCAACAATTTTTGGCTCCAATATCGAAGAAAGTATTATATTTAAAGCGCTTTTGTTAGTTTTTACAGCGGGCGCAAGTTTGCAATTTGCGCTCGATCTAATCAGCTACGGAGGAAATTTGCGCTTCTCTTATATTTTCATTTTTTCTCATAAATTCTGCAGTTCTTGCAAATTAAGACATGGCGAAATGTACCATACCTTTGTGTTTATAAGCACTTTTTACAATGCAGATTTTACACATTTATTACCAATTTTACCTCTAATGTGCCATCGATGTAATGATACATGATTTGCTATCAATTTTGCGTCATTCCTTGCATATGAAGAATGGAATTTCAAGCTGGAAACAGTGAAAGTTATTAGTGACATTCATCGGAACGTTAATATTTTCATCAGATAGTTTTGGGTTTAACCAAAATATTTTTACCTTTCGTAATATTTTATGTGATTCTTTTAATTATGAAAATCTTTTTGATTTTTTTTATCTAATATTGGCTTTTGAAGTCTCATCTGGTATGATCACATCCTTTTACTCAATTGCACGTTTCATACATTCTTACCTTTGTATTTTTAATTTATTATTTTCTTAAAACTGTATGTACGGTCTCACCTCGTTTGGTGCCAAATGACCCTTGTGCCATGAAAATACAACCAACCAACCAACCAAGGTTTTGCGGCATAGTTGTAAACGCGTTTAGAAACGCGTATTGAATAATCTGGATTCGATTCCAACACTTAACCATAGCTTTCTGTTGTTTTTTCTCTCTGTATATCGGTAACCCATGGTTTAACTCCTCAATCGAAAGAGATTCTGATTCTTTGCAAAACTGCAGATCATGGCTTAGCATTATCTTAGTTATATTTCCGCCACAAAACACAAAACTAGTCCAACATTTTGTGAAATTTCGGTACAAATATTTTACTTATTTGCTGAACCGCTTTTATGTTTTGTTTATTTGTGCAATAATTCTGCAGTCCAACGTTCTTTCTGAATGGTAACATCAATATACGGAGACAAAAATGTAATCCACAAGACGTGGAACAAATGCTAGACCAAACGTTTGTTTTTCATATTTATTTTCTTCAGAATTAATAGCCTTTTGCCATAATTATGTATGACATAAAGACATAAAATTTTATTTTGCATGCTCGTACATGTTTATCGCCAATATAATTTTACCGGTTAATTAATTAATTGTAGACGAATTAATTACTAACATTTGTAAATTTCGTTTATATTTAACATTTACCTTGTCTTTTTGTGGTAGACCTGGCCATACAGGGTCTTATAATTGTTATTATTAACAAGGGTTTATTAAACAACAATATCAATCAACGTTTATTGGCGTAGTGATACCAGCGCCGATGTTATGGCGTGATTAGATGGTGAAACGTTCGAAAGAAAATAAATATTTCTGCGTTCGGTGGGACCTGAACCCACGACCTTCCACCAAAAAAAAGTGTTTATTATTCGACCGTATGATTAGAGAAGTTGAACATTACGGCGTAGCACGTGTATTATTTTAGTTAACTCTATAGAGAAAATGCAAATTTTGATTAATAAAATGCATTAATTGAAAATTAATTCTATTTAAATATAATTTGTGTCAGCGAATGCATATCCTGACAAATATTCCTACTTTCGTCTGTCTTTCTCTTTATCCCTCCAACCCCCCCCCCAACAATGTTTTTACAACATATTTAATTTTGTACTAACGTATTCCGTAAATATTGCGGATTGGATTCTACAGCATCGCAATAAAACGAGTCACTCTAATATTTTGTTTGTTTTTTTTAAATTACGTTGGAACTGTATTACATTAAGTATTAGATACCATTAGCATACTAAAGAATTCTCAATTGGTTTAATTAGTATTTACCAAAATTTGATATATGATATATCACAAAAATACGAAGTAAGCACATGTATTTAGGAAAATGTTACCTATAGATTTGCTTGATGTAGGGTTGTCACCATTAGCGTAGGCAGAAAATTCATTGTTGGGGGGGGGATAGATACAGGTTTATAATGGGAGTTAAAGTTACAACTTCATATGTTTACATTTATATATGGAAACTTTTATCTCAATGGATAGTTTTAATCCCCATCAGCAACCCCTTCTTACGCCAGTGGTTGTCACAAATTTTTACTTTATAAAAAACGCAATATTTGCGAAACGCAATAAAACGATGATATGTACTGTCTTATAATTAGGTCCTATGATTTTGTTTTCGATAGATATGTGATATGGTTGTATTAAATGTTGCAAAACATAAAGAATTTAAAATACTGCGCGCGCCTGTATGTAACCTCAGACCTATATATCGTCTTGGGAGAACACCATCGCTATTCGGGTAAAAGAACAATATAGCGGGATGCACATAGTGAGAAGGCACTTCACGATATTGGGAACCAGCTACGTGTTATTCTACGTGTACCAGGGGTTCAAGTTCTTTCAAGTGGAACACGTACACCCTACACACTCCATATTCCGGATATGTATGCCTGCCCGGATAGAAGTATGGTGCATAGTTCCCGCATCATCGTTTTAGTATGCACGATGCATCGCACACGTGTATCATGTCGTTAGGACGAGGGGGAATAAATTTATAAATGCAAATTTTGTGGCGTACTAAAAATGGGACAGTGAAAATTGGAATACAAAATTAATCCTAATTTTGCTAATGATACAATTTTATCGTAACTAAAATCGTAAATTTCGACATGTCACAGGATAATGATCTTAGCTCTCCCTCCACGAGCGCTCAATTTGAACTTGGCGAAAACCAAGAGAATAGCAACCTTACACAGCATACGGCTGAATTCCAAACAAATAGCTGCCATACGTCCACAGCAGTCATAATATTAGGCAACAAGACCATATCTTGCTTGCATAGCAGTTTCATTGTTAGGCTCTGTCGTGTAATGGCGTTATTTCGCAACAATACCAGCTAAACGGAGGCGCGGCGCTAAAACAATGAAGAGGGACCGAGATCGGAAGAATGACTTTTAAAACCATTTCGCAATGGCATTGGAACAATGATGACGGATAAAGTGCAGATGGCGTGCCGGTTCAAAAGTTAAATTGATAATTCATTCTCTGGAACCCGACATTGCGTATTTGAAGGGTTCTGGATCCGTCTCCCCTTCTCAAATCTTCTTACACTTCACCTTTGGTTATCGTTTGGTCTGTTTTCCACTTCCTTCTATGTTGTGGAGTACTTCCTGAACGAGTATTGCAATACTGGGAACATGTTTGAGGTTCAACCTTTCCCTGATTGAGTGACAGGTTATCTAGCATGCGTTAATAATATCGATTATTGATAGTATCGTTGTTTGCAATCGAAAACTCTTAATTGGCTACCTAGTTAAGCAGAACATCTCGCAATCCCCACAACATTTTCTGCAATAGAAAAAAATACCCCAAGATATATCTACCGAGTTCCCCAGCTTCAGTGAAGAATAGTAGAACCTATTATTTATTAGTTTAAAACGACCGTGTAATTTAAAAATTTTAATATTTAACCTTCCGTCGGGCGCGGTACTTTTCGTAACGAGAGCAGGGGCAGTGTATCAAATTGATATCTACTGATTGACTACTTTGGAACTTTTGTCTAATAACAAAGTAATACTGTTTTCTATCGGAATACTAAATGCTGTTTCCAGATAACGAATGAGAAGATAGTAAGGTACTAAAGAGTACGTGGCCCTGACATCTGCCAGTAATAAACGAAAGAGAGAGGGAGAAATGCTCAACGCGTATCAACCTGATGAGTCGCGACTTACGGAAGGTTAAATAATGCCCACCAACACATTCTATGGAGAAATTTTTAAAATCTTAATTTAAAAAGTA
This sequence comes from Dysdera silvatica, assembly GCA_006491805.2. Taxonomy (NCBI): domain Eukaryota; kingdom Metazoa; phylum Arthropoda; class Arachnida; order Araneae; family Dysderidae; genus Dysdera; species Dysdera silvatica. Next base: position 6,380,362 of record QLNU02015003.1, on the reverse strand, counting down.
GTTATAAATTATTATTATTATTATTATTATTATTATATATTAATCACTGTTTTACTAAACCGAGAATCACTGGATCCAGGTATGTCATCTGTGTCAGACACTCCGATAAACATAAGTGTTCACTTTAAAAATTTCTCTATGAACATTTTTAAACTTTTCCAAACGAACATCAAAAATTGAAATTTGTTGAATGTTACTTCAAAACAATTTTTACACGCAATAGAACAGGAAGTAAACTTTGGGAACAATAATACTCACATTATGAGTTAAAAAGGCTCATTTTCAGTTACATACATTATTAAGAAATGCATGAATAATGATGTTTGAGTATTTTGATTCTGTAGTTTGACTAGTTGTATTTGGCTATATATATCAAATGTTTATGTTGCTAGAATCACCATAATGTTAATAACTGCAAATTTACGTTTGATGAAGATTATAGGAAAGAATAGCTAGCTATACAAGAGGTCAGAATATTTATGCAAGAAGTAAGAACAGCTATATAGAGAAGAAAGGGTATATAAGAACAACATTGTAATTTTCTATATATCCTCGGTCGAAATTTGGTGTCCGAAAGGAGAGTTAAAAAGCAAGTATTGTCTTACAATACATCCAAGGTTAGAAATATGGTATCAGCAGCCTAGCTTATATCGCTTTCCTCTTAACGCACAAATTACAAAATTAGGGAACCTTGGAGGTCAAGAGGGAGGTTCTTAATCCATATAATGTTAAAATAAGAGATCTACAATTTTCTGTAACCTCATGAGACCCAAACAGAAGAGCAGCAATCTGATGTCACCATATATGGATGGTTTATGAGTATGTATTTGATCAATTTTAAAAGTGATGCAAATTATGATGGTAATGATGATAACATGTTAACAATGAACGAATTAATTATATCAACAACGATCGACTGTGCACTTCAGGACGAATGTCCTCCTAGATGCCTTCTGTGCACAAGACATCATGAAACTCACGGTGCTTACCAAGTGGGTTGATAAGCTGGATTTATACTTTATCAAAGAATCCAAACCTCAAACTCTTCCCCTCCCTCCCTCCACACAATATGAAATCTACTACTATTGGTCATATGACTATAAGACTGCTCCAAGTTGCTTATCTTTGTTAATTAGACAGGAGCCGGTGTTTACTACAATTACGTTTTAGTCTTCATCTGAATTGTAAGAATGGCCGGCACATTTTAGAGTTATGGGGAGATACGCGGAGAAACGTGGTTGAAAGGTACTCCAGCAGATAGTCGTGTTTTCGTGGTCTCATTTTCGCTTTCTGCCTTTCATAAACTCATCCATTCTTCTATTCTATTACACACACTTTCACTTAGTAGCAAATAGCGCGTATCCGTAGACACACTTTCTCCAATAAGCGGAATTTGGGGTCATGTAGCATGGACGATTCGCAATGAAGATTCATAGCTTGGCCTTTACGCATCAAGACGTAGATGTGGATTCATATTCATTCAATTATCCTTGGAATGTTAAGACTTATATAATCCAGCGGATTATAAACTTGTCAACAATACAATTTGAAACGGAGATAATGTTGCTTTGCGATTTAAGATGTTTGGATGTCGAACATCTGTTGTTTGTGTGATAAGGAAATGATTAGATGGAAAAGAAGTAACATTATAACAAATGTGAGAAGTTCTTGGGAGTGTATCAGAACAAACCAGGAGAGAAGAATTTTATTTTTATTTAACATTATATTTGTATGTTTTTTAATATATGATACGGTTTTGAACAAGAGTTTATTTGTTGTTTGCTTTTTCTTAAGTTTATAATTGATGTACGACCTACGAAATTGTTTATGAATAAATGCCTACATGTTCATTTAAACGCTCAATAGATGGCGCTGCCATTTCACCTTTAATAATTTGCTGCAATCTAAATACAAATGATTATTCAATATATATAAAACTCCCTATTATAATTTATGACCGTGGGTATCTGGGCCAAAGAAAAATACAACGGAGAGCAGGGGTTCTTCCCCCCCCCCTCGCTGCAAACAAAAATCTACACTTATTATTTTTCAATCTTGACAAAGATTTCCACAGAATAAATCTAAATCGGTTTTCAAGCGGTGCTTCCTATTCAGAAAAAAAAAAAAAGATTTCTGGATCCACTTTTGATTCAGATGAAGATAAAAAATTGGAATTTTTCTGCCTAGTAAATAAAAACACACGTACAGCGGCTCATTCAGAGTATTCCCAAGGGTGGGAGGGGAGGGCAGTTGTGCAAGGCATTTTTAGGGGAAAATAACCCTATCAATTACGGTATGTTCTTAAGTACGTGTTCATTTATCCTTAAAAAATTACTAATAATTATACAGTGAAAGATACTTAAATAATTAGAAGAAGTAGTAGATTACGTTTATACGATTTTACAATGGACAGCCTATGTTTCCAAAAAAAAAAAAAAAATCACTCTTTTGGCAACAAGTTGACAAATAAACCTATTGTGCAAAACTTGCTTTTGCTTGCCCTTTGTCTACTACTTGATCTACGGAAGCCTTTTTTCCTTTTGCGACCTTTAAAAACTCATCGGTTTTGTGAACTGAATTCTTATGATACAGAAAAGTTCTAATGTTGGCTGAACTTCTCCAAGGTCTTCTTCCAATTATTAAATTTTTTTGAAACAAGTTGACCTGTGGCTTAAACCGACTTCATGGGATGAAAAGAGAACACACAAAATTTGCTATAGGCACTGGCTTCTACCTTGAGGTAAACTAGCTAATTATGCTTACTCCGTTCATATGAGCAAAAATTCCGACTTTGGTGAGATTTTCCTTGACTTTATACAGCACCAGTGATAGTCGTTGGTCAATTGCAATTTGCACATAGTTCCTAAGACTTTTTAGCACTGTTAACCTACTGTGCGTTCGCGCTCAGTTGGCGATACCGTTACAGATTGGTGATACCGTTAGCAGACGGGTTAGTCCATTGCAGTTTAGGGAAGGCCGTCTTGGAGGAACTGGTTTTTCCCGCGCGAAAAACCAGTTTCGGCAAGACGCCCTTCCCTAAACTGCAATGGACTAACCCGTCTGCTAACGGTATCACACGCCAACTGAGCGTGAACACACAATATCTTCATCAGTGAGGTTAGATTTCTTGACATAATTAAAAATATCTGCAGTCAGAATTTCCATTTCAACTGTGTTTTGTATTGTGTTTTGGTCTACCTTTACCCTCCTGAAAAACGGTTGAAGACGGCCCCTGGCCAAAGCAGTTTCTTTTTCTCAACAGCAGTCTCATCAATGTAGCCAGAGTTCAGAGAAATTTTGTTGGGATCGTCACTACTTCGCCATTACTTCTTAAAACAAATTACAGTGCCTGTTGGTGTAATAATTTTTCGCTTTATTGGCCCAAAGGGGCCTCGCTTCCCTCGGCTTCCTACGCAGGTGCATCACTGCACACGTATTCAATTCATATTTATAAAAGTCAAGACGTAAATGTACAAACATCTGCAAGTTCCTGCAGTAGAGTAGCAATACTTGAGCATACCTAAAACACGTGAAAAAAAGTTGTTTTAGTTCTGTCTTTGGAGCAGTATAGCCCAGATGCTCTTGCGCCATAAAAAAGCCAAACAAACAAACAGTTCTGTCTTGTTGACCCTAGATATGCGCTTTAAATTTAAAGCGCAAATGAATGTAGCCCAACAAAATGAGTTTAAAACACATTATACATCGGAAAAAAATGTCTTCTGGAATAAATAAAAAAAGTATGAAAATTATACGAAAAAATGGAAAAAATAAGAAGAAACGAGGGGTACGGAAAACCCAGAACGCCATTAAAATAAAGTCGGCATAAAAAATAAAAAATATAATAACGCAGAAAACCTATTGGAAAAGAAAACCAATCAAGGGTGGTCAACGAAGAGGTTTTAATATGCTAAAAGTCTCGACGGCATCACACTTTAAACAATGCGAAACAGAAAAAGATGGATAAAGTTTGGCGTAGGTGTTGTTGATTGGTACAGATAGCTAACAGCTGAGCATAAGATAGTGTTAATTCTGTACATCATCGTTTACGTGGATTTGTTTCATGTATGTTGTATTTCAATAACTTAAAATAACTCATTAAAATTTCTAAACGTTTGACGATGGAAATTCGTTTCTTTCCTATGGGAACATCGTATTTTGGTGAACTGTTACATATTCTAATATAGTTATAGTTAACTTGGAAAAGAAAGTACAGACATTAAATCATGATACATTTTCAACACAAATCTTGTTGATCTATACATTATAAAGATAGATTTTAATGCGCTTCTCAGAGTCGGTACAACCACCATGAAAGTGATTAGCAACTGATTCCACGAATGGTACAATGCAGTAATCCTCAAGGAACAACGTACAGAAAAAGCCTTAAAACAGAAAAATACCACATCTCAAGCTGGACAACTCAGCGGCTTCTGAATTGATATCCAAGCACTCTGCCAATATTTGGCAATTTAAAATTTAAATTCCCATATAAATGTCCACTTTAGAAAAGCATGAGCTTAAAATTGACTAACCTAAATATGCAGGCTTCATCAGAGGCATATCAGCAGTTCATTTGGAGGAACAGTTCGATATCAACTTGATCAAGCCCAGACTGAAAAAAAAATTATCTTTTCTGTATCTTGTTATGTGCTGCCCCTCGAAGATTCGTGATCGATTGCCAACTGCTTCCGTGGTAATCGTTCTGGACCCTTGGAAGGATAGCAGTATTCAACTTTAACACATGCAGGCCAACTTGTCTAAGTCTAAAACGGTGGTCAGAATTCAGGATTTCGTTAAATAGTTCTGCCTCGAACCTCCGGTTAAAAGGTGTAAATTTAAAAATAATAGAAGAGCAAGGAATTACAGATTAAGGATAACATGGCATTCAAGATAATAAAGAGCAACAAACTGGAAAAAAAAAATTCTTGAATTAATGGGACGCACGGTGTAAAAAAAAAAAATTAAATAATGAGTAAACGCAAATTACAGCAGTTAGAAATTTATTGCGTTAAAAATATTTCGGAGGCCATCTGCCACTATCTTCAGAAACGTACTCGGTAGATGAGTACAGAACCCCCTTCAGGATCGTACGGACGGTCCTGAAGATGGTGACAGATGACCACCGAAATAACTATTACCACAATAAGTTTTTAACTGCAATAATTTGTGTTTATACTTTAAGCTGAAAAAACTTGAAGGGGGGGAAAAGTTCAAAAATAAATGATAAGAAAAAGAGCCACATTACAAACGTAAACGAAGTTTCGAAAATGACTATTTTTTTACGAAGCGAAGAATAATATTTTGTTTCGAAATTTATTCTATAAATTATACAACGCATGTGTTTCGACAAAAATTACTGATAAATTTTTACGGGATATGGTATTTGAAATAGCTTCAGAACGACCTAGTTCAATCTGAAAAAATTTTAAAATCATCGATTAGAATTAAAACCAAGACTACAGCAGATAAGAACTTATTCTTTCTGTTAGTACCGGATTAAAGGATGAGTCAACAGGACAGCCTCCCCGTATTTAAGCCTTAAAGTGGGTTCTAGACCTTGAAGAGCAAAAAGAACTTCTTTTTACACGAAAATTTTAAAAATTTAGGATGTGAAGAGAGGGAGAGAGGGGTGGTGGTAAGATAACCAAATAATCTTTTTACCTTGGGCGAAAAGCTAATTTAGACCAACTCTACATTCCTCAATTCTACATTTCATTCTAAGACCACTGGCAAGCTAAGTACATACATATTCTAACATCACCACGCATTATACTATGGCTTCCAACCTCTAGCAACTTGTCTAATTAGCAGGTATTCCTCCTATTCTATTATCACGGGAAGGGTGTTCAACAGAGCACCACCGTACATGGAGTGAAAGTAAGATCGATATACAGAGGAGGGGGTGACATGGATTTGAATTTTGGGTCACACAAAGCTACTAAGCCCCCTCCCCCTTCCTGCCAAAACATGTTAGAGACCGATTATGAATTGCTTGGATTTGGTAATCTTGTATTACACGTCACAGAAGTCACGTAATTTTTGTCACGCGAATTGGAGATGGTGAAATTGAGAAGAGAGCAGAGAAAAGGACAGAATAGGGACGTTGGACTAGTCGGTCTAATAATAATAATAATGCTGCGCAAAAAAAGAGAAAAAATATATCATATATATATGTAATGTGCATGTATGTATATGTGTATGTGTATGTCTGACAAAGTCCCGTCGAAGAAGGTTTTGAAAAGTCATCGTTCTTCCTCACGATTCGGTTGAGCTTTTGGACTACACGTCTGCCTTTGACGCACGCTACACGGGTTCCCTCCAGAGAAGCACGTTCCAGCACACGCGATCTTTCTTCGATTCTTGTTGTTTCGTGTTGCCAGAATTAATTTGTCTTATTTTATTCTTCCTTATCGTATGGTGAGCTGGCTTTAAAATTTCAAACAAAGGCTGATGTATTCCTTAAAACGACTCGTAAAGACGTATTCTTTAAAAGACTCGTAAAAGGCACGTTGCTTAAAAGTCTTGTAAAAGACGCATTGCTTTAAACCACGAGGACGCGCGCGGGGTGTTTCGCGCCCCACAACTTACAATTTGTGAAAAAGAACCGCCCACCCTTGCTTTTGAAACTGGCCAAACTCTTTCCTGTTGCCTTCAAAGTCACGATCTTTCGGGGTAGGGTGACAAAGAGAAAATTCCACTTATTGTTCCCTGTAAAATTGGAGGATTTTAATGTAATAATGATATATTTTCAATTGGGGTCAAAGCACCACGCTCGCGTCTTTGCGTTCTTCTAATCGGCGCGCGTTTTCGAGGGTTAAAAGTCTCGTAAAAGACACACTTCTTGAAAATGCTTCTAAAAAACGTATTTCTTGAGAAGCTGTGGAAGCTTATGTAAAATGGTCGATTGGTAATACTGAACGGTTTGATTTTGAATTTAAATTATGACACATTTTTCAAGGCTTCTAATTGTTCGGTACCATATATATATATATATAATAGACCGTTTCTGTATTATAATATTTTGGAGTGAGAGAAGCTTTTTCTATATTGTAAACAACTAACTATGCATCAAGCGTGCTGTATTACAATGAAACCTCTCATTAGCGGTCACTCGCCGGACAGAAAACTTTGGACTTTGGCCGTAAAAGAAGGGTGACCGTAAAAGGGGGACGTCATTTTGAAGTAGCTGAAATATTACAATTCAATCATTGAAATACTTCATTGCAAAACTTACGCATGTTTAAGCACGTCAAACAATTTTCAGATAACGAACATAAACATTTATTCAATATAATTCAGAGCATTTGAATACAATTCACACGTATTTAAACTTTAAATACGTGTGAATACAATTCACAGGTATTTAAACTTTAAATACGTATTAAAATTTATTTGCTTTGGAAAAAAACCGATCAATAACTGTTTTACGGGTTTTGCTCACCAGCCCTTCTCCTTCGAAATGCACTTTTAATTGCGAGCAGGCACGTGGATTAGATGAACGCGAGAACGCGCGCGGGGTGATTTGCACCCCATCTAATTATATAGCATTATTTCATTAAAAACGTCCAATTTTACGGGGAACAGTAACTGGAATTTTCACTTTGTCACCCTACCCCAAAAGATTGTGACTTTGAAGGCAACAGGAAAGAGTTTGGCCAGTTTCAGAAGCAAGGGTGGACTGTTCTTTTAACATATTGTAAGTTGTGGGATGTGAAACATCCCGCGCGCCTGCTCGCGGGGTAATTGCGAGATTAAATTTATCGTTTTCTTTATACGCTTACAGGGCCTGTGTGCTAGTCATGTAAACGATGATAATAAATTTGAACTGCGATAATTTTGTGTTGATAATTGTTTATTAGTTTCGTGCAGGGCATTACTACATGATTTATTTATTATCAAAGTTTCATTTTGCCCTGCGGTGGCGCAGTGTGGTAACGCGTTCGCCTAGTACGCCGTTAATCCGGGTTCGACTCCCAACAGTGCAAAGAACGCTTACTCAGAGATCTCATAAAGATCGCACTGCTCACTGTAGTCCGGGGTTTGGTTCCCTAGGCCATAAGAGGTTCGGATTCCTCGGAAAACTGTAGGTCCTGGTGCAGCATGACCATTGTAGTCCTTGAGCCACAAAACCACAAACAAACAAATCTGTTTCATTTGTTTGTTTTGTATGAGCCATCGTAAAAACAAACTACATTTGTGTTGAAATTCCAACCTGCTCCACGTGTTATACTTCTACAGATACGAAAATTAGAATTAGGTATTTGTAAGATGATTTTTATGACTGAACCCCCCCCGGCCCCATTTTATTCCAAACTTCTTTATCTTTTCGGGACAGTACGTTTCTGCAAAATTTAAACGTATTTTACCAGCTGTTTCAAATTTGCTTTATTTTAAAAGAACGTGTCACATAAACGTGCATATGCCATTATCGAATCGATATCATAAGCATCCAGAATCTTAAAAATATATGCGCAGTGTAATTTTTATTTTCTTTTTACTATCTATCATTTTCGGACAGAGTGTAGATTTGGCCAATTACGTGTAATTGTTTGATACGACAAAAATACCATGTTTTTTACTAGATTTTTTTTATTTTATCACATGCTTATTGGAGTGGCTGACTGTCGGAACCAAGTCTAGTTAATTGTTTGTTTGTTTTACGGCTCAAAGACTACAGTGGTCATGCTGCGCCGGGACCTACAGTTTTCCGAGGAATCCGAACCTCTTAAGGCCTGGGGAACCAAACCCCGGACTACAGTGAGCAGTGCGATCTTTTATGAGATCTCTGAGTAAGCGTTCTTTTTGCACTGCTGGGAGTCGAACCCGGATTAGCCGCGCAATAGGAGAACGCGTTACCACACTGCGCCACCGCAGGGCCCAAGTCTAGTTAAATAATCCCAACAATCGATCTGCTACTTTATTTGCAACTTGTCTTCTTACGTGTGAATCAACCCTGTAATACTGGAGATAAGATATATCATACACTGAGTGACCGATTCTATCTATCACAGGTGATGTGAAGAATATTTTACTAAAATGATTTACGAGGGCGAATCAGAAAGTCTTTGTCCCTATTTTTTATTAGCCAAAATAAGGTACATACAGATAATTACAAATGTACGTTACAAATATACTGTATGCAATCAGAACCGCCGACAAGCTCCGGTCATTTCACTGGGAGAGTCTGGACCACCCACCATACAGTCCGGACCTCGCCCCTAGTGATTTCCACGTTTTCGGTCCGCTGAAGAAGTTCCTGGCAGGACAGCGATTCACGTGCAACGATGAAGCCAAGACAGCAGTCCGACGGTGGTTCCACAGTCAGCCGGACAAATTCTACCACAGGGGCATCTCAAATTTAGTGCTGCGATGGGACAAATGTCTGAACCGGTGTGGGGACTATGTGGAAAAATAGTGTAAGGTACGTGGAATAGTACTTATATTTGTAATTACCTGTATGTACCTTATTTTGACTAATAAAAAATAGGGGCAAAGACTTTCTGATTCGCCCTCGTAGTAGATGATGGGGAGAATATTTCACTAGGATGGTTCGCTAGATGATGGAAGAACATTTCACTGAGACGATTTATTTGATTAGAGGAAGAATATTTCACTAAGATGATTAACTGGTTCACTAACTAATAGGAAGAATATTTCACTGAGACAATTCACTAAATGATGGGTAGAATCATTCTGTGGGGCATACAGATGATTTTTCAGTTATTTCAGTGATTTTGAATGCAACTTTATTGTACATTCTTTGTATTAAAATCTTTCTTTGGACTCGAGTTTTTACTGGCTTAAGTTCTCCTTAGTACGCCCTTGATTCTTTTCATGAATTAAAATATTAGTTAAATCAATTTACAAATATAAAATTTTGCTGCATGAATGGAGAAAAAAGAAGAGGAAATGAAGAGAAGAAAGTAAAAAGTATAATGTTTGCCTTTTTCCCTTTTTTATGCAAACGATCGTGGTCTTATACAATGGGGGAAAAGACCACGAAAGTGACCTGCCTGAATCTGCATAAACACGGTATAATGAAGCTGGAACAATGGGACAAAACAGCGATGATTTCTGCATTTAGTGGGTGGGCATGCTGTATGCGAAAATGAAGCAATTTCTCCGGCATGTGCGTTCACCTTTCGACACAAACGTTAGAACTAAAATATCGACACCAACGGCCTTATTACATTAATGGAGAGATTTCTGCGTTCCGCAAATTCGTTGTAGGGAAAAACATAACTCACTGATAAACCCTCTCCCAAATTCGTTTCCTGGAAAACCGCCATCGTATTAAAACACCATACAACACACTTGTGGGAGTAGTTTGTTTGCTTTTTAATGTGTCTGTATTTTAGCTATGCATTTTATAAATTCTTGATTGAGAAATTTCAAATATCAGACTTCATTTCACATGAGATTAATAAAATTGGTACCAATTAATTTTGTGTTTTATTGTTTAAAATTAGTCATTGAAAATTAAGGCGCGTGTGGTTCCTTAATTTAGTCCAGGGTTAATTGCCGATATTAGAATTTTTCTTAAAGAATACGCATGAGTTTGCAATACAGTAAAACCTCCCTACAACGATGTCCGATATAACGATAAATCCCTCTACAACGATAATTTTTCTCGGTCCGTATAATAGTGTTGTAGAGAGGTTTTACTGTATAATGAACCCTCCCTATAATAATAACTCTGTCTACAACGATAATTTTTCTCGGTCCGTATAATATTGTTGTGGAGAGGTTTTACTGTATTCATTTTTTCTTTCAATACATCAATTAAAGATTTTTATTTTTTAAGAAACAATGCCCGTTTTAAACATACGTTTCCTTAAAATCCACATTCTTTTAGAGTCTATATTAATTTAAAATGCACGCTCCTTAGAAATTAATATATTTTTTAGCTAAAATGCACATCCTTTTAAAAGATTCGATTTCTCAAATTCTATGTTCTTTTAGGAGCGTTTTTATTAACATAAGTTCCATTAGAATCTATGTTCTCTTTAAGTCTAGTTTATAGTTTTATCAGTGCTTAAAAATTAGAGTTTTTATTAATATATAGTTAGCTATTTCATTGCTTGTAATTAGAATTCTTATTTTCTAAGGTTAGGATTTTTGTCAGTTAAAATTTAGCCTTTTATTTTCATTTTCCTTTTAAAATTTAAATTCTGTTGGCTGAGGCCAGTTTAATTTAATTTAAAATTACAATCGCTTTTTTATCAAAATAAGATCCTTATTTATCTAATCAATATCTTTATCTATTAATTCAAAATCTCTGTCTAGTATATTCGCATCAAATCAACTACATTTCAGGTGAAATACATTTTCTTTGTTTTCTATGTGATATAAAACATTGGGTGTACGTCACCTGTATGCGTTTGTGTGGACAGCAAGGAAAGACACAGGTCTGACTACGCCCGTTCTGCCCTAAAGATTATTAATTATCAGATTAAGACTCTTGTTTATCAGATCCAGATCTTTATTTATTGGACTAATATCTTCGTTTGTTAGACGATTTTTATTTATCGGAATAAGATCTTTATATATCAGACTAAGATCTATATTTATCGGAATAAGATCCTTATATATCAGACTAAGATCTTTACATATCAGACTAAGATCTTTACATATCAGACTAAGAGCTTTACATATCAGACTAAGATCTTTACATATTAGACTAAGATCTTTATTTATCGGAATAAGATCTTTATATATCAGACTGAAATCTTTATTTATCGAATTAAGAGCTTCGTTTATCTTATTACGACCTTATTTTTCAAAAGTGGGTAAAAAATATAGAAAGAGACATTTGATATAATCAAAACTTCGTTATTTAGAATTTTATAGCTTAAATGTAGAATGTTCGGTGTTTGAAACTTGGTAATTTTTGCTATTGCTCTACAAATCTAAACTTTGTTATTTAAACATTAGAAATTCCGAATTCAAGATAATATATCCATTAATTTCTGTTCGAAAACAGTCATTTTTCTTTGGATTTAGATAGTTGGATATTTAAAGTTAAGTTATTTTTCGTTTTAAAATAAAATGTGTTACTTAGAAGTTAGGATTTGGTTGATAGAAATACTTGTGATATTTTCTAAATTCCAGGAAACTAGAAAACATTTACCTGGAATAATATAATTACCTTCGTTAAGAATGAAGGAAGGAAATTGTCAAGTGAAAATTTTAATGATTAGCTGGAATTGCATTCCTCAATTTCCCCGCGGATTTGCTTTTTTCCCGCGTTTTTAAAAAGATCTAATGGATTTTTTTGTCATTAGAATTCGAAGCATACACGAGTTGAGAAATTGAGCGAGATTTTGAGTTTTCGATAAGATCCTAACTTCACCAGACGCAGATTTATTTCTGTCAAGGATCCTTATCTGTTACCCCAGGGGTTAAGAAACTGGTGCCAAACTTCCATCAAGTGTAAGAAAAAAAAGCTCTTTGTAGTGTAACGATAAAGGTTCAGGAAAAGATTAAAGAAAATACAGCAAAACCTCTCATTAGCAGAGACCCATCGATAGAAAATTGGGTCCATAAAAAACGGGTGTTATTGTGAAGGAATTTCCTTACAGAGAATTTTTATCTGACCGTAAAAGCAGAGTGACCGTATCTGAAGGGTTTCGCTGCACTATAAAAATAAAACGTGGAGAGGGAATTCCTGAAAGTATTTGTTATTTTTTTCATGATTTTACAAAAAAATACATTCCTTTTTAACATGTAACAGTGTTTTTCAAACTTCGGTTGCTTACAGACCACTTTAACTATATCGTTATTTATCGCTGACCACTGGAGGGGGTGGGGGGGGGGCATGGAATCTTCCCCGAGAGAAAAGCGGAATATATATTGTTTCTGAAACTAAAAATATCAAACCTGTGTATTTATCCGGTCGATAATATTAGGCCCTACTGATTGCAGCTCCGGATTTAAAATAAGGCCCTGCGGTGGCGCAGTGTGGTAACGCGTTCTCCTAGTGCGCCGCTAATCCGGGTTCGACTCCCAGCAGTGCAAAGAACGCTTACTCAGAGATCTCATAAAGATCGCACTGCTCACTGTAGTCCGGGGTTTGGTTCCCTAGGCCTTAAGAGGTTCGGATTCCTCGGAAAACAGTAGGTCCCGGCGCAGCATGACCACTGTAGTCTTTGAGCCGTAAAACCAAAAAGAAAGCGAAACCGGATTTAAAATGCGAGGCGTCCTGGGAACAGAGATTTTTTTGGCCCCAATTAAAACGAAAGAGAACGAAAAATGTAGGAGACTTCTTACTGGAAATTTTAATTATCTGCTACAATAAATAATGATTCCGTCGATTTTCCCCTTAAATGAGGCAGAAAATATCAGAGTAGGTGGAAGGGGCATTTATATATGGGGGGCTTTTCCGGAGTAGTGCAGATTGACGGAATTCTGCAGTAGAACGATTGTAATTTGAAAAAATACAATCGTTGTACTGCAGAATGATTGTAATTTGAAAAAAAAAAAAGAAGAAACTCCGCCTCTTTAAAAATTTGACGCCCTGAGCACTAGCCCACCGTATCCATTTATAAATCAAAGCTCTTTCTCTATTTGGCGACTTTCTAAAATCAGTTAAATTCACCGGAATTGTATGTGTAGAATTCGCCGCTTCAGTTGCGACCATGGATTCTACACATACAATTCCGGTGAATTTAACTGATTTTAGAAAGTCATCAAATGGAGAGAGCCCGTTGACATTAAATAATTTTAAAACTTTCTTGAAATGGCGCATTGTAGCCATTTGTGAAAACCTCAACGCAGTGGTTCTAAATACTAAGTTCACTGTAGTGCCCTAACGGCTAATTTTAGGCAAAAATGGCACTGGACAAAAATTATTTACCTTGATGTCCTGCATAGGCGTAAACAAAAAGTTTGTAAGGGGGGGGGGTTATAGGCTCAATGGGGAGGGGGTTACAGAGCTTCCTCACATATTCCTATATTAAATTCACAAAATTTCATTACAATGGGGTTATAACCCCCATCAACACCCTCCTGCGTACGCCTATGATGTCCTACATCTATTGCACATACTTGGCAGTTCCCAATTCTTTTCCAGTGTGTTAAAAAAGGCAGTTTTAGGCTTATTTTCACTACATAGTAACACAGATCAAAATCAGAAAACGGAATTCCGGATTATTTTGCCTCTGCTATATTAGCAGGTTAATCACATTATGCATTAAATTTTTTATTGCCGTAATCGCCTACGCAGCAACAACATGGACGTACACGGTAGTTTCGCATTACCGCCAAACTGGCTCGTTTGCGGACATGCAGATTTCGCCAAATGTGGCTTATTTGACGTCCTTTATCACCCCTTTCAGTTTGTTCCATTAATTATGAATCGCCCTGTAGATTTCATAAATTACCCAGACACCTGCGAGCATTTTACTTGCAAAAATTTTATAGTCAGCCAGAATTTGAATTCTTAGCAGATAGGCATTTTTTAGAGCATCGCAATATTAAATACCTAATATTTTTTATTCCGGAAATTTTCCAAAGATCCCGCAAATCACTCAACAGGCAGTTGTAAACCACACTTGGAGCAATACAGTTCTATTATAGAGTTTTTCATCCGTCGGACCCCTGGTATTAATTACATGGAGCCTTGACAGATTCTCCTGGAATTTGTCGTCTTAGTATTCTAAGCCTTTTTTATGAATAAATATTTTAACATGGAAATATTTTTTAAGAGAATAACTGATGCGTCTAAAAGCGCAGACCCAGAACGCCTAAATAACATCTGTGCAGCAACGGCCAATGACCAACCGTGAATTTTTAAATTTGAATTCATATATGATCGAGAATTTTCAGATATAGAATTTTTTTAGCATCTTAGAAAGGGTATACCTCTCATTATGACCTTTCACAAAAAGTGCTTGCAAGCAAATTGCAATAATGTTCGGTGCATTCTTAAAACTGAACGAAATAACATGCGTGTTGAAATGCCAGTGATCAGTCGGCAAAAAAGTGTACCAGAAAATTGTGTATTAATAGAAGGGGTATATTGATACTCTCCATAATTATATGTCATAATTAATTATTCATACGTACGATAGTTTAATACATAAACTTTTAAAAAATTGACGATATTTAAGAGTAAATTTGTCGAGACAAAGCACTCATCATATAAAAACAGAATTTACCGGGCTGCGGCTTCACAAAGATTGTGAAACATTATTCTATTATGCCTTTTCACTGAAAGATATTTTAGCGGAATGGATGATCCACTCGTGTGGAGAGAGTCACTCGTTCATGAGTCAAAATTTTACCCTTACTTCCCTTCCTATTTACCCAACCATCAACTCCGATATGTCTAGCCCATCCAATTTGACTCATCACGTGCAAAACTCCATAAACCTTAAGCACTATTTCCTTCCGCCCTATAATAAACGAATAAGAGATTAGTATCCTTACCGCGTCAAAGGCGACAAAGCCCTGTGCACAGGGATCATTCCGCCCGGCGCAGGAATACTTTCGGAGCAATGAAATT
Source organism: Dysdera silvatica (assembly GCA_006491805.2). Taxonomy (NCBI): domain Eukaryota; kingdom Metazoa; phylum Arthropoda; class Arachnida; order Araneae; family Dysderidae; genus Dysdera; species Dysdera silvatica. The sequence goes on along the minus strand of QLNU02015003.1, from coordinate 6,364,857 downwards.
CGGTCTTTGATGAATAATAAAACGCTGCCTTTTTGCGCCAATCACAGCTGTTATTAGTGTCACATGCCCTGCGTTTTTGTTTCATAGATACGAACTGGACTGTATACATACATAATACAAAGGGATCAAGTTCATCACTAAGACCTAGAATGAAAATAAAAAAAAAAGTCTTTTTAGTCTCATATAATAAATTCCAGATTAAAATTTTGACTTTATTTTGTTTATGAAGTAATGGTATAGGCACAGCACATCATACAACCTTTGTTTAAATAAAAAGTTCATTTTCTTCGTTCTAAAAAAAAAAAGCTTCGTAAATACTGTAAAAAACATGTATTTATTTGAGGATTGCATAACGCGTTTAATTTTTTTTTTTTACACAAGATTGTGTTATAGCATACTGCACGTCACGGAGTGATACAATCTAATCTTTCTTGCTCGTTTACATGTTTCCATAGAGGTGCGGCACCGAAGAAGATATCTTCTTCTTCTCTGATAATTAAAAATCCTCGATTCCACGATAGAGTGTTAATATTATATCGCTATAGCTTTAGCGATTTAAGTGGCGTAGCAAGGCTTCAAAGTGGGCCATGTCCAATTGTTCACCATCCCCCCCCTCAAATAATTGACACATTTCATATGTATATTATGATGATGATCAGTGGCGTAACTGTTCAAAAATTATGGAGGGCTCAAGTAGATTTAAAGGCGATTGTTTTATGCAGCCTTTGAGAAACTAACGTGTTTTGATAGTCAATGGGTGCCTTGAGTCTGTAAACACCCTTTATACGCCACTGTTGATTTATATATGTATTGTGTTATACAAATGAATTGTGACTTTATTGTTCGAGCGGGGAAAGCATGGTAAGCGATTGTAGATCGTTTTGAAGTTACGATACGCCCCTGAGCGATTTTAATACGATAAAACTAACTGTATTTAATACACTCAACGTATTTGTATCATATATTAAAATGAATAAAATATATAATGTACGAAGCCTATTCGACTTAGTTTCATCAAAAGAAAATTTTTCCGCTAAATTTAATGCAAATTACTCGAAAATCGCACTGCTCACTGTAGTCCGGGAGTTTGATTCCCTAGGCCTTAAGAAGTTCAGATTCCCTGGAAAATTGTAGGTTAGAATTCCTAGGAAATCAGTAGGTCCAGGTGCAGCATGTCCGTTGTAATCCTTGAGCGGTACAACCACAAACAAACAAGTTAAATCGGGGGCTTAATGTACATTGTATTTATGTCATTATAAAGCAACGACAATAACAATAATTTTATTCAACCCGATGTAAAACATTTTTCACGATACACGAACTGCGTATTTCAGTAATATGCATTGTATATGGAGAGAGCATTTGGAGAGACCTTCATTCAGCAGTGGATAGATAATGGTTGAATATGATGATGATATATATATATCATCATCACCATAAATATAAATAACATATATATATATATATATATATATATATATATCATCATCATCATCATATTCAACCATTATCTATCCACTGCTGGATGAAGGTCTCTCCAAATGCTTTCCACACAAGTCTATCCTGAGCAATTCGCTTCCACGTCACCCCAACCTGTTTTCTTATTTCATCCACCCATCTAGTTTGAGGACGTTTTCTAGGTCTTCGGTGGTCTCTTGGAATCCAGTTCAGAATTTCTGTTGTCCATCGTTGATCAGTTCTTCTTGCAATATGCCCAGCCCATCGCCATTTCAGCCCTTTTACTTTAACAATGATGTCCTCTACTCTAGTTTGCTCTCTCACCCAAGTGTTTCTTTTTCGATCTCTCCTAGTTATTCCAAGCATGCACCTCTCCATGCTCCTTTGCGTTGTCTGTAACTTTCGTATTGCTCCAACTGTTAGACTCCATGTCTCTGATCCATAAGAGAGGACTGGCAATACACACTGGTTGAAGACCTTTCTTTTTAGACACAAAGGCAATTTCCCCTTCAGGATAAAACTGTTTCTTCCAAATGCACTCCAGCCAAGTTTAATACGTCTGTTGAGTTCTTTCATAATGTTGCCATCCATTGAAATCAGCTGGCCAAGGTAAATATATGAATCAGCAATTTCTAGCTCAATGTTGTCAACTTGTATTTTTGTTTCCTCTACGAAATTATTGAACATGATCTTAGTTTTTTGTAGGTTCATCTTGAGTCCAACTTCTTTACTTCTAGTTGAGAGCTCCTGTACCATGTCTTGGAGTTCTAATGGGTTCGTTGAAAAAATAACAATGTCATCAGCAAACCGCAAATGATTTAAATATTCACCATTTATTTTTATTCCCTTGTTATTCCAATTTATCTGCTGAAAAATCATCTGTAAAGCTGAAGTAAAAAGTTTTGGAGAAATGGTATCTCCCTGCCTCACACCTTTACCAATTTTGATAGTTTTGGTATCTTTATGTAACCGAAATTTTGCACTTGCATTTTTATACACACGTTTCACCATGTCAATGTACACATCCTCAATGTCTGTTGATCTTAAAGAGTTGATGACTGCTGATGTTTTAATAGAGTCAAAGGCCTTCTCATAGTCAATAAATGCCACACACAATGGAAGTTCATATTCATGTGTTCTTTCAATTAATTCTCTTAATACTTGAATATGGTCCACTGTACTGAATCCACTTCGAAATCCAGCTTGTTCTCTTGGTTGAGCTGCATCTAATTTTTTCTGCAGGCGATGTGTTAGCACTTTTGTGAAGATTTTATAAATAGCAGGTAACAAGCTAATTGGTCGGTAATTTTTCAAATCCTCTTTATCACCTTTTTTATGCAAAAGAATTACTGTTGCAGAATCCCATTGGTTTGGTATGTTACCGCTGTTAAGACATTTGGTAAAGAATTTTGCAAGTATGTCTTCTACATATTCTCCAGCTTCTTTTAGGATATCTAATGTAATACCATCATCACCAGGGGCTCTTCCTTTCTTCATATTTTTTATTGCAAATGAAACTTCTTCTTTTAAGATTTTAGGAGCTGTTCCTTCGACTATTTCAATGTCTTCGTTTAATTCACTGTTACTTTCGTATAGATTTTTGTAGAATTCTTCAACTCTTCTAAGTATTTCTTCCCTATTTCTTGTTACGGTGCCATCCTCTCCTTTTAATGCAATGATGTGTTTCTTCCCAACAGATAAACTTCCTTTAACAACCCTAAGGCTCTTGTTATTTTCAATGGCTTTCCTTACTAGCTCACAGTTGAATTTTCTTATGTCTTCTTTCATGCTTTTGCGCAGAGTTTTACAAAGTTCTATGTACTCAATCCTGGAACTGGTATTTCGATTGTCCACCTTCATATCTCTTCGCCTTTTCATGAGCTGTTTCGTCTTCTCAGATAATTTGCTATTGTGCTTTTTACAGGTTACACCACCAATTTCCCCAGCAGTTTCAACTATTGTCTTAACAATGTTTTCATTTGCTTCTGAGATATCACTTTCATCAATAAGTCCTTCCAGTGCAGAAAAGCGATTTTTTAATTCCAACTTGAATGCCTCGGTATTTACTTTCAGTTTCATTAGATCCACCCTCTTACTTACTTGTTTCCTAATGAGCTTCTGTCGTTCTAATTTAGTATTTAAGTGCACTTTACATCTCACCATTCGATGATCACTTCCAGTATTAAATCTGTTCAGTACGCTGCAATCTTCAATAATTGATTTCTTGTTTGCCAGTATATAGTCAATTTCGCTGGTTCCTCCATTGGGGTGTTTCCATGTCCATTTTCTTTGTAGTTTCTTCTTAAAAAATGAATTCATGATGCTAAGATTTTCAGCTTCGGCAAATTCTATGAGTTGATCGCCACGTTCATTCCTTTCCCCGTATCCGTATTTACCAACCGATGTCTCTCCTTGTTCCTGTTGTCCAATTCTTGCATTAAAATCTCCCATGATGAGCTTGATGTGTTGTTTCCCCTTGGTATGTAGCTGTTTGATTTCTTCATAGAATTCCTCAACCTCCTCGTCGGTATGGCTTGATGTTGGTGCATATGCCTGTACTATCTGAAGTTGGTATCGCTGGGTTAGTTGAACAACGAGCCTCGCTGCTCGATCTGACGTGCTTTCGACTTCAAGAAGGTAGTCTTTAATTCTTTTGTTGATTAAGAAGCCAACACCACTTGTTCTTCCAGTTTCCGTTCCTCTATAATAAAACAAATGTCCGCTTTTAAGTTCCACCAACTCTTCACCTTTTCTTCTAACTTCACTGAGTCCTACAATGTCCCATTTGATCTTGTCAAGTTCTTCTTCCAATTCCTGAAGTTTTGCTTCAGAAGCAAGGGATCGTCCATTAAACGTAGCCAAGGTCAATAACAAACGGCAGCCTGGGCCATTCCAGTGATTCTTAGCACCCCCTGCTTTCATGCCACACTGACCGCTGCCTTGATCAGGAGCACTCCAGCACCTGGAGACTAGGGGCCATGGTTTCTGGTGTGTCAACATAATGGAGGAATTAGCCATAATTTCACCACGCTGGCTAGACGGGTTGGTGAATTAGCCCTCCCCTTCCGCCTTTCTATCCGTGTAGCAAATATTAATTTGCCACATAAATAGAAAGCTCAGCCTGCACCACTTGAAGGCGGGGTAGGACACTAGGTTACTGGCCTGGCCGGTTCCACACATCGTCACATACGTTCAGCGTGTGGGTCTCCTTCCAGTTAGATACCAGCAACCCTTTTGCAGGCCATATATATATATAGGTATTAGGAAACTAAATACCGAGGCATTCAAGTTGGAATTAAAAAATCGCTTTTCTGCACTGGAAGGACTTATTGAAGAAAGTGATATCTCAGAAGCAAATGAAAACATTGTTCAGACAATAGTTGAAACTGCTGAGGAAATTGGGGGTGTAATCTGAAAAAAGCACAATAACAAATTACCTGAGAAGAGGAAACAGCTCATGAGAAGGCGAAGAGATATGAAGGTGGACAATCAAAATACCAGTTCTAGGATTGAGCACATAGAAAAATTAATGACTGTAAGAATTATGACTACGTTTGGGCAGCGCCCCCACTAGATATGGGCTGTAGGGAGAAAGGGAGCTCGTAACTAGTAAAAATGGAAAATCAAATTTTTTTGGAACGTAACTGGTTTTACACAGCTGACAATATATAGAAAAGTTAAAAAATAATTAAAATATTGGTTTTGATTATCCTTTCCCACGAAGTGATGACACTTTTACGAAATATAGTAAAACCTCTCTGAATGACCACCTCTATTCAGCCACCACCTCCCTGAATGACCACTTTTTCTGAAAACGGATTTCCTCGCCCCTATATACCCGATGCTAAATTTACCTCCATGCGGAGAACATCTCTCTGAGCGACAGCTTTTTCACGGAACCGAGGGTGGTCGCATTTAGGAAGGTTTTACTGTACTCGTAAATTATACGAGCATCCGCTCTTATTCACTATGGATTTACGTCTACCCGTCTAGAAACCCCCACGAAAAACTCACAAAAATCTCGCCCCGGAGGCTTTTCTGTGTTGACCATTATTTGGCAATTGTGTTATCCCTGTGAAGGGTAATAATATCTAACAACAGCATAAAGACAGACCGAAGATGGTATCATAAAACGAGTGGTGTCTTTCTGCCCACCGTAGTCAGGGGTTTAGTTCCCTTGTCAGCAGAGGTTCGGCTTTGTTAGGAAACTGGGTTCTGGTGCAGCATGACCTTTGCCCGTTTTGCGCTGTAAAAAAACAAACGAATTGCTCACGAACGCTAAATGAAATTCTTTTTTATTAGCACCAGGCCTGTAGCCAAGCCGGGGCCAGAGGGCGTGTACCCTGTTGTCCCATGCTTGAGC
>QLNU02015003.1:6332984-6357551 GCA_006491805.2 Dysdera silvatica | reverse complement strand
AAACAGTCGATTTATTTCCTCCTTCGCATCTTGAAGGTTATCCAGTGTTTGTGTGAGGTGTATCACTGAATCTTCTTTTTCCACAAATTCTTCTAAGAAGCTTTTAGTTTTAGTTAGTTTCGCTTTGATGCGACCGCGTGCTCGATTTAGGGACTTTAACTTTGCATCCATTATGATTGCTACTCGGACTCGACACGGACCACTATATGGTGGCGCTGAATAAAGTATTCATGACGACGGACCAGAATATAATAAAATTATATATGTTTATTTCTAATTTTCTCCGCTTTACTGGGAGAATGGTGTTGGCTGATGAAATCATCGCTTTAAAGAATTGCAATGCGGTCGACGCAGTCGGCGCCTGAATTACAACTGGTTTATACAACAATTTTCCGCATGGTGGCAGTACAAAGCATGAGAATGGTAGAACTGTTTTATAAGACTTAACAATAATGACATAATATAATTTTGCAGTTTCCAATGAAGTTCCCAATTTGCGGTGGAAATATCTGATGCTGTAAATTTCCAGTATTTTAAACACAAAAGTGTCCTGTTGGGCCCCAAGGCCGGGCTTACTTGGCCTATACGTATATCCGGCGCTACCTCATCAGCCAAAATTCGATCGCTCTGTACTGAGAATGCCGAATTGCTCATCTTTAACCAAAATTCCCACCAATAAGTGAATAGTGAAGTTAAGCTGTGGTTCGAAATCCACGTTGAATTGTACTTCCGGACTCTTGGTAAGTTGAATAATGTTTTATAAATTAGGAACATAAAATCTACCTGTGTGGAGCATTACAACAACAACAAATAGTCAAACAATTTTCATGAGATTCCATACAGAAAATTATTACAAGTTTAGAAATTGATTTTGCTATCCCCATTAACAAGATGGCGATTGGATGTTAAATAAATGTAAGCATTCATAGAGATTATATATAAGAGAACGGCCATGACGATACGGCTGCTAGAAGAACCAATACTATGTAGAGTGAGAACAGCATAACGTTATAGAAACGCGTTATAGCGCATGATTTTGGTCACGTGGTGGGCATAAACATCATACGAACGTCGAAAATATGTCTATATTGTGCTACATCCTACGGACCATAGACATACGCAGAAAGTTCGTAAGGGGGCTACTCAATAGGGGGGGGGTTACAATGCTACAATTCACATATTCCTATGCAAAATTTCATTTCAATGGGGGGGGGGTTAAACCCCCATCAACATCCCCCTGCGTACGCAAATGCTAGAGGTGTCCGAAAAGAACATCATAGGGACATTCCAAAACGAATATCCTACGAACGTCCGAAATATGTCCGTATTTTGCTACATCCTAGAGGCGTCCGAAATAAACATCCTAGGAACGTCGGAAATGAACATCCTACGGACGTTCCAAAAAGACGTCCTACGGAATCCCGAAATGAATATCCTACGGAAGTTCCAAAGCGGACGTCTTACGAACGTGCGAAATATATTGCGCTGCGTCCTAGAGGCGTCCGAAATCAATATCCTAGGGATGTCCGAAATTAACATCTTACGGACGTTCCAAAACGGACGTCCTGCGAACTTCCGAACTATGTCCGCATTGCGTGAATGGACAGAAGGGACCAAAAAAGGACGTCCTGGGGACGTTTTGTGCTATCTGAGAAGGCCGGCCCTGAGAAGAAATTTATTCACACGTAAAGATTCATATCGTTATTGAACGACACAGAAGTAAGCTTTTAGACGTGTCATAGTTGTGACCGTCTCAATTGCACTTGTGGCCGCCTAAAAAAAGTGTCCTTACCCTAACGAAAGTACTGATGGTTTCATCAAAGAGTTTGTGGCCTTGTTAAAAGTGACAATCACTGCAGCACGCTTATAAACCAGTGTCTTGGAACGAAAAATAACTAAGAGTAATAATTACAACTCTTCGAAAGATCAAATTGTGAATAGTTTATTGTCGCAAACGTTCTATGTAATCCCATTACATTAGAATTAATTAGATAGAATTATCCTAGTGCGCCGCTAATCCGGGTTCGACTCCCAGCAGTGCAAAAGACCGCGCATGCGTTCTAATTACTGCTCATGCATAGAAATTATTATAATAGAATATCGCGATTATTAAGAAGTAAAAAATGAGCTTTCGCATTACTTTTCCATTACTTTTAACATTACTTCTAGCAATTACCGACCATGAACTCCTATTGTGCGGCTAATCCGGGTTCGACTCCCAGCAGTGCAAAAAGAACGCTTACTCAGAGATCTCACAAAAGATCGCACTGTCCGGGGTTTGGTTCCCCAGGCCTTAAGAGGTTCGGATTCCTCGGAAAACTGTAGGTCCCGGCGCAGCATGACCACTGTAGTCTTTGAGCCGTAAAACCGAAAAAAAACCAAAAAAGATAGAATTAACTTAAACGCCTTTTCCTACAGACGCAGTTGATAAACACTTGCTTATCGTAAACTGTTTGAGTGTTCGCATTCAGTGAGTTTTATATTATCAAGTAATCATTAGAACCAGCGCTATTTTAGAATTTTCACGAAAATCGTAGTCTCTTAAAAAACAGTTTTTAAACGGAATTTTTATTTTTATATACCTATTAACCCAACGAGTTGTTGAAAGGTTTGGATGGATGCACATACATACACATACACACACATATATATATATTCAAATGGAATATGAAATACTATTTAATTGTTTATAATGTATAGCAAACGTTCTTTAATACAGATTGCAGAGTATTCAACATTTTATACCCAAGTGCGCATCTTTAGCTATCAGTTGCATCAATATTGTAAGAAAAATGACAAAGATGCATGATGATGAAATAGATCACGATTCGATTAAATTCGTTCCCGCATTATTGAGATCGATCTATTCTGGGGCGCCAGTTCGTCTACTAAAGCAATTTTAAATAGATTAATTCTAATATCCGTGATCTATACTTCCGTTGATTACGTTTACAGCAACACATTTTTTTTTCGTGTTAGGTTTAATACCGATTCAAAGGTCATTGCATTTAGTTTTCTCTATAACACATAATTCTGGGTACTGTACCCCTAAGCATACACCTAGCTGTAAAAGCTAAGGTTGTTCCAGTTTACTGACAGTTTTCGCAACAAATTTCCTGTTGAAAAGGGGGAAATTTAGGGACACACATGTCAGCACAAAGTGAGAACACATGTTTTTTGTGTTATAACAAAAGCTGCAAAATCCTCAAGTGGACTAAAAAAAGGGAAAAAAAGATTCAAAAGTCTTAAAACTGCCAAATATTGCAAAATAATCTTTGTTGGACATGATGAAGGACCTCATATATTTTGACCTAGCGTATATGTCGTGACCATAAGAAAATGAGATTTTTTTGGCTATTAGTGGATTGGAAGGACCTCTTTTTTTTTTTTTCCTTTTGCTAAAATCTTCAAATTAGGTGACCTTTTTTTTAACACACAGTGTGGGAGGGAGTGACGGGAAAACAAGCTCCAAGTCATTTATCCAGATTAGCTGTGTTCTTACTCACTAATTCAGAATTAAATATGATCTGATCCAATCGGAAAAATCTGAATTTTAAACAGATGAAAATTTTTCATTTTATCAAGATATATTTTCTTGTAAGAATATATATCAAGATATATTTTCTTCCCCAAGGGGGGATGTGGTTATCCACAAATGTAAAACTATGCATGCTTTTATTTATTTATTTTTTTTCCTTTTCCATAATTTCAATCGTTTCGCACTGAAGATGAAGCTGCGATAGCTTCGAAATGTCTGCTTTCAACTTGTTTAATTACATATTTCTTAATGGCTGTTTTTCAGATTTCTAATGTATATGCATGTTCTGTTTTATTGACTTTACATTTGAAACTTTCCATCCATCCATCTCATCATGGCAATTTTCTACACCAACCTAATATTAAAAATCCATTAGGGGCTAGGATTGTAAATGATAGTGCTGTTACCTCCTCTTACGATGTCGTATGTGAATTCCTCACCTTTTTTTTTTTAATTAAAAGATGTACATCAGAATTTTAGCTTCTTTTGTTTTTCGTTGATCTCATATTCTCATTTTTATAGTTTTATTTAACAATGCTAATTTGAAACATTTAGAAGGACTATTCATATTGTAGATTTACAGATCCCAAGCTGTGACAACTTATTATGCTGGATTCTTCTTTTTTTATTTATTTATTGTTTTAATTTAGGGACTCCAGGTCTGTAAATAAGGTTCCTTAAATGTGCTTGTTAGATGGAGCTCCAAACCTGTGAAAATATATGAGGGTTCGCGTCTAACATTTTAATGAAAAAAAAAAGTCAGTGTGGGTAGTTCCACTGAAATATACGGACAGGAAAACATATTGAGAGTTTGTAAATCTTGAATATGTAGATTAAGGTACGGAAACGAAATATTTAAGAACCGTCACAAGACTGTTAAAAGAACTGCGGAAAGACTGATACTGTGAAACCGATTGATAATCTCGAAACGACAAAAATAATGTTTTGCCTGATAAAAAACTGAAGTTAAAAATACGTATTCAATTTATCATACAGTCGAAGCTGCAACACTTGTTGTCGTTTAATCGTTTTTGACGATCCAATATTGAAAGTTGATAAGTAAAAACATTTCTAACAGAAGGTATTTCTAAATGCAATTTATTTTTCATTATTTGGGATGAGTCAAAAATAGTTGCGCAATTTCTTTTGGTTTCGAAAATTGCACACTTATTGCTTTAAATAAATTAGTGTGCAATTATTGCTTTTAATCAATTTAACCACGCAATAATATTTTATGATAATTGTAAAGGAGTATAATTTCCTATGAGTTCTAGTTCACCTTTACGATAATTTAATTCTATATCACAGCGTCCAAACTTACTTTACTCTCTACATCATAATATTTTATATCTCATTTTCTCATCGTAATATATTTTATATTTGACTCTTCATCATAATGTGTTTTATACCTTATTTTTCACTACAATATAATTTATGTTTCATTTTTCATCGTAATATTTTGTATCACACTTTCCATCATAATATTTTATCTTTCATTCTTCCTCCTAATATTTTATATCCCATTTTTCATCATACCGTCTCATGGACAAATGCTATTCGCTTTGTAAAACGTCTCTGCGCAGCAATGGAAGAGGTTTGGGGAGTGGAGCCCTCGGGAACTGTGTGACCATTCAGTGATGACGCTTTTGATCGAAAAAGTCGGGATGTGACGTCACTTTTCTTTTATTCCATGTCGTCCAGATTTGCGGTTTCTCCGGCCCCCGCCAGGTGGCGACCCACATTTTTATCCACCGCTACCCACAGCAATTGGTCAGCGGGCTCAGGTAGACCCGCTCAGGTAAACGCGCGCGTGAGTCGCACCTGAAACGAAAGTGAGATTGAACCTGCGGCGGGTCCAAAAAAAGAAATCGAATGCGGATGAATTTGAGGATTTTTTTTCCGACGGCGGATAAGTGTTATCTCCATCTTCGCTTGCTCATGGAAGACGTGAAGTGATCACGAAAATAGGTGTCATAACCCATCCTTCAGTTTCTGTCGATTTCATGTATGTTTAATTAGTGGATATAGACATGTCCGTGGGATCTACAGAGTGTGTGAATCCCCAAATGTTGGGAAACCACTGTGGTTCAAGCATTCGGGGCTTGGGCATGACAACAGACATGGCAGATTTTCACGATGTAAGTGACCCATTTTATATCTTATAATTTTTTAATTGCAAGCGTCTTTTAAATTTGTTTTATCGCTAATTAATTGCTCAGTAACGAAGGTCCGTTTGCTTTGTAATTGAGCCATTTAAAATAACCCTTCATGGTTCTCTAACTGCAAAAGCATGCGCATCGTGCTTTGTTTATGAATTGCAATGGATTCGTCGTTTTCACTCTAAACTTAAGCCAGTGACAAAATGTTAATTAATTTTTTGGCATAAAAGAACAGCAATTAAATATTCAGGTAATATACCGTTGAAAAATAAATTATTCTATTTATCTATTCTAATTATTCTATTAATCTATTCAGTTAATTCTGTATTATAATAATGAAAAATTATAGAAAACTAAAAATTCATCAGTGACTTGAATATGTTGAAGTTTAAAATATGACAAAATATTGTTTGCATATTTTGACAGTAAATTCCGAGAGAGGATAAATATGAAGACAAGTTTTTTTTTATTAAGGGTTGATTATGGATTATTATTGATATAAATTCAATTAAAAATTACTACCGAATGTAACTTTTCTTCGTGTAACTTCCTTTCATTCGTTTTTAAAAATCATTCTCCGCAATGCTGCTTATATGACATGTTTCAGCATTTATTCTCTCCTCAACGAAAGAGAAGAATTATTAATTCATATTCCCCAAAATTAGTGCTTTACACAGGAAGAACGTACAACATCAAAGTACGTTTTAAAGTTTTAAATGCATTAAACTCGGAACACATTCGTATTTACATCATACACATATTTTGTCATATACATATTTCGGATGAGTAAGTATGGGTCCTCCATGTACACATTTAACTATGGACATTGATTTTATTTCTGCACTCTTACATACTTATTTCAAATAATGAATACGAGAGAGAGTGTTTGAAAACCAACTTATGCAGCATTAGCATGCCACTGCTGCAATACATAATGATAGCGAATCATTGTCAATCGAAATCAAGCAAGCCATCACCAATCGAAAATATACTGGAAAAAGTCACAAGAGAGAGACCACTCTACTTGATCAGATGTATGATATCACTATTAGTTAACTAAATAAATAAACTATCAAATTATGGTCAATTCACATCGTTTTTTATATTCATTTGAAGAGGAAAATGATCATTTAAGTTCCGTAATCAGTTGTAGGTGAGAACTGTCGTGCTGTGGAACGCTCACAAATATTTAAATGATCCCTTTCTATTCTTATTTAACAGTTTCTTTATTTATTTACGATATTTCAAAATAGCGATTTAACATTTTCTTTTTAGTTCAAGTGATAAAATTCATGTAATGGGTGTTTTATACGAATTTCAATTAATCTAATCTATTGACGAAGAACGGATCTAAAATTTTTCTCTCTGTATTTTCTGGGTTGAGGAAAGGTGAAAAAAACTTGAAACAATTTAGACCTATTGCGTGAAATTTATTACTGCGTGTGATACCTGGAGGGGTTGCGAACAATCTGCCCTCCTTGTACATGCACCTGCTATGGGTGAGCCTTTATTCAAGTTTTATTATGTCTCATCGGTGTGTCGAATCGTTCAATACCCGACTCACTGAATCAGTCTTTTCGTTTAAAATAAACGAGCAAAATCATTCACTAGTTCGTTTTATGAACGGTTTAGAACGCCTTTATTATATGTCATTAGTTATATGTACGTTATTTTATTTATCGAAACGTAATTATTTTTTACGGTTATATATCGTAATTAAAAATAATACACTAAATGTTCCTCAATAGAAATTATATAACAGTGTTATGAAGGTTTTCATTGCGTATTTGTTATGCGCAAAGGTATTCTATTCCATGTGCTCATTTGTGGATAAACTTTATTTTCATTGACATTTTTATAATTCTATAATTTATAATCCTATGTTAATCTTTTAGTGACGTAAAGAAATTCCGTTTCCAACAATTTTTATCAATTTCTATTTAAAGAAAAGGGTTGTTTAAGTGGGCGATATATAGTAGAATATATGGTTGTGTATCTAAAGTATATGGATTTAGTGACTACAATACATAAAGCAGGCAGACTGCGAATTATGTGAAGGTTATAGACAAGATAAATTTAAAAAGCCTGGAGCCTTAAATCTATAAAATATAATTAAAAATTCATAAAAAAACTTGAAAGTTCATAAAAAAATTAGGAATTGTAACTAAATAAATAATAGAATATTTTTTTATTCCATGTACTAAGAATTTTGTGTAGATGGCATAGTAAAAGGTCAGGATAATTTGTCACCCGTCAATTGTGTCACCAAAAATCTTAAAAGGAGTAAAACAAATTCGAAAATTCGTCTGCATATTTTTGATGCAGACATCATGGTGTTTAACATGTAAAAGGATATTTCCCAGGAGTTATATTTCGTAAATATTTAGTGCATTTTTGTCTTGTTTTCTTTCGGCTAATAATGGTGCCTTAAGCTTTAATAATTTCGTTGACTGGCAAATACAACGAAATTTTCTATTATGCGTCCATTTAGAAAGCCAAGTTAAATTAAGATAGAGTTCATAGCAATACCGAAAACTAGAAGACCCAATTCAGCTATTATACTCTAGCGTTTGCCATTTCCACAATCTACGCAAGTGAAATAATCTACTAAATAAAAATTTAATCCTTTCATTATATTTCAGTTAAATAATATGGATCAATCTACAGGGTCTTTATAATTAAAGTTCCACTTTGAAATGGCCATAAAGTGAAAACTACTTCACCAAATGTTATCAAACTTGGTAATAGCTTACAGGAGGGCATAGGATTTTATTTTCCGTAAAAAAAATAATAAAATAAAATAAAAATAAAAATAAAAGTTAAAAAATCACCACCAGCGGAAATGGCACTGTATGTAATATTGTTAAACGAAATAAGACATGAAGACATCGTTTTAAAACGTTTTTAATCGTTTCTAAAACGTGTTACAAAGCATGTTGAATGTGGCGTCCACCATTTTCTGAAAGCAAGTTAAATCGCATTACTGCGTTCTCAACAGCAGCTCTTAGCATATCAGGAGGAATGTTGCGGACATGTCGGTGTATCGCATCTTTCAATTCCGCCAAATTGTTTATGTTATCACCATAAACAATTTGCATAACCCCACAAAGAGTTTCGTTTTAGAAACGATTAAAAACGTTTTAAACCAATGTCTTCATTTTTTTTATTTCGTTTAACAATATTGCATACAGTGCCATTCCCGGTGGTGGTGATTTTTGAACTTTTATTTTTTTCATTTTATTATATTTTTTTTATTTTATTTATTTTTATTTTCTTTTTTATTTATTTTTTTTTTGCGGAAAATAAAATCCCATGACCACTTGTAAGCTATTACCAAGTTTGGTAACATTTGGTCCAGTAGTTTTCATTTTATGGCCATTTCAAAGTGGAACTTTAATTATAAAGACTGTATGTAGTAGTGGTGAAGCGGGACTTTAAAAATGGGCCCTACCCAAAAGTTCAGCATCCTCCACCCCACTTGAATAAAAAGTCATAACATAAATATAATATTATCCTAATGGTGATAACGATACGATACATGCATGAGTTGATGCTTTTTCACTCGAGGGGTGGATGGAAAGACAAGCAAGTAGAGATGGCCCACATTTAAAGACACGCTGTGTCCACTACTATGTACGTATACCTATTAACACGTGATTCAGAATGCTAAGTAGAGAAATAAATAAATGTATGATTTGTGTGTGTATGATACTTAGAGGTGTGAAAAATACCACAGCTGTCTTTGCAATTAATACATAGTGACGACTTAGGATGTAATATTGCAATTAAATAAACGTTATTATTCAGTTGGAAACTAAACCTTTTTACATGTGATTTAAAGTAACAGGTCACTAGTTATAGCAACTCATTTACTTTTCGGTTTTACAATAAAATTTCGCAATAGAGATTTGAGAATTTGCATTAAATTTTGCATTTAATCAATTCCTGAGTGCGTTACACTCATTTGTATCACCACGAACGGTATATATATATCGTTTGTTTTTTTTTGCTTAATTGCATTTTCATAAATTTTGAAACCGTATGTGTGACCTCATCGTGTTTGGCGCAGAATGCCCATTGCTCTCCTTGCGTCATAAAAATCCAATCAACCATTTCCCTGAAAATATTATTCGTAGGACTTTAAATTAGGAGATAGGAATTCTAAATCTTGGTATAAGATATTATCCTTCTCAGAGCTAAAATAATTGACAATTGTGTTAGCCCTGAGAAAGGTAATAATATTTTACAACCTTATATACGGAGAAGGGGAGCATCGTTCCTGTCCTCGGTGTCCTAGCGGTTAAGGTTATACGGAGGGATCTTAGTTCGACCCTAGGCCGGGGACGATGTCTCTTTTTCTCTTATACCAAAAAGTTCTCGTTTGAGCTCAAACGTGGCTGTCGACGTTAGTAACTATAAATTTTGTTGGTTTATCTGTTAAGCTTTGATGAATGATGTATTGTTTTGCTTACAATATTCAGAAATTGCTTTGAAACTGATTTACGAGTTGTCTCTATATGCGCTTTGGTATTTGAGAAACATACATAAAAAAGTATGACATTTATAATCAATAATGTAATCAAATTCAGTCAGTCAACGCAACAGTTTGAGAGAGGAAGTTGCAATTCAAACAACTTTTTATTATTATTATTAAAGATTTAGCAATTACTTAACCAGCTCTTTGATTTTTGACAACGCAAGGACAACAAAGCGCCGATTGAAGCGGAAAAGTATGTTTTTCAACCGTTCTATAGTGTTTAATCAAAATCCTCGAACTTTTTCTTTTCCAACGTCCACATGCTTTGGTTCGTTAACGATATCGGTAACTGACAATTTAAATTGTCAGTCAAAGGCCCATATTTGTCAGTCGTTTTAACGTAGGGGTATCATGATAAGCGGCAGACATCACCGCACAATGCATTTACATCCAATATAGGCTTTGTGGTGATGCAATAGTAATGCATTCCCTTAGAATACAGTTATCCAGTGTTCGACTTACAACTACGTCAAAAAAAAATGAATGACTGAATGAATGAATGCTTGCCATAGTCCGGGGGTTTATTTTCTAGGCCTTAAGAGGTTGGAGTTCCTTGGAAAATTGTAGGTCCCGGCGCAGCATGACCATAGGCGTAGCCAGAAAGTTCGTAAGTGGGGTTACAGAGCTGCAACTCGTATATTCCTATGTTAAATATACAAAATTTCATTGCAATGGGGGTTACAATCGCCAAAACCCCCTTGGCTACGCCTATGAGCATGACCCTTGCTGTTCTTGTCAAGTAGAACTCGCATGAACATATAATTTAGTTTTCTTGGGAGTCAAATCCATAGGCGAATGCAGAAAGTTCATAAGTGGGGTATAATCTCAATGGAAAGGTTAGAGAGCTACCACCTCATACGTATATATGTATACAAAATTTCACAGCGATGGGGGGTGCAACTCACATTAACACCCCCTGCGTATGCCAATGGTCGAACTCAAACTCAGCGGGCTCATCCATATTTGTCGAGTCCTATATATGCGCATGCACGTGCGCGCAACAAATTTCGTATACAATGTTTATTATCATTTTTGCAGCAAGGTTAAATATATCACCATACGCAGTAAGACCTCGAATATAGCGGACACTTCTGGATTTGATAATCCGTACGCTATTCGGTGGTATCTGCTATTTGGTAGAATTAGTACATAATAAGTAGTGGGGCTGAGAATTGGAAAAGTGTCCGTTAAATAGATGGGTCTGCTATTTAGGAGTATCCGTTAAAGAGGTTTTACTGTATTTATCTATGTTTTGTACTAAAATAAAGTAGTCTTTGTTTCAGAACAGTTTTTTTTCCTTCTGTGATGTTTTCAGTTAATGTTCTTTCCAAATCCCTACGGGGGAAATATCCAAGTTCAGTGACATCCCTGACAAAACGGTAAACTTCGATCGATTTATTTTGTCATGAATCCATGTGAGTGTTCTTGAAAAACCTAAGAGACCTAAAGTGGTAAGCACTAGAGTACTTGTAGGGTTAATCCCCATTGCAATGAAATTTCATATTTAACATAGAAATATATGGGTAGCTCTGTAACCCCCCATTGAGCCTGTAAACCCCCTTATGAATTTTCTGCGTACGCCTATGGTGATAAGATATCCCTTTGTACTCCTGATGACGTTTTCCACATCTGGGATGGAAATATTGAGGGTTAATGTCAAATTCCATTTGGTAATAACTATACATAGATTTTTAATTTACTAATTTTGTAGGGATAATGCTACAATGTGCAATCATATGTAGTCAAACTGATTAATTAATAATTAATTATTATTTAACATACACAT
Source organism: Dysdera silvatica (assembly GCA_006491805.2). Classification (NCBI taxonomy): domain Eukaryota; kingdom Metazoa; phylum Arthropoda; class Arachnida; order Araneae; family Dysderidae; genus Dysdera; species Dysdera silvatica. The sequence goes on along the minus strand of QLNU02015003.1, from coordinate 6,345,531 downwards.
ATTATTATATTATTATTATTATTCAATAATGGCGAAACCTTAAGTACTTGTGCAAATAATTTTGAGACCCTGGTGATTAGAAAAGCTTGGCCAGGTCAACAAAAGTCTTGGCCAAATAAATCTTTAACATTCTGATCCTCTCTTCATGCATTTGTTCTTGCGTGCTGTGTTTCCCGATTGGCTCGTTTGAAATCACGTGGGGCGAAACTGGAGGGCGTGAGTGGGCGGGGTTGTCACCATGACAACTAAATGCTGCGGCAAATGCGGCGACTCCATCGCAAACAATACACCGCAAAACACGTGCGTTAAGGGGGGTGAGGGATGATATTTTCCCACTTGATTTCCCCCCTCCCCAGTTCAGCTGCGCAATCTCAATTTAGTATTATTTCGTTGGAGAGTTTGATGATGTTCGGTTGCATTAGGAAATTAATTCTATCTCAATTTTTTGATTAATTAACTAATTTACGATAATAACAGGGTTGGTGGAAATAAAATAGAAAGTTTTATAATTTCAAAATGAGAAAGTCATTCAAAAATATATACGATGTGCAACACTTCAATATGCAATCGATATGTTTACAATCTACACCCTAAAAACGAACAACAAAGTGAAAAACACAAAACCATTAGATAATTACATTTAATATACATATTGCACATACCTGCTGTAACAAAAATAACTAACTAAATAAATAAATGAACAAAAAATCCACACACCGAAAGGGGGGCATTGGGATTGACTGAGGCTTTGTATGTGTTGTAGTAACGACAATGCTGATAAGTGATTACAATATCACAGAAAATAAACTTTTTATTTTGGCTCAACGGTAAAAATTCTAGTTTTTTTATTAGGTTCAATGGTAGAATTTAAAGTTTCTTGTAGTACCTCCTCCTGCTTGGATACATGCAGCAATATGGATTTGGAGTCATGCAGATGCTGTATGCTAGTTTGAGATAGATGCAGCAACTGTCACTTCAGATGTTGCACATTTTTACGTGGCCGATCTGTATGTATGCCGTTCCATATTAATTCTACAAATTCTCGTTAGATGCCAGACGAATCTAGAGACTGGGTATGTCAAGGAAGCGTGACATGATGGAGATGTTTCCAGGAAATCTTAGCTGTAAACTGATGGGTATTATCATATTGAAAAATGTCTCTTTGCAGCCTTTTCATGAAAAGCAAAGCATGAGGATGCAGGGTTTCCTGTAAAAGAGCTGTACTGTCAATGTTCATCTTATCACTACTAATGGTGACTGATTATCATGTAAGATGGATACTCAGCTCAGTACCTAAACAGTATCTTTCTCAACAATGAAGTTGGGATTGAAACTTTCACTAGTAGTCCTCTGTACTCTACCACTGTGATTCGTCCACAGATAGAAGTGGGTTTTGTCGCTAATGATGATACCTTGTTGAAATATACCACTTCATGCATCGATGCAAATGAATTAAAAAAATTGAAGTGTTAACAACAGAAAACATAAGGAGACCGTGAATGCAAATTTGCCTCTGCTAGTAATTTGGTAATGACATGGGAAGTGATAGAGGGCTCTCTTGCGAAGCATCCATATGTCTGCCTGGATGTTGTTGCAGCTGTTCACGCTTGGTTCATAATCACACAACTCTCTCTCTCTCTCTCTCTTGATGGTCAGTCTGGATCGTGCAGGGCCTTTCCGCCGTATACATGCGCCCTCACGTATCTGATGCTCATTGGTGTACGCATGGGGTATTGAGCAGGGGCGGAATGAGCCGCCGGCCCCCGGGCTGGTCAGCCCTCATGGGCAATAGGACTTGCGCCTTCGAATAGGCAAGGACTCGTGCCCTCCAAAAATCCAAGGTATGCGCCCTTTGAGAGGACCCAGTCCGCCCCTGGTGTTGAGGAGTGTTATAACGAATTACAGCAAAATTTTGTATATTTAACATAGGAATATATGAGTTGTAGCTCTGTAACCCCCCCCATTGAGCCTATAACCCCCTTATGAACTTTCTGCGTACGCCTATGCTGATGCTGCACCGCCATCGGAGTATACCTCCTCACCGTTAATTTAGAACGCCTCAGATGGCTGTCAATCAGACGGTCCTACCACCCTGCGTTCACAGCCAAAGATACATTATTTTTCAAACTCAGTTAGATGTTCATAGTGGCGTATACTGCTTCGTCTAAATATGCTTAGTATTTCCCCATTTCCACCTGACGCTTTCAGTAAGCATATAACATAGAGCAAGTATCTAGGAACTTTCTCACCTAGCCACTCACCTAGCGATTTTGATTCTAGCGCCCTCGTATATGTGCATTCATTCACAGGCGTACTAAACTGCAATCATATCAACTTTTGTAGTTACTGGATAATTTTACGTGGGTGCGCAGATATTTTTGTCACAGACTGTATATAATACCTGTGTAATATTTGTGCATATATATAATACCTGTATAATATTTGTATATATGTAATACCCGTATAATACTTGTATATATACAATACCTGTATAATACTTGTATATATATATATAATACCCATGTAATCAGTAGAATAAGATAACGGACTAAATTTCTAATATTTGTATATGAAATGAGAAATAGAAAAAATAATTAATTTTTCAATAAAATATATCTAGAACATCGATTTCACATTTTATGCCGTTAACACGATAGCTCTAGGAATATCGGCTAAATTTAGTAATTAAATTAAATTAAGTAATTTTTTTAAAGATGTTTTTGTTTTTTTAGGCGTAGATTTCAAGAATTACTAAAATTTGATTTAATTATTCGATTATAACTTTAATCAATGTTATCAAAAATTAATTCCGTATTCGTTTTTCTGTTTACCAACGTTCACTTTTTCAGCCTTCCTTACTTGATGAAAGGAGCAGGCAGCCCTCGAAACGTTTTTATTATTTATTTTAATAAAAACTACTCCAGTGACAAAAACTTCGGTCTTTATCGATACTATAAAAAAAACAACATAATTTTTGAGTTTACTGGTTGCATAGTGTAATAGTAATGCGATGTAATCCCGTTAAGAGTGAAGGTTTGCCTAGCTGTAATGCGTTGTTATGTGGATTATCCGGATCTAATTCCATCGGGTACTAAATGGTTGCCGAATTTTGTCTACAGGTCCGTAGTCGAGGGTTGGTTTCCTAGGTGGAAGAGGTTCGATTTCCTTAAAAAACTGTGGATCGCAGCGTAGCCTATCTTATTAGTCCTTTCGCCATAAAAACCGACAAATGAAATAGACAAAAGTTACCTAGTTTGAGCTAATACGTGGGTGTCAAAAATGATTAGTTATATTCAAAACGGTAGGCAGGATTTAATTTTTGGGGGGGGTTCAAAAATTTTTACAGCATGTATCGATACAATCACAGCATGCAAGGCCGTAGCCAAGTCCCATTAAAAATTTAGTTTCGGGGGACCCCTTCCTAAGATCCCCCCCCCACCCCGTGGATACGGGCATGGTCACATTAATTCCCCAAGAAGAATTCCAAAACTCATGCCCCAGTGGCTTTATGTATTGACCAGTTTTGCAATTGCTTTACCCCTGCGAAGGGTAATAATAATGTCTTATAAACCCTTAAATACGAAGGAAAGAAGCGTTGTTCCTGCCCTGGTGGTCGAGCGGTAATGGCACTCCGGATATAACGGAAGGTCCCCAGTTCGACTCCGGTTAAAGGCAATGATTCTATTTCTTCTATATATAAAAGCTCTAATTTGAGCTAATAACTTGAATGTCAAAACTGAATAGTCAAAAGTTATCTACTTAATAAATCATTTATACATAAAATCTAATCGCTTATAGGCGTCTTGATCCAACTCCGTTTCAAATTTGAAGTCCTGGTTTGTTTGTTTGTTTGGCTTTTTTATGGCGCAAGAGCATCTGGGCTATACTGCGCCAGAAGTCATGGTTTGGAGAAGTGATTTTCAACCATTTTAGTCCATGTACAATTTTATCCATACATCTTGTGATGTTATTTCCCTTCCTTTATTCCAATTCGGAGATTTTTTTTTTTAACCATCAGCTTCAGTATTGCTACAATTTGTGTTCACAAATTTAAGTTCGTAACTTCTCTCGATTGAGAGCTCTCTAGTTTAAAGAACGACGAGCTTGAACTCTTTGTGATATATGTAAATGCGTCGATATTCGGTCAATTTCAGCTGTCGGTTCCAATACAGATGACTGATGACTGACTGACCAGATGTCACTACAGTCCCTGCTTTCAGGGACCAGATCTTTATCTGGGCCACCATAACGATCGTAGCCAATTCTCCTCCATCCAATGCTTTATTTCATCATTTTCTTATTCCTATTCTTCTTAGGTCTTCCTATACTCTATCAAACCACCTTTTCCTAGGACGTCCCACTTTTATTCTTCCTACCGGATTGGTTCTCATAACATTCTCATCCATCCTAGATCCTCCCGTCCTTCCCATATGCCCGTGGCATTTAAGCTATCGTTTCCTTATTTCTGTCACAAACTCATCGTTTCTATATAGATGGTATATCCCTGCTCATCGTAATTCTTCGTACGTCATTTTCATTAACTGCCCCAAATATTTTCCAAGGTATTTTCTTTCTTCTCCCATATTCTCAGCAATTCTTTGCCTCAGACATAAAATATGGAAGCACACTCTTACCTTTTCCTGAGCCTACTGACATACATCATTCATAATTCTGTGATTTTAAGTTGTTAAATATTTGCACTGAGGCAAAGTTGCTTGCCTATGTTCCTTTTCAATATTACATGACGATTCCTTTAAAACCAGGCCTCATTTGATCACCCCAAATTGAAGAAAAAATAATCTAAATTATAATATTAATTTTCATTTAGCACAAGGCCCTTCGGTGGCACAGTGGTGATGCGCTCATATAACGTGCCGTTGATCCGGATTCAGCTCCCAACTGTGCTAAAAAAATAAAATAAAATAAAAGCTTACCGACTGACTGTTCATCGCAGTCCGGAGACTGAGTTCTTCAGACGTTTGGCTTCATCGGGAAAAGTAAATCCATTACCCTACAGTAACGTGGTGGTAACGCATTCGTACATCGTGCCAATAAACCGGGTTCAACTCCCATTGGTATGATGAAACGCCTTCCGATTTTCCACCCACCGTAGTTCGGAGTTTGGTTCCCTAGGCATCAAGGATTTCGCGGCTTATTCGCGTGAAATTTTATGGCCCAGTACTATATGATCTTTGCTGTGGGTAAGCCACTATAAAGGCACAAACAAAAAACAATTTATTATTAATGTATTCGTTTTTACAATATAATGATTCGTTTTATTTATTTGCTTATTTATGTTTTATCTTATTAACCCTATTTATTTGTTTTTGGATGTACATTAACTATTCTCCATGTTTACTCCATACGTTATCGTATTACATATTGTAATCGCGTATATACGTTGGACGTATACCCTTATTTTTTTTCCCGAAGAGTATTTGTTTTAGTGTGTATTGCTCGTGTCGCACCACAATGAATTGAATAGATGTAAATAAAAAAATTTCCCTACTTTTGAATAGAATTTCTTATTACAGTCGAACTTCGTTAAGGCAAACACCAAGGGGAACATAAAATCTGCTCGTATTAACAGTAATTTATCTTGGCAGAAAGGATAGTATGCTATACAATCTGACGGGACTTCAGAAAACGGTTCGTATTAAAAATAATTCGTCTTAAGCGTGCTCGTCTTAACGAGGTTCGACTTTATACGCAGCGCTTGCTTTTTCTAACGTTTTTGCTGTGATTTGTTGGATCTAAGAAATCTACGTTTACATTGTTTTTTTATATCTTTATACTATATCCATATATTGTAAGAATTTTTTTGTCAGAATTTCCAAAGGATTATTAAATAGGTCATAGATTTATGAGAACTCTATTTTGCGATCTTTGAGTTTACAATACCTTCGTTTGCATGGTCGCTTCATTCATAAATGCTTAAACTTACTTTTGACGGTATTTCAGTTCCATAGCAAAGTTTTGAACTTGGGGTTACTGAAGACAATTACGTAGGTGAGTCAAAAAATTCTGGGGGAAAAAACCTTTGTCATGTAAAAATAAGTTTAGATTATTGAACAAACTTATACAGTAAACATTTGGCAACACCGTGGTAAAGTTGCACATTCCTGGCACTTATGGCGCATGCGCAATAAATCGAAACAAATGGCGGCGACTATAGGAGGCCTATCAAACATTGAGCAACGTTTTATTGTAAAATTTTTAACCAAAGAAGGAGCAAAAGCTAACGAAACTTTGTCAAGATTACAGTATGGTAATGAATTCATGAGTAAATCTACATTTTAATTATGGTATGATAACTATAAATCGGCACAGGCAGGTGTTTGCGATGGCGAGCGCTGCAGGCGACCTTTAACTTCTAGCCGGAAAAGTTTGATTAACCTTATTTTGGGACTCAAAATGAATAATATACATTGATATTCTGAAATAAAAACACACAATAAATTCAGAATACCACTCTAATATGCTTAAAGGTCTAGTATGTGAAGCTACATACTATCGTAAAAGACCAGAAAAGCTGAAACATGGTGTCATTTTTCACCATGACAATGAACGTCCACACACAGCCAAGCATATAATGGAAACATTAAGAAAAGTTGGTTGGAAACTCTTGGCGCATCCTCCTTATAGTCCTGACCTAGCTGCATGTGACTTTTATCTGTTTAAGCACCTTACATGTGTTCAACGTGGACATAGATTCTCCGCGAATTTGGAGGCCAAAAATTTTCCCAAAACTGATGTCGGAGAGAGAGCCACAAACCTTATTTTCTCAGGAATTTGGCGACCTCGTAAACCGATGGGATAAGTGTATTGAAAAGCATGGATTATATAAAAAAAAAAACAAGTATAATAAAAATTTTTTTTTAAAGTCAATTCCTTCAATGCGCTGCTCAAATAAAAGGGAAGAAAGGGAAAAATTGCGAAAAGCAATTTTGGCGACATTTGGCTGTAATTGGCGGCAAGCATTAATCGCCAAATACACCAAAGGAAAGCAAAAAAAATTCATTTAAATTTAATTAATGAATTAATATTTGAAAAAACTGTATTAACATCAAGTGTCATCCACTACAAGTTTAAAAAAATTTATTTGAACTTGATTGGATGGATAGAAAGTATTTTATTAACGATTGAAAATTTGAACAAGATATATATAGGGAGAGTGTGAGCTAATAGAAGGAATTGAAAAAGTAAGTTCCTATCCCTTATAATTTGTTTTTATCAGCTATTTCCCGGAACTTATTGACTCATCCTCGTAGTTATATAATTATTTATTTTTTTAATTAAATTTTAATTTTCAATTAAAATTTCAAAATTTTTTCAACGATTCATTTAATTATATAATTTAATTATTAATATAGAATTTAATTAATTTATCGTAATATATAGTTGCAGTTTTAATTAATTTTAATATTCCATTTAAATTTTAAATTGCTTATGCACGTTCTCTGACAGGGCAAAATGTTTTTATGAAGTTTAAATTTTCAAATTTACAATTTTGGAGATGTTCTCGGAAATAAAAATAATATAAATATATCTTAATTAAATTTAGTTTTTTCACAATTTATTGGAAGAAGAACTCTGTATAAATGCACCTATTGTAATAGTTGGAAATTTAATTCTAAAGAAAGCAGGTAACTGCCTAGATTACCACTAAGAAAGGAGTACTAGGATATTAGTAGTATATGTTAGGATGTTTCTAGGTTAATAGTAGATACTAGAACATTTCCATGTGAGTAGTAGATGTTAGAATAATATCAGGTTGATAGTATATACTAGAATACTCGAAACTATTCTGCAAATCATGTGAGAGATATGGATAATAATAATAATAATAATAACAATTTTGCATATAATTGCCGATTCAACGACGTCAACTCCAAATAAGTAGAGTATTTTTTCTTGAAAACCAAAAATTAAAATTTAATAATGATTACCTAAAATAAAACGTCTACTTCAGTGAAGGGAATTCTCATGAGACGTTATATCACTTTATTTCGAAAAATTAAGTAATTTCTTTATTTGTTTAGATTTCGTTTTGATGACACATTTTCATATTTTTGCTTTCTGTATTAAATCATAAATTACTGAGCATGCATAGAAATTATTATAATAGAATATCGCGATTATTAAGAAGTAAAAAATGAGCTTTCGCATTACTTTTCCATTACTTTTAACATTACTTCTAGAAATTACGAACCATGAACTCCTATTGTGCTGCTAATCCGGGTTCGACTCCCAACAGTGTACAAAGAACGCTTACTCAGAGATCTCATAAAAGATCGCACTGCTCACTGTAGTCCGGGGTTTGGTTCCCTAGGCCATAAGAGGTTCGGATTCCTCGGAAAACAGTAGGTCCCGGCGCAGCATGACCATTGTAGTCTTTGAGCCGTAAAACCAAAAAACAAACAAACAAACAAACCATGAACTTTTATACTAATGGGCTTATTGCATTAATAAGTTCAACCTGGTGATTAATAGTCCATTAATAAAATTTTCTATGCCTAACATGGTGGAAATAAGGATGTATTAATATCATTAATGTTGTCATACGGGATTACTTTTTAATGTTATCTATATGTATTTATTGATGGGAGTGTTATCGTATTATCAGTATGTAGAAGAATAGACGCTGGATTTTAAATAGCTTGTTTTAAAAAAGCAAGCCTCTTTAAATATTAATTGAATTTTGACCCACAATCAGCCGCGTATAAGTTATAAATTTCCAGAAATGAAATAGATGTAGCAATTAATTAGACTAATTCAGCAATAAAAAATGGTAATTTAGCAATAGAATAAACTTACTTTTAACTGTACGGAAATTACGTAAAAGCCAAGTAGGTCCAGGGCCTTGAGATTTTGGAAGTGTCACTGGGGCCATGTGTCATTAAAGTTTAAGTCTTATTTTAATCTTATTTATTTACAAACGTATGAGAAATGTTTATGATTGGTAAACTTGAATATTGAAAGAAATGAAATTCAAAGAAAAGCTCGTGATTTATGGACTGAATATGGCGAGGGCTACAATCTTTAGTTCATTCTGTCCTTCCAGCTTAGGCATGGGCGTATTCAGGAAAATATTTTTGGGGGTGCAAATCCTGAACATAAATGCAGAGGGCTATATTAAGTGCAAATTCGTTATTCTCGGACAGGGCGCGTACCCACTGCGCCCTCTTAATCCGCCCTTGATTCCACGGCCCACAAAAATTTTAATCCAGTACTGACTTCTCAGCTATAAAAAAAATGCAATGAATTTTTGATAGTTTGGTGTTTTATAAATAATAAACGTAAGATAGTTTTTGCTTATAGTGTCAATTATATAAGGCACTATTAAGTTATTTTTATATTAAAAAAAAAAGAAAGAAAAACCACATGATACGAATTTTACAAAATGCGAATTTTTTCTTTTTTTGGATTTAAAGCTGATTAAGATATATTCTGAATATAATACAGCATTGTGAGATAAAAGAATACAAGCTCATAGTTCGATAATGTATCGGCTGGGATTTTTTTTTTTTATTAGAAAGCTGTGTTATGAATAACCCGGAAAAGGCGAAACCGCCTGAATAATAGCGCAACACCGCATTTGCTAAAGATACGAAAGATAACGGAAGACAGGGAAGTGCAATTTTTTTTCCTTTTAAAGAATAGATTCTGCCACGGTTGACGCTCACCTCACTATAATGTATTTTTAGAAAAACAAGTTTTGGAAGATATCTGAGTAGGTTTATCTGTAGGCGTAAAACTCGACTCTTGTTTCGGTATTTTTGGAGCAAATGTCCACTTCGTCAAATTTAATTGTGATTTATAGATTATTTGTTTATGATAACAACAATAAGCAGCTCAGCTGGAGATACTTATACCTAACAAATTATAGTAATACAGAGAAATTCCCTCTTAATGGACATCCCGCAGATACGGTCGCCTCTCTTCTACGGACAAATTTTATTGTCCTATAAATATCCACCAACGACAGATTTTACTATACATAAGGAGTTTTTAAAGACTCCTTACTATACATAAGGAGTCTTTAAAAATTTCCGATACCTCGAAAATTACATCTAAGAGAATTTAAAATAAATTTTCTACCGAACTTAATAAACTGAATATCTAGACGAAATAGCAGAGAAAAATGTATCTCATTAACAACGACACTGGCGCACGATAGGGGGTGTTGATGGGAGTTATTATCCCCAATCACGATGGAATTTTGTATATATATATAAAACAAAAATAAAAAGAATTTAAGTCTAAGAGGTACAGGTAAATTTAGTTAAATTGGAATCACTCTGGCGCCAATGTCTGCCTGGAGTAAAACCAATTAAATATTATAATAGGTAAGGTTAAAGTAGTATAAGACCATTTTCAGCATTACATAAAGCAATTTTTCTGCAAGATATCAGAACCAACATGGAAAGAACTATATCCACAAGTTATGCACAAATTGAAAAATACCTAAGTGCAATGCAAAACAAAACATATACAAACAATAAATATATTTACAATATTTTACATACAAACCTTTTTCGAAAACTATGAAATATTGCTAGGATACAAATGGCAATATAGTAAAATTGTAAAGAAATGAACCAAAAGTGTAATAAAAAATTTAAAGTAGGAGTGTAATAATAAATGAAATATGAGAAACCCATAGGACAGCACTTTTTCAAGAGAGACGCTTGTCCCAATGAGTTCAGTATTGGATGTTTCTGTTTGAGTCCTAGCCAATGCTAAACTTAGGATCTCAAGTCTCTCGACATCCAATGAGAGAAAAATTCGGAGCAGTACCATAGAAAAGTAAGCATAAAAATTGTTTTAAATGAGAATGAACATTTTGCAAACCCGAACCAAAACTAAACAAGCCCAAATGTAAAGAAATTCAAAGTGTTTCCAGAACTACATCCACAAAAGCTGCCATTTCCAAGAGTAAGTATTAAGTGCAAAAGTGATACGTCTTCGACAGCAGAATTTGTCACTTATACAAATAACAAAACCAGAAACCTTGCTGTGCATTCAAACTTACCAAAAGTATTTAGATTCAAAGGTAGTGGTATATTATTTCCAAGAAGAATATTTTTGAGCCCGTTAATTTAACCAATAAAATTATTATACTTTTTACATATACTATTAATACTGAGAATTTGTGAAATAACGATGTTTCTATGAACTTTTATACTTAGACAAGATTTAAAGTTTGACAGAAACACAACTTTGAAATTGAAAACAGATCTTTTGTCATGGAGTCCAGTATCATAAACACCATCAGTACCATGTCTAATTTTCAAGTCTAAAAAGGAAATATTGTTCCCGTGTCCAGTCTTTTTTAACTTAAGGCTGTTAGGGTAAAACTTTTTATGTAAGACACAAAATTCAGCACAATTAAAAACTATGATGTCATCAATGTATCTAAAAGATTTTATACACAAGTGTTCACTCTTCTTTCCATAAAAGTACAGGAAAAAATCCGCCAGGGAGCTTGCAGAATTTGGCCCCATAGGAATACCATTAAATTACTTATAGAAATCAATCCCATTAAAGATGTTATAATCGAATATACAAAAATCAAAAATGGTATTCCAATAGTTAATGTCTATCCCAATGATGTCAGAGAAGCCACTATATAAAAAAGATTTGAAATCCTTCATACCTCCTACTTTGGAAGGTATGAGGCAGAACTGAATGCGCCTGCAAAACCGAAAAAAAAAAGATTTTGGTTGAGACGTCAGAACCGCATATATATATGTTATCTTAGAATCTTTGCAGCGGTACTATAAAAATAAATTTCAGGTTTTATGGTACTGACAAGTATCTAGTTAGAATTAAATTATCGTCTTATTGTATTCAATGCGCCTTTCGGAAGTTGATAAGACAATTCACAATTCCCTTTGAAAAATTGGCTAGAAGTTGCTATTTTAAGTCTTCGAAAAAGGCCAAGAAAATGCAAAGTTCAAAAGTCATCCTTTAAACTACGACGACTAGTTAATTTCGGTCGATTACTCGTCGATTTCAAGGAGTGCCTTAGCAAACATGGCACGATAGCATCTTCTGTTTGCCTATGATTTTGGATGCGGAACTGATCTGCATGCAACTCCATGAAAGCTGAGCTGTGGAGGTCTGGAAAGAAACAAGAAAAGAGAGCTAAGAAAAAGACAATTATTCTTGTATAAGTTGTTGCGCATTTTTGCAGCTATCTCTCGAAATGTATGTTCGGATATATCAATTTTGAGAATCAGCGGTGTTTGGATTTATCGCGATTTACGTGTCTATTGCCTCATTGCATAGAACACGTTCTGCAAAACATTATCGAGCGGATGGGGGAGGAGAAGGGAGATGTCAAATTCGCATTCACCCTAACCTCGTGCATCTCTGGTTCGTTATAAATTAAAAATTACAGTTTTTAGAAGAGACAAAAAAAATCCCCTTGGGATAATTAGAGCTGCCAAGATTAGGGTGAACCCTCAATTAACTAACAAGAAGAGCGTATTATGAGGAGTTTGTTATATTTCAATGTTATGATCGCAAGAAGTCCTGTAGA
>QLNU02015003.1:6279897-6314308 GCA_006491805.2 Dysdera silvatica | reverse complement strand
AGCACAATCTTTTACCTTTTGCTATTTATAATTTTAGATTTTATTAAAAATTCATAGCAAAATTTTTTATGCGAAGAAATTTATTATGTTTTGCGTAAAAGTATACGATACGGTATTTACAATAAAGTCCTGAATAAAACTTCTTAATATGAATTTTGATAAAAATCTATGATTAACTTTTATCTTGTTGCATAATTTGTGTATAAAATATATAAATTTATAACCCACGATATAAATAACACAGTTTACAAATATTATATAATATATACACACCGCAAAATAATTATAAATATATATACGCCACAAAATAAATTATAAATATTATATACACACAAAATAAATTATAAATATTATATACACACAAAATAAATTATAAATACTATATACACAAAATTGTTTTTAAATATGTTATCCGCAGAATAATTTATAAATATTACAATGGAACATCGATAACTTGAAATTGAAGGTTAAAATATTTTACTAGAAGTTATCTACTTTTCAAGTTATAGATATTCAAGATCTATTTCAAGGGCAATAAGAACCATTGGATTTACCAGAAATTTCAAGTTATTAAAGTTCGTATTATCAAGGCGCTTCTGCATATACACAAAATAGTTTATAATTTTGAATTTTCAACTAATGCAATTTTACATCTTTATTTTAATAAATAAATAATTTAATAATTAAATAATTTAATAATTTTAATTTCTTAATAATTTCTTAATTTATTTTTACAAACGTTTAGTAATTTCCTGTCTCAAACTTTTTTTTATCAGTTTCTTGTTGTAAACTCTTCTTATTTTTTTATAAAGTACATCTCGTAATTTATTATTATGACTTTTTGATAATTTATTCCTCTACATTTGTGTAAATAATGTTTTGAAATTTCCTATCAAGGACGAGTTAATAAGGAAATAAAGGTTTAAACAAAATTCGTTTTCAAAGTAAAGGACCTTGCATGACAATAGAACTGACATTCTATAGAGAGAACTAATTTAAAATGGACAATGGCTGTTCTGAATTGAATACTAAAAGTCTTATTGGGATCCCAACTATAGAGATAAGATATGTTAAGGTAAAATCGATTAATTTTATTTACTACTATTATAATACAATTTTATGTCTTTTAGACCAGCCTGTAGTATTTTAAGTGAAAAATTGTTTGATGCAAAGGATTGGACTCTATTCTATTTCTTATTCGTAATAAATAAAAGTCTAACCCTTTTATATTCTGAAGACAGACTAAAATTTGCCGGCTTGTTTTTAAAACTTACGCATCTAGTCTCTATTATACTTGACACCCTTCCTACTGAAAGGAGCCACGGTATAATTAAGTATACTATAATGGTATAATATGAAAGATAACTACTAAATTCAGATCTGAATACGCTGTTTGAAAACGACAGCTAATTTTTTCTGCCAAAAAATAATTGTCAACTGCTTACAAATTTAAAATTTAACAGTGTTAGTTTTATGTTCTTCATTTAACTTAATTATGAAAGGTGTTAAAATACATTATAGTCCACTGTACTTTAACAGCTTTCATACTATACCTATACTACTCTACTATAATGCATTATAATTTAATACCATTCATATATGTGTGTGTGTGTGTGTATGTATGTGTGTGTTTATAAAAAGAAAAATGTTAAAGCAATGAAGAAAGGGGGAAAGAGAAAGCAGAGCAAAGATGGAAAAGAGGTAAAAGAAATGTGCAAGATTATCCGAAACTGGATTACGGATATCATTAAATTTTTCAAATTTTTAAAGAGAACGTAGCATTACTTTTATTTTGTTCAGTTATAGTCGAAAGTTTACTTATTTGTATTCCCCAGTATTTAAAACGAAATTGAAGAAAATAAAAGTGTGATCTTGGTGCACATATAAATCAAATCTATATTTGTTGACACTTTTGTGTTCATTGCTTGAATATGCGCGAATTTAAAAAAAAAACGCTTTTTTTTATTGATTTTAAAAGCTTGAAATTAAACTCGAATAAATTGAATCCATAATGAATTTAACTTTTCGTAATAGATTTCCGTTGAAAATACAGTTCAACGAAAAATACGCACATACATATTATACGAAATTTTAAAACTCATGGCTCAACAAATTATCATTATTAACTTCGATAAATAGCTGAACATCTTTTCGTTTTACAGTAAAATTATTTTTATTGCACAACTTTTAAGATAGAGAAGTGTGAGTTGAATAACCTCTATTTCGTTTTAAAAAACGCGTTGGTGACATTCTACTTTTCTAGAAAGTGAAACTGATCTCCAAGTGCTCATTTTCCATAAAAAAAAAGAAAGATATTTTGTGGAGAACGTTATCAGCTCGTATTTCTTCATTTCGAGGTGCAATAGATTACCGATTTCTCAACCTTATGGTAATTAACGAATAAGCCCTAAGATAAGTGGTTACGTATGCGAACCTTGTCATGAAGGCCTTTGACAGTGTTGTTGACAATCTGCAAAACAAAAAATGACTTTTTATTATGAAACTCGCATGACCCGTTTTCATTTATGCTACCGGCATCAGTTTTGACGAGCAATCGCAATGGCATTTCAACCCAATAGTTTTAATGATGTTTGCTTGTAAACTGCTCAATACAGCCTATGGGAGTTCAGGTGCCGAGCTCAAGCCATCTCGTCCCTCCCTATCAGTCACCGGAAGTGACTTTGAAATTGATTAGCATAATATGCTTAATTACAAGTGTTCTTTCAACGTGATGATTTTTCATATACTGGGACCATTGAAGCATAAAGAATGATTGCACTATTATAAAGTATGTATATTAGTTTCATAATAAATTTTATATTGAATACTACTGATTCATAAGCCAAAATTAATATCTTAATCATAATTTCTAGCTTTTCGTCTCGTGTGTTCTTTAAGATTAAAACGTGCAGCAGAATCCAATTGTCCCAACTTCACTAAACTGAAATTCGGGTTAACCAAAATAATCTGCCACACTAATTGTCTTTTAATTATTATTTTTCAAGGAGACATTCGTTCAACGTTTTTTGCAAAAATGCTTACATTTTCTTCTTGAATCCTATAGCCTTAAGAAAGAAATCAATACAAATGGTAAATATCGGACAGAGATAACGATTTATATATATATATATATTCATTCCGAATATACACATGGATGTCAGACTTTTCCAAAGCAGTTCATATTTAAATTAACAAGTACATATACTTTATGATGTTTTTCATTATCAGTATAGTAGTTTAGTAAGGTGTGTAAATAAACGTGTTTTTTGAATAAATGCTGCAGTTTCTCTGAAAAGTAAATTTTCGGATTGTTTGAATTTTTTTTAATCCGAAATTCTGGTTTGCTACATTTATTTTGAATAATTGGTATTCTATTGTATGTACTAATTGCTTCTGTCTTTATCCCATTACATATAACAGGTCTTAGACGAGACCAGAAGCTAGCAGAAAAAGAATATAATATTTAATAAAATCAAAACTAAACTGATCATCATAAAGTGTGTCAGATGATGCGAATCAAATTGTAAATTGGCGAGGCAACTAGATCATGGAATCCGATTTTTTAATATTTTTCACCTCCGTAATCTGTTACCTGCTTGAGGGAGAACCTTGTAACAAAAGAAAAAGTATTGATATTTTTGCTCTCCTCCGTTTTTAATGAAGTTATTGAACCTATTTGCTCTTTCTTAGTTTAAATTCTTCCATGCGGTAACTTAAAATTCGCACACGCTATGTTGTACACAAATTTCCACTTAAGTTGAATAGAATATTTTCAATTTTAAGTCACTTTCATCTTTCTTTAGTCATTTTCCTTGTCTCGTATCATGTAGAATGAGTTATTGCGCGCTTCCTTTATGAATGTGTAGTTTATTTTCGTACTAAATATGTGAGTAGAAAACATTCTGAAGTAGGGATACAATTTCATGTTAAGCATCTCTTTGTGTCACAAAGAGAGTTAAGACAATTTCATTTCTTTAATTTTGCTACGTGAAGATATTAAAAACTAAACATAATGGATCATTGGCGTGGCCAGCCTCGAGGCCTGGGGGGGGCAACCTTTAACCCCACCTGAATACTTTGCACATAACTTTAAAGTTGAAATTTTCACTTTTCTAGGGTGGCTCAATTTTTCAAGGGTGGGCCAAACCAAATCTAGCTACACCAATGTTCGTTATACCCAGTTAGCTGCTATTTTTTCTGTTTTGACAAAGTCCTTATTGAGCTATTAAAATTCGGGAACATTTTAGTCATATATATTTCATTGCTAGATTTAACAAAACGTTGTAAGGAAACAAATATTTAAAATTAGAAATTACCTATTTTTACAGCCATTTTGTTATAATACACACGGTCAGTATATTTTTACATACAAATACCGACTATCTACGCAGTGCCGTATTTATAAATGGGTATATTGGGTACTTACCCAGAGTGCAAAATTTCTAAGGGCGTAAGAGGCAGCGGATTTATTTTAATTGTAATTTATTTACAAATAGAATTCTGTCGATCAGCTCTCCCCGAGAAGGCGCCCTCCACCTTTTATCTAAATCTGAAATTCTGAAAAATGGCGTGAAACAACTTCTGCCCCTAAGACTGGATCCAGACCTGGGGCGTGCGCCCCCTGAGAATAATAAATTTACATTAAAAATTATTATTTTCAAGTAAAAAATACTTAAAACTAAATTTACGAGAAATTTTCAAGCTTTGCGCCCTCCCTGAAATTTTGTTCTGCATCCGCTCTTGCCCCTCCCTAATATCCAAAAACACCCAAAAGATAATTCTTCAAATAAACTAAATTTATTTATAAAAATATCGTTATTATATCTTATGATAGGTAGGTTAATCATAAATGCGATTTTTCGTCGCATTAAGAGGGCGGAACGACAGTATTTTATTTATTTCTGATAGTACGGCGGGAGGGGGGCATGGACGTAACTAGCTTCGAACTTTAGGGGGCTAACTTTTTTCTAGTGAGGCTGTCTCATTTTCTAGGGGGTTGAACCGTATACCTCAATGTTTATAAGAAACTTTCTAGGGGATTTTAGCCCCTAGTTACGCCAATGGAGGGGGCGCCAAAAATCGTTGTGCCCAGGACGCCTCACACCCTAAATCTGGCCCTGTATCTAAATGCAATTCTATATGTACCTGATTTAAATTCTCATATAATTTATTTTCATTCTGAGTCAGTAACTTAATATTATCCCAATTTTCTCATACGTATTTTAGCTTAAACATAATTTTCGAAGCATGTTCTCATAGGCGTATAGTTATATGGACCTGTGGGGCCCATGCCCCCCGCCAATAATTTGAAATAAATTGCAATTTTACATATACTGTAATGTATAAATTCCCATAATATGTGCTTGGTCCCCACTACCTCCAAAAATTTTGAGAACTCAACATTGACGCGTGTTCTTAAACTAAAGACGGGGATTGCAGAGGAAGGATCATGCCAATTTAATTCAGACTGTCTACGACTTTATTATTTACTAGAACTTTTCAAAGAATGATTTTCTTTTTGACTTTAGTGAGGCTTTGTGCTGGTGCAATGGTAACGCATTCGCTTAGCGTGCCGTTATCCCGAATTCGATTCCCAACTGTGCCAAAACGGAAGAACGCTTACCGACTCACTACTCACGATAGTCCAGTGATTGGTTCCCTAGTACTTAAGAGGTTCGGATTGCTCGGAAAACTTTAAGTAACGGCGCAGCATTATCCTTGCTGTCCTTGTTCCATAAAACCCAACTGAACTGAATTTTACGAGTTAACTAAGAAAAAAAATTTTAATTGATGTCCAATTCGTAGAGCTGCAAAAAGCATATACCGACATAATTATTATTTTAATAATTAATCTTAAATAATAATAATAATATATATTTTGTATTAATAATCAATTATTGAATGACGCGCATCGGGGGTTTCCAATATGTTGATTAAATAAAGATTTGAAACGAAATTTTTTTGTAATTATTTAAATATTAACGCGTATCTAATATAGTAGAACCTGCCCAAAGTGAACACCTTTGGGACCGGACTGCAATGGTCACCATAGGCAAGTGGTCACTATACGCGACAGATTTTTCTAGAGTCATGACTAAATCCCTAAAAGTTCTCTCCTATAAAAGTGGTTACTTTATCCAGGTGGTCACTTTAGCAGGCTCCACTGTATATTAAACTTAGTACATATACACATTAAACATATTTATATTATATGAATATGTGTGGTATTATATGTTGCAGTAAAAACTTCCTTGATATTATTTTTTGTGATTTATTAGATTTTGCAAGTTTCGATGTTATAACACATGTACTTCCTGTTTCCACGAAAATGCATTCCCAGCGACGTCCTACATCTTATGCAAAACTAATTAAAATTTTTGAATATGCGAACGGAGACACCTAAAAACAATTTTATGAATGGGCATTGCTACATGAATTCTCACAGACTGTGCGAAAAACTTGGAATATTTTAATTAACTTCCAGTTCTCGTATATAACCCAAACAAATCATAACATTTAAAAATAAAAACCAAAAATTTAAATCGGCCATACAACAATATCGTCTTCGGAAACAAACTGAAAATCAAATAAGAAATTGATTGAATCCTTATAAGAAAATTGAAGAAAATATTTCACAATAATTTTTCAATAGGAAGTAAAAATATTAAAGAGTTAATAGTATCTTAGAAACCTTAAATCCGATGAAAAAGTGCATCATTCTTGTGTCCTGGTTGCCGAGTAGGTTAGGACGCTCCGATTAATACGGATGGTCCCCGGTTCGAACCCGAACCAAGGCAGTGTATTTTTTTTCTTACAAAAAAAAGCTATAAATTTAGCGTAAATGTGGGTGTCGAAGTAGGAGTCAAGGACTTAAATTGGAATGATCAGATACATAAAATGACAAAGAAAATTAGTAAAGGATTAGAAATGATAAAAAATGCAGCAGGATCAGCAGGATCATTGACAAAATTTATTTTAATAGAATTGTATTGTGTTTTGTTCATTCTCACTTAATATACTGTGACAGCTTATGGGGGAACGTAATACAACAAACCTAAGACTAATGCAAAAATCACAAGAAAAATTCATTAGAGTATTATATGGGAATTGATATAGGAATTGGGAAATAATTTTAGAGGATGCAGGTATTTTGCCTGTGAACAAATTGAACGATTATTGTATATTGATTAAAATTTATAAAAGATTAAAAAATGATCAACACTGTGAAATCATAGGCATAACACATAAACAAAGATTGAATTTGGGGCCAAGATTAAGGGGGTTGAGGTTATCTTTGTGTTCCAAGTATTCGATTAGAGAAAACAAGAAAAAGTATCGATCTTGCCCGTACCCAGAGGGGATCTTAGGGATCGATCGACCCCCTCCCCCCGAAACTAAATTTTTAATAGGACTTGGCTACTGCCTTGCATGCTGTGATTGCATTAATACATGCTGTAAAATTTTTTCAATCCCCCCCACCCCGAAATTAAATCCTAGCTACGTCCTTGGTATTGATTACGGGGGTCCTAAATTGTGGAACAAATAAAATGAACAAATGAGAGAAATTCATAATTTAAGGGAATTCAAAATAACATTGAAGGGAAATTTAGTTAAAGAACTGAGAGTGAGTGGGTGGGAGGGGAGTGATGGGAGATATGATTGCATTTGCTTTACTCATATATTGTTTGGTTGTCCACTTGGTTTCGATCCGGTCATGCACTGTGTTGCATTTACTCGGGACCCACACACATGTATGCATATATATATAATGATTGTCTATTATATTGTGTACGAATTATTATAAAAAAGGAAATATATGTAGCATGTGTGTAAATAAATAAAACATGCAAACAAACATAGTTAGCCAGGAAGTAAAAATATTTGAGAATTTCTTGAATTTATATGCGTTATCTAAACTCTTACCCATGTTCAGGCGCATATTTCTTAAACGCATTCCCATATTCAAACATGTGTTGTTTAAACGCATGCATGGCTTAAAACGTTGTGTCTATGTTTACAATATGTCATAGGATTTTAATTGGGTTATTGGGATATTATTTATTGTATGCCATTTGAGTACATTACCACTGTAATTTCCTTTTAATATACATGTTGCTTTGACTTAAGAAAGGGTATACTTTGAAAAAAGATATTTTTTGGGACACATAAAGTTTAAAAAATGCATGTTAGGAAGTCTTAAAATTTTGCTCTTTTATGCAAATTTAAGTAAAATATCTGCCAAGTAACACACTATATAAAATTGAAAATTCATGTTCTTATTATTAAATCTGATATCCAGAAAGTGGAGCGTCTGCTTTTCCTTGTATGCAAAATATGCATATGATTTTCATCAATTATGTAAATGATTTATTATACGTGTTATGGAAAGACAAATGATACCGTCGAAGCATGTTTTTTTTCTAAAAAAGAATTTAATGCTTGAATTATGCTACGATAAAATCTGCATTTGAAAAATCATCTAATTGTGTGTTGTCTATATTATCTGACGCTGTCTTCATCATCACCGAAGAAAAGCATGCGATATTTTAGGCGTGTTCTTTCAAGACTGTAATTTAGCGTTGGCGTTCAGTTGCGCAGGTGAACTTCCGGAAAGTAAAGTACTACAGTAATTAATAATGATATTAGTGGAAAACTTACATTAGTGGAATGATTGCAGGGGTAGGGGTTTATGATGGCTATGGAAACACTGAAGTCAAAGGGTGAAACTTACTGTATTTCTCTTGTGTTCCTCATATATGTATTTATTATATAAATGTGCGGATCCCATCAAAATATTACGTTGCCAAAAGAATTCTCAGGCAAAAACTATATAGCTCAATCATGTGCTCGTATTATAAGTTGATAGTGCTGAAGAAGAGTGCTAAATAAAAATATATGTAGGCCTATAACAATTTTTTGCTATCGCATCATCTATAGATATCGCTCGATTAAAAAAATCAGCTGGATTTCAAGGGAATACGGTCTAAAGGTCCATATGAAAGTACTAGGAGAACTTATTGAAAGAACAAATGGAACGTTTGCCAAACATCAGCAGACATCGACTTTTTTAAATTCTCACAATCAAGGATATGTGCGCTGATACAGTTAAATGTGCATGTATAAAACCGCAAGTACTTAATTTTAGTTATATAATAATACCAAAGATATTAGGATTTGTGAGAAATGGATGCAATACCTTCAAAATTCTTTTCCTCAGATTAGCCTTGCAGAAGATTTTGCAGCCGATAATTTAAAACCGCAAAGGAACAAAGGCAAATGCCGAATATTTAAATCATATCTTTGTTTTTACGATTACATTATCATTTTTTCAAGGGACCCTTCAGAATTTGAAGACACTGTGTAAGAACTGTCAATTAAAACTTAGAAGTTTGACTCAAGATGAACCAACAAAGATATAAAATCGTGGTTAACGATTTCATCATGCTACGTTGTCGATTTTCTCCCAGACAACACTCTTTGATTCTTCGTGATTTAGAAAATGCAAATAAATTAAAATAAATTGGACTTTTCCTGCTGACCTTCTCCGCATTGAGTTATGTCATAAAATATTTATTGTAAACAGTTACTTGTAGCCTTATAGAAAATAAATAAATGAAATAATATTGACCGCATGATTTTCACACGGATTAAAATGTGATGATATTTATAAAAAACTTGTATAATATAGAGCAAGCTATCAATGCATAATTAAAATAAGAAATATTGTGTTTACATTTATGAGTATTTTTTCTCCCAAGACGTTTATTATATTCAAGCGCAGCTGAAGAAATGGAAATGATTTCAAGAGATTGATAGCGATCAATTTCTACTCTTTTTCAGCTTTAATTTCAACACGGATCCGAGATTAGCATCTTAGAATTCACTAATAAGTGTTGTGAGGGAAAAGGACAGATTAAATGTGCCTTTTCAACTTGTTCATCAGCCTCACGTACGGTTACAATTGGCAATTAGATAGAGATGGGGACTGATAATTGGCCATTTCTAGAAAATGACTCAATAAATCTTTTTTTTTTATGATCCTTAAATATAAAATTTCTGCTCATTATGATCGTTGTCGAATCGATACTTTTGAAATGGAGTCATTATTCTTCAGAGGTTAATTTAGTGTCTTCTTGCATTTTGGGCATTTCTTGCGCTGACTAGGGAATCCCGCCAAATTTAGTTTGAAATGTGATGATGCAAATAAAATGGTTGTTTTTGTCTTAAGACCTCAGTAGAAAGTGAACGGAAACATTCGTTCAAATGGCTTGTGTAATTCAAAGAACTCATGTATTTAAGAGAACATATAGTTTCAAGAAATTCTGTAATTCCAAGAACTTCTGTAATTCCAAGAACTTCTGTAATTCTAAGAACTTCTGTAATTGTGTAATTCAGAGAATGTGTAATTCGAAAAATTTGTGCAACGACACAAAACTAGGCTTTCTCCTTAATCTTTTGTTAAATGAGATTCAAAGTTAAACCTTGTTTAGTCTTTAATTAAACAAATGTTATTGGAATAGGGTCAACATATTCTGTTTAGTTATGAGGTATAATAAAGCCATGTTACATCACTTATTCAATAATTTTCCATGACTAGCTTAAACTTAACACCTAAAACCTTATTCTATATTAAAGTATGATGAAATTTAACAAAAGTTGTACAGATGTTGATGGCAGTTAACATATAATTAACAAAATTGATAAAATGTAACATAAAAACTGATAGTACATAATATTTAACAAAAATTATAAAATGTGTCATTTAACAAAATAATTGTACGTAACGTTTAACAAAAATTATAAAATGTAACTGTTGCCAAAAATGATAAAATTTAACGGCTAACGAAAATGAGAAAATATACCGGTTAACAAAAGTGCTGAAATGTAGAATGTATTTAACAAAAATGATAAAATATAACGATCATTTAACAAATAGTAATAGAAAGTATTACGATAAATGATATTGATCAAAGAAAAAGATAAAATTTAACAAAAATGAGGATTGATGTCAAAAGTCAATAAACATTTAAGATCACAAGTGGCAATTTAACAAGTGATGACGAGATTTAACTAAAATTATCATAAAATACTAAAAGGTATTTTCCTCAAAAAGTTTATAAGGTTATAAAAAATCTTACTACTAATATATCGCAAAAGCCCACATATCGTTGATTATTTTATAATTGTGAATCTCGAAAATGTGAATCGTCAAATAACCGTGTGAGCTTTTTTTTTCTGAGAATTTTTCACCCTGTCTTTAAGTTAGAAATAACCATTAACGTTACTGGGAAAAAAGGAAAATCGTCATATAACAAACAGTCAACCAATCAAAAATTTATGAGTCATTTGCTAGCGTTCAATCAGATAAAAAGAGCACCAGCTATTGTTTATCCAGGTCTTATGTTCACCACAGAAATTATCTTCCCTTCATCTATAATAGACAAAACAAAAAAATTTGAAAATATATATTTTCTGAGGCATTCAAACGCTAAGCAATCAATTTAGTTTAAGTGATTAATTGTTCTATATAGAACAATTAGAGAGGATTTAAACCGCAAAGTGAAAGTTGAATCAGTGGGCTTCAATCTTATCTTTAAATATGATAAACGAGTATTTTTAAAATAGTGAAAGTTTTAAATGATTGGTCTGGGTCGAAGAACACAGACACAGACAGATAATGCAACTGGATAAAATGTAGTTTAGGGTTAGTTACGAATAGCGTACATGATTGTGATTACAGTTAAGATCGAAATGTGGTCTTGTTTGAAATTAATAATAATAATAATAAAAGTATAAGCATTTTCGACCAGCAATAATACGCATATTATAGTAGAATATTATTTTATTAGAGTTTCTTTTTCTCATATGAATATTCCTGCTGCTATTTTTGGTATATTTTGTTGAAGGCTGGTATTTTTTATTCAGTGGTATTAAATCAGGATTCTCTCATTTCAAAAATACTACCTGTGTACTGCGGTAGTGAAACTTTTCTGATAAGGAGTACCATGGTACGTACATGTTAGCTTTACAACCATTTCGATTCATATATATTATATCATATATTAATTGAAAAAAACCCATTATGGAGATCATTTAATATATGCTAATAAATCTAATTAATCTAATTATGCAGATTCTGGCACACAAATTCTGCCAAAAATCAGCATATTATAAAATTATTTTAATACATTGATCATAACTAAATACATTGTAAAAATCAGTATAAAAATATGAAAACGCGAACTTTTTCCAAAATTGTACATAATAATTTAACACATTTTGCACAGTTTTTATCAACGCGGATATGATTCTTCATCAGGGAGTCGTATCATATCTGTATTGTCAATTTACATGAAATTTTTTTCTGAGATGCCCAGAACAGCAGCATGGTTTCCTCTTTTTTTTTAATATTGCCACCCGTTCTGATCAGCATGGTCCTAAAAACTGGCCATTAAACGTTAATTAACACCAAGTTGTACGTTAATTATCAAATCTCTGTGTTGTTAAAATTCTACATTTGCAAATCCCTATTTATAAACTGTTTAAACATCCAAAATCAGTATTTACTTTAAAAAATATAAAAATAACAATAAATAAATAAAAATTAATTACGAAGTTAGTTATAATTCTACCTTCAAGAATTAAACTGGAGATAGCTCCAGTTTAATTCTTTAAAGTTTGATTATAATTAAGCTTGAAATTAATTTTTTATTTATTTTTTTTAAGTCAATATTGATTTTGGAATTTTAAGCAATTTGTAAATAGGGATTTAGCAAATGTAGAATTTTAGCAACACATGAATTTGGCAATTAACCTACAATTTGGTTTTAATTAACGTTTAATGGCCAGTTTTGAGGGCCGTGGTGATTAGAACGGGCGGCGATATTAAAAGAAAAAATGAAACCAGAGGCGACGCTATGCATTTGGGCGCCCAGGGTAAAGAGTCAATTTTGCGCCACCTACACGATACTTCCATAAGTATATAAAACAGAATATCATGAAGAACCACATACCTAATACAAATTATATGATGTTTAATAAAAGGTATATAATGTTAAATAAAAGGTATATGTTTATTAAAAATGATGTAATGTTTAATAAATATTACATAACATTTATTATGAGTATTACGTGATCTTTATAATATATATTGCATAACATTTATAATAAATATTATATAATGTTTATGGTAAATATTACGTACCGTTTATAATAAATATTATATAAGCGCAATATAAATAAATAAATAAATAAATAAATAAATAAATATATATATAGCATAGAAGAAGTTTTATTTCTCAAAAACTTGACGTTTCGATCCGAATTATGCGGATCGTATTCAGAAGAAGTGAAATACATGTAGAAATTGAAAACTTCCAAATATACTCAACTTTCGTATACAATATTTATCTACGTCTAAAGAAATTATTATAAAAATTAGAGAGGTGGAAGCCAAAACGTGGGAAAATGAAATATAAAAAATAAAAGCAGAGACCCACGCGTTACAATTTTGTTAGAATGGGTAGCCAAACAACAGGAATGGTTTTTGCATCGTCTCTATTAAAATTATTAGGATACTTAAAAATGTCTATTGGTTCTCTGTACAACAATCTGAGCCAAAAGTTAATTGATTTTGCAAGAACTTTAGTATAGTAAAAATGGATTATATATATAAGATATTATGGCCTTTTCAAAACAAAACAAAAACCCTCCTTGGTGACTTCGTAGTATTGACCATTATTTGGCCATTGTGTTATCCCTGAGAAGGGTGATAACATTTTACATCCTTATATACGGAGAAAGAGAGCGTTGTTCCTGTCCTCGTTGGTCTAACGATTAAGGCACTTTGGGTTCAACGGAGGACCCTAGTTCGATTCTAGGACAGGGGACGATGTCTCTTTTTCTCCCCTATATCAAAAAAGCTCTAGTATGAACTTAAATGTGGGTGTCAAGTTTATTAATCGTAAAGGATAATATGGTTATTTAAATTTGAATGCTCAGCTATTGCCAATTTAGTTATGTGTTTATTTCTTAGGAGGATTTCATGCTCACGTCTTCGACACGCAATGGATCGATCTGTTTGCCCTATGTATAACTGTCCACAAGAACAAGGAATTTGTATACACCAGGAATTTTGAATGTATCCACTGGTTCTTTAACCGAACGTAGGAAATTAAAAATCTTGTTTTTTGGGATGAATGCTGTATAGTTTTTATATTTGAATAGTAAACGGCCAATACCGTCTCTAATATTGTTAAAAAATGGTAGGAAGGCTTCATACTTATTTATTGTAAAAGGAACACGGTCAAGAATGTGGTATGGGAAAAATAAACTAGGCTTTGGACTTGAACACTTTTTGAATTTGACGTTGAAAAGAACCGTCTTTTTCTAAAATACCACTAAGAGAATAAAGTTCATCCTATATAACTGGATGGAAGTTGAATACGACAATAGACTGCCATTTCTAGACGTTTCAGTCACTTCTCAGCAAAGCAACAATAACCTAGTTTTCTCAATTTACAGAAAACCTACTCATACTAACAGGTACCTTTATGGTACTTCGTAACATCACTCTTCCTATAAACGGGTTGTCATCGATGCATTGTTCCAACGAGCAAATACTATCTACAGCGACCAAGCAAACCAGATTATACAGAGAAGCAATAGAGTTCATCAAGCATCCTAATAATTTTAATAGAGACGATGCAAAAACCATTCCCGTTGCTTGGCTACCCATTCTAACAAAACTGTAAGGTATTATTCTCTGATTTTATTTTTTCTATTTCACTTTTCTATGTTTTGTTTTCCATCTCTCTAATTGCTATAATAGTTTCTTTAAATGTAGGTAAATATTGTATCCGTAAGTTGAGAATATTTGGCGGTTTTCAATCTCTACACGTATTTCAATTCTTCTGATGATGATCTGCATAGTTCAGGTCGGAAGGTCAAGTTTTTGAGGAATAAAAATCGTTTTTCTAAGCAGCTGATTGCCTCAAAATTCGTTTTTGCCTAAAATATAGAGCAACTTAATCTTGCATGCTTTATTCAAACCTAAGAAAATAAAAAAACGTGCATAGGGAATTTCAATAATTATGTTCAAATGGGAGTTTCAAGCCCTAACCCCCCCCCCTCTTGTGCATGGACTTTAATATTATGCTAATATTATTAATTAATTTCGATTCAATGAATGATAAATTTTCTGATATTAATCAAAGTTAATTAAGGTATGTTACTACAAAGGCACTTTTTGTGCATTACGAGCAGCAAATTCGCCAATCACGGAATCGAAAATAATCTTCTTTGCCCTTTGCCGCTCAACAGACAGCAATGTTAAAGCGCGCTTAGACTTTCTTTTGCCGTTGTGGAACGTAAATACGTTTTAACCAACTTCATCTTGCCAAAACTGCACTCACGCGACGCTACGTAACTGGCAATGCGAAACAAATGCGAAGAGCAGTTTCGACATTTGAATAAATATCATCCAAGAATCTTGCATACAGCAGATTAAAAAGATCCAAAGCTGATGCTTTGGCCAAGTCTTGTATAATGGCGGAAGCTTGGTGTTTAATATTGGAAATTTCCAGTGTAAATTTTGTTTTAATCAAGTCGGTTGTGTATGTTTCACTTGATAGTCCGGAACGTTCCTTAAGTTCTTCTTCACTCATTTTTGCTAGATTTTTGTCTATGAAAAACTCAAAATTATGAGCTATTTCTTCCAAATCACGTGACACGCAGGGAGCCTGCTATACGCCCGCAAATTTCTTGACATACATACCCATAAAACTCAAAGTTCGTATCATTGCTAAATATTCAAATTTCAAGAAAAGAAAATATTGCGCAAATTATTTTTCCTTACTTTTTCTGCATATGTAAATTGTAATAATCTTTTATGTGTAGCAATTTTTCAAAGAAAAATACGGATAAGGTTACCAAACGGGAGAAAGGTAACATATGAAGTAAAATCCTAAATTATCAACTACCTGTAAATGGGTTAAACGTTCAAGAAGAAATGTTTGAATTTTTTCCTCTGAATAAAAAAAAAGAATTTTTTGGTGTAAATATGGAGAATTATTTTAATGCTATTACAGTCGAACCTCGTTAAGACGAACACCAAGGGGAACAGAAAATATGTTCATACAGTGCGCGAAAAAGGTATAAGGACAACATATAATTGAATGAAAATATACTTTATTTTCATTTTATCAAAATTAATTTTTTTTGATATTTATGAGCTATAATATCACATTTTACAATAACATCTACAAAACATAAAACAACAAATATGAAACTTACAAAAGTTGACCTCATAAAAATTATCACGAAAGAAATATAGAAAAAGTATAAGGACATATTCTAAATTACATATGATTTCTCTTAATAATCAAGAAAACAATCTTTGTTTTCAATTACTTGAATAAGCTGGGAAGTCATCGATGCTGAAAATTCTTTTAAAGTGTCTATGGTAATGTTATTCCAAGCTTGTTCGATAGCTAATACAAGATCCGGTTTACACTGATATTGTGTGCCATTTCTATAAACTTCTCAGGCTAGAAGGCCAAATAAATTTTCTATAGGATTCAGACCTTGACTCCTCGCCAGCCAATCAAGTAAATTTACTGAATTGGCTTCAAACAAGAGTTTTGCACTCTTAGAAACGCGTATGGCAGCGTTATCCTGTTGGAAAAAATAGTCACCTGAAGTCATTAGTGGGGCCTCAGGTAACAAATTTTCACCTAACATATCAACATATTTGTCAGAGTTCATTTTGTAGTTGATAAAGACTATTGGAGTGGTTCCGTTTGCTGCAAAAGTGCCCCCACCGTATTGACGTTTGGAAAAAACTTCGTTGGTTTTACGCAGATTATACCAAAAATAGGGACAACCGTCTGGCCCATCAAGGTTGAATTTCTTTTGTCTGAAAAGGTTACATCATTCCATTTTGGACCGAGAGAAATGTAATTTTTTGCGAAGTCCAGTCTTCTTTCCTTACGTTGCTTTGTACAAGGCGAACGTAACATTAACTTTCCATACCAAATATTCGGATGTTTATTCAAAACATTTTGAACTGTTCGTGTGGAACATGGTAAGTCCAAATTTCTTCTAACGTTATTTGCAGTTTCTTTTTTCTCGCAAGCTTTTCTTACAACTATTCTTTTCTGTCGATGCATTAGAATTTCTGGTCTTCCTGTTAGTTTATTCATTCCATACATTTCAAATTCTTTTAGAAAATTATAAACTACACTTTTAGATCTTTTAATTTTTTTCGAAATTTCATGGCCACTCAATCCAGATTCTTTAAAAGCAACAATTTTCCCTTTTTCAAGTTCAGATAGGTGAGTTCCTTTTGGCATCGTACAAAAATCGTGCAGAAATGAGGCAAGTGTGAATTTTGCTTAGAAACCCAGTCTTTATATTTGAAATGGTCTTTTTATGCTTTCAAATATGAAATTTTACTATAATTTTAGATGAAAAATCAACTGTCCTTATACTTTTTCCCAAGATCATATGGGTTTAAAATTCACAAAATAAATTTATACCTATCTATTTTTGGAAAGTTTAACTAATTTACATGAAAAATAACTTAATTTTATCATGTTTTTCCCTAAGAAATTTGCATACGTTTCCGTCTAAAAGATTTCTAGATTTGGCGGGTTTTCGCTTGTCCTTATACTTTTTTCGCGAACTGTAGTAAGAGTAATTCTCTTTCCGGAAATGATAGTATATTATACATCGACCGGGACTTCAGAAAACGTCGTGTTAAAGAATTCGTTTAACGGAGGTTCAACCTGTATTTTATTTCGTTCTTTCTAGTAGTAGATTTTATAAGAAAAATTTAAATCTTGAGTTAAATTTCACACACCTCCAACTGAAGTTTGACACACTCGAGCAGATATTCTGCCAGACACCCTGATCGCGTCTTAACGCCTTTGGGGGCCCTGGGTTTGATCATTTTTTAGACTCTCTTCTTACACTAATTTTTGGATTTCCAAATATTCGCAATGAGAAAATATAATGCATAATAAACAAACTTTGTCAGTTTGGGGCCACTGTTTGGCAGGGGCCCCGTTGGCCCTCCCGTTAAGACGCCACTAGGCGGTACCCCAAGTTGTACACTCTAAAAAAATATTCACTAAAAATCTTGCCATTCGCTCGGCGAAATCTCCCCTCCCCCTGCATCGAACATATGAAAAAAAAGCTTATGAAATAGATGAAGATTTGCTACAACAGTAGAAAGCTTCATCTACTTTTTACTAAGCATATACAGTTGAACGTTAAAATGGTGTAACAGTTCCAAAATTATGAGGGATCAAATCGTTTCAAAAAAATCATATGATGCGGTATGGTAAAGCAGAGTAGGAATGGGTAACTCAAAGTAAAAAACTCCGTTCGCTTGAGTTTTGAGTTATCAAGTTCCCATTGTATGTTGAAGGTTTGGTAAACTTCATGATCATGGCATGGAATAACTGTTTCTGTATAATATATATCAAAAATATTTCTATAGGTTTAAATTTTTAAGACATGGGGGCTCACACCCCCGTAATGGCGCTATTTTAATTTTAATATGACAGTAATATGTATTTTATAGACTAAATAAACCTAAATGCTTTCATGGTGAATGGTCAGAATATGTTGCGTAGCAAGATATTAAGAAAGTTTTTACACAAATGTATATTCTTCGAGAAATAAGCACTCATATGTGTGTTCCACATATTGCTTTCTTAACACTTCGTACATTTAATTATCTATACGAATCAAGGGCGGATCCAGAAAATATTTTTCATGGGGTGGAGGAAGGGAAACCTTAAAAACCTGTCTGGACCTAGTCATGGAGGCCTATAAATATAAATTTGTAACTCTCGAAGTAGGTAC
The DNA here is from genome assembly GCA_006491805.2 of Dysdera silvatica. Classification (NCBI taxonomy): domain Eukaryota; kingdom Metazoa; phylum Arthropoda; class Arachnida; order Araneae; family Dysderidae; genus Dysdera; species Dysdera silvatica. The sequence goes on along the minus strand of QLNU02015003.1, from coordinate 6,295,438 downwards.
GCGCCCACTCTGCCCCCTTACTCAGTTCGCCCGTGATACGAGCATAACTTTTACATAATATGATTCGTATTCACTTCTTTATAAGGAAGATAATATTAACAGTTGCTGTTTTGACACTGGTATACGGTTTAAAAACACTACGTTTCAGGAGTCGACTGCTCCTTTCGTCGAATAAAGACAGAAAGAGAAGTAAATGGAAGTCCCAAGTTTATATATTCGCATGTTGGGAATCCCCATCTAATATGTCAGTTGGCCCGGTATAGTCAAAGATGGGCAACTTCTCCTACCCGATGCTGTTAGATGTTCCCCCATATTTCGAGGTTTGGTGAAAATCCTGTAAAGTTGCGGTAAAAGTTTAAGATGTTAATAACGCGCTCCTGTAAGCTGTAAGTCTCCCATGATTCTAGAAAAATCCACTACCCGGATTCGTTCCTTTCTGATACAACATTCCCATTGAATGCCAATCTGGTCCGTGATCCTACTGCGAAACATGTTCAGCTAATTGTCTCAACTTGTCTCCTTTGATTACGCATGCATACGCTTTTTTTCTTCTAGACGTATTGATCTTCCCCTTATCCAACATGCACCTTGCTAGAGTCTCCATATGATATTTGATAAATAGCGCCAGTTTTTCCCTAGCCAAGACCACGATCCTTAAGTAATAGATCATATAGGTATGGGCAAGCTTGCAGTAAGCCTTAACATTTACACGATAGAGAATTCGGGATGAAAGTGTGACATCGGTACGTGACGAATCTAGGCTGTAGACTATTGGTATCATGCGGAATTTACAGCTTGCAAAAACTGTGCCATAAGCATCTCAAAACCTCTACCAGAACCTTACAGGATTTTTGCAAAACCTCGAGTTGGGAGTCACAATCTGATACCATCGGGTGTTGAGATTTCCATTGCTGGAAGAATTCCGTATCAAATGGCGTCAGATGGGGATTCCCAACATGCGGGTATATAAGCTTAGGACTTTCACGAACTCTTCATTCTGCCGTCACTTGACAAAGGGAGCAGTTGGCTCCCGAAACGTCGTGTTTTTTAAACCTTACGCCAATATCAAAATGACAGTTGTTACAGAATGTCCCAGTTAAACTTTATATTATTTTGAAAGAGAACATTGTTTAAAAAATATGTTTCTAAACACAATATACTACACAAGACTTGCGTATAAAAGAAGGTTATTTTATATATATTATTAAAGTACTTTCATGAAACCATCGACTTCGATGTATGATTGTCCACCTGCGTAAATGTGTTTCTGGATGTTCGTACTTAAAGTGAGAAGCCTTCCTTATATTCTTTTATTTCTATTTGTCCCGGAAAAACAGCTCTTTATAAATGCTTTTTAATTTCATGGATTTAAGGAAGTGAAACGATTTTTAAAAAATTAAATAAACCATGTTTTATTTTCATCACCTCATTTTTAAGGACACGATAAATTTCATGATCAGTTTCACAAGCGATTTAATAGCAGCATAATATATTCTTAAGAAATCTATAACTTGCATAAATATTTTTGTATATTTCACAACGGGTGTTCATTTAGGTGTAAATAATCGTTTTTGTTAAGAAAATGTAAATTTTTTCCACTTTCGTGTTGGTGTTTTGAAACATATGTGCACCAAACCCAAATGTAGCCAATAAAGGTCAATAAAGTAATTAAAAGCTTGAATCCCCTTCATTATACGACTGCACAAAGAAGCATTTATATCTGTATTGAAAGAATGTAATCAAAATATAACAAACGCAGTTTCCTTATGTGCTCCTTGCTATTTATTTGTAGCGGACAAAGGATGAAGGCCGCAACTTGGTCTCGAAACTCGTTTTCGTCCTCCGTTAGACGTTTTTCAATTTCATTTTAAATACCAAGAAGAGATCCAGGGAATTCTAAAGTATTTGGAACTTCATTTGTGAACAGGTGGATAGAAGGTCATATTATTCACAAAAGTATTCTTTCGTTCCAAGAATTTAAAGTATTTCTTTGATTTTTTTTCTGCACCTATTTCTTGCATCATAATTTTCTTATCCGTGATTCTCTTTTACTTGCTTGGTTTACGAGCGTTTCTGAAGCAAGTTGTTTTTAACGCAATTGCGTTTGGTGCAGAATGGATAGGTATGCCGATTTTCTTCGTTTCCCACAATTATATTGCTCACTATTACCGCAATAACAGGTTAGCCTGTGTGTTCACTTGCGTATAAATATGTATGTTATTTACATTTTAAAAAAATTTTCAATATTATTTAAATATATTTAACAGTTGTACAATAATTTCTGCCACCCACGTATAGATTATAGCTCAAACTAGAGCTTTTTCTCCAAAATCAATAAGCTCTAGTTTGAGCTGTAATTAATACGTGGGTGGCAAAAATTATTGTATAATAAATTCCCCCACGAAAACTCACAAAAATCTCGCCCCGGAGGCTTTCTTGTGTTGACCATATTTGGCAATTGTGTTATCCCTGCGGAGGGTAATAATATCTTGTATATTTAACAATATTAAAAAGTTTAATAAGAGTTTTGAACTTATATTAATATTACCAAATTATGATATTATCGCTTTTATTATATTTCGTAATTATATTATTTTAGTTGTAATTAGAAGACGAGTTTCGTAAGGTTTAGAATTACGTGTCCAATTTGGTTGCAAATCAATCAAAAATTCGAACTGGTTGTTGGTTACTTGATTGAAATCTTTTGGTATAAAGATAGCGAGGATCATGCTGCACCAAAGAAAGAACTGGCTCAACCAGTTGCCTAATTAATAAGTATCATAACCTGATATCTTTCCCCAACTTTTCTGGAACGTGAACCATGATGTAAACAGCTACAATTCCAATTGGTCATTACACCATTCCATATTTTTAAGACGTTTCGAAATGTAGATATTTCTACACTCATCTAGTATATGATCTCACTAAAACTTCAACCTTACAAATTTGGATAGGAATAAACTATTGGTGCGTACTTGTTTTTTAAGTTATAAATAAACAAATCAGTTGTATTTAATGGCAAATTTTCTTCTCTCTCTCTCATGCACATATGTCTCGGCCTTGCGATGGTGCAGTGGTAACGCTTTCGCCTAGCAGGTTGTTTGTTATGCCGGATTCGATTCCTAACAGTATTGAAAAAGAGCGCTTACCGACAAACTGCTTATTGTGTTCCTGTAGCTGGTTCCCTAGGATTCACGAAATCCGGAATGACTGGAAATCTGTAAGTCCCGGCGCAGCATAACTCTTGCTGTTCTTGCGCTGTAAAACTCACGCGCACATGCATATACACGCACTTCCTTCTTCACTTAAGTATCAAGAGGGCTTTACAACTGTAAGTGCATACATGCGTTTATATGTGAGCAGGTTGTAGCGTGTCGAGGAACTTCCTTACCCGATGCCAAAAATGTAAAATAGCACCCCGTAAAAATGTTAATTGATAACAATTTCTACGTATTATAAATTATATACTTTTTAATTTTAACAGATAAACGGTTGTCTAGAATTACAATTTACTTGATAAACTATTATTTAGGAATTATTATTATTAGGAATTACTATTTATTTGTTATAAACGATGTCTAGAATTACAATACACATCCATGTTATCTCTTTTGGTGACCCCCCCTTAAGCTTTCGACGTGAAGCAACTGTCTCGTTTGCAACGCCCTTGGCGCAGCCCTGGGCGCCTATATACATGTATTCTAGAAACAAAACAAAAAATAGAAGAATCTGTTGAATGTGTTGGAGATATGAGCGCCCATACGAGTACTTCTGGGAAGTGGGCTGAGAAAAAATTAACGAGTACTTCTAGAGGTCGCTGAGAAAAAATGTTACTTCCATTTCAAAGCGGTTGAGAATTTTTGTGAATGTACAAGATAGCAAAACGCTACAAAAATAATTGATACTGCTTGACAATTAGTAATGAGCTAAAAAGTACCTTATTTTAAAATGTGACTGTAAAACTTTTGAAAGTAAATGCGTAGCAGGTTCGGGCAAATAAAATTTTTAAACGGCTAGGGATGCTCGAGCCCTCCTCTGCCCGCCTCCGCCCTCCCCATAGGGGCGCCCATGGTGGAAGATAGAAAAGTATGGACTATTATATAGTAAAACTACATTTTTAGAATCATCTTGAAATTTGTCATATATTTGTATGATTATTATCTTTACTTTACGAGAAATCGTTGTTAACTTATATACATGGCTTATTAATCTACATTCACTATTATAACTATTTATTTGCGTACCATTTTCTTAGAATTTATTTCATTGATTTATTAATCCAAACAAAAAAAGATTATTACCTGAAAAGCAGAAATCAAAGATTACGCTTCCTTGAATAAATATGTTTAATATCATAAAAATTCCGAAATGAGATTATGACACATTACACAGCTTAAAATCTTCGTCATCCTGCCGTAGCTCAGCTTTCGTCAGCTTATAAGTGACGAATTAATATTTACTCAACTTTTATCAAGGGTGTACATTCAAGAGGACCTGTGACACTGTAGCCTCCCAATCCGATCATGAGAATCTATTTCTTGAAGGAGCAATAAATATTTTGTCTAGTTAACGTTGCTATCACTACTTCTTTAGAAGCGTCACATTGATAGAACAGCTTCAGTAACAAAAAAAGTAAGATTTAAGCAAACAGCGTATTTAAAAATTTGTGCATAAATTAATAATGCACTATAATAATAGATACAAATGTAGAATAGTTTTTTTTTTAAATCGCGATTATATTTTAAATTCTAAATGCTAGGTGTTGGGAAACAATAATTATTTTCGTGTTGGTAATAGTTATATGCATTATGTTTATTATTTTACGAGTGACTCACACATAGCAAAATTATTTTAACCGTGACCTGTATTGCAAGATCGAGCTTTTTTTTTCTATTGTGCATATGTGCACAGAAATCTAGAAAATTATAAACCAAACTTTGACATGCAATAAACGATGGCATTGATGACAACCGATTATTATTGAGCTCTCCTTTTTTCTACCGATAAAGAAAAAACGCAAAAAGTACAAATAATATGTTTTATACAATAAAATGCAGTGTGCTATAAACACATAAATTCAACACAAAATAATGAAAATAGAAAAAGGGGAATTAAATCTTCGACAAGTTGTATTGAAAGGTACACTTATTTCTTTCCTTATTTGTCAATTGCACCTTTCGAAACATTGAATTCTGGCTAGAAAAAAAAGTGTTCTAAAATATTGCAAATGCTCCATGAAATATAACTATCAGGACGAAAAAGTAGTTACAAAATATAATTTGCAGGACATAGTCTATGAAGCATAATAATGACATGAACCATCAAATGTTTAACGATATATTTTTTAGAAAGTGCTATTTAGTGGCAATTGATGTTTTTCATGAAAAAGCAAGTCGTTGGGAGAACTGATCAGACTTTTCTAAATAGTTTCATATCATTAATCATTCTTTAAACCTTAATCAAATGATAATTGCTAAAAATGATGTTCATAAAACACTACCAAAATTGATCTTACGCCCAACATTTTTACCCTTTAATAACCACAGTTAAAAAATAAACAAAATTATATCAGAACCTAAAGAAAATTTAATTAGTATTTTTTTTTTCAAACTTCGACGGCTCACAGGACGAATTCCTTTATTTAAGGTGAGAGAGGATCTGGAGACTTTTCCCCTGAAGAAAATTGTCAAAAATATTTTCTGAAATCAATATTCTCAAAATATGGTTAATAACAGTAGTTTCTACCGACCACCACCACCATCAGGTGCAAACTAAATTAATGAAACAGTAAAAGCATCCGATATCAGATTTTTACATACCCCTATATTTTTTTTTTTAAATTGCATATACAAACACATGAGGCTCTTCTAGAAATTTTATTACCAGTTTCGCGCTTATACTCAACGCGGAGAGACTTTTTCGAGCTGTAATGTTCGATACATTATTTCAATACCCTTTCTTTTGAAATTTCCTAAAGCTCTTATGAACCATTTAGTAAGACGCCATAGACCACATTTTCGAAATGCTGGATTAGGAGGTACGTGGAATGAGATCGCAAAATCACCACAGAAATATCATTACTACTTTATATGGTTATATGTAAATCTTGAAGGTGGTAAGAACCAGTATTCGGTAAGGCATCACATAAAAAGAGTGCCCTACACAGATTAAAAGAATTGTTCAAATTTTAAATTTTAAAGAGCTAAATTTTAGTTTTGAAACACCTATTAGAATTATCATTTCTTTATACTCGGCCATGCAATTCAATATATACAGCTTATCAAGGCCGGTTTTTCGGAGAAGGAGGTATGCAAGGCGTGGACTTTAGGATATCATAAGTTTGAGAGGTGGTAGAAGAGAGCTCAAAAATAAAATTTTTCAAACTTGCCAATGTCGGAAAAAATGTTCTGTAGTACAAATGTTGAAAAAACGTAAGTTTAACGTCTGTATTGGCATAATTTTTTCGTGAACAAGGGACGGTAAATTTGCATAACGTAACAAATATGATAATAATAATAATTTTATTGAACACATATATATATATACACAGTAAAACCACTCAAAAATAATATTATACGGACCGAGAAAAATTATCGTTGTAGAGGGATTTATCGTTATATCGTATATCGTTGTTGGGAGGTTTTACTGTATATACACTTATTTCTGATATATTTGTTTCGATATCATTCTAAGGTTACAATTGACACTTTTAAGATTTTAAGAGTAGCGACACGATTAGACTAGAAGTTGAGGAGAGAGAAGAAAAAATAGCCTGTTAATGTTAAGGGGCTCTCCTCTAGCCAGGTAACATATTTCATGAATTGTAGTTTCCAATGAGGATGCTTCCATTTAACATTATTTTATGGATTTAATGAATTGGAGAACAACGATATTCCTATTGGACTATAAAACAAATAATTTTTATGTAGATATATCGTTTTTTACGTATCATATTTAACAATTCTGTTTGTAAATATTGGAGATAGAGGTGTGTCAGCTTAGAGCTTTTGTTTGTTTGGCTTTTTTATGGCGCAAGAGCATCTGGGCTATACTGCGCCAAAGTGCAGCTTGGAGCACAAAAATTATATTAAGTTTAAATATTATAATTATTATATATTATTAATAATTGATGAAAAAAATTATTAGCTAAAATGTTAGTTTAAAAACGTGTGAAACACCACATTCATATTTAAAAAGTTAAGAGTTCGATATGTGTGATTTTTCCTTTCAAAACTATACCTTCCTTTATAAGAGAGAAAGAGAGAAAAGACACACGAATGCAGCTTATGCCTAGAGGCAGCAGTTTTTAAATCTCCCACGGCAAGTAAAACAGGAATTCAACATATAACCCTACAACATATCATAGGATGAATGGAATATTATTATATTCGGTATCAGAATGAATGTGTTTCATTCAGAAATAAAATTACAACTTATTTTTTTTTTAATATTTTACTACGAACGTCGGAGAAAACTAATTTTAATAGCTGTATTGCACTGCAAAATTTCCGAGTATGTATTTGTTTTTCTTGGTAGTTCTTCCGCTTTTCATATCATTCGTTCTCGTTTCAAAAATATTTTATCTTTATTGCATCGTCACTTCGTGGTACCGTAATTGCATTTCGTCATCACACTATTATTTATGTTCCATACGTTTCGTGTATTGAGATATTCCACTTCCAATACTTATTTTGATTGAAGTTGGGATTTTCTAATTAAATTTTTTTGATGATCGATTATGTGACAAAAGGATTTTTCTTATTTTCAAACCATTACATATTGAGACATTTCATTTTCAATATTCGTTTTTTTAGTTCCAATTCTCAAATTAAATATTTCCATTTGATTATAATAACTTAATATACGCTTTGCGACTATTTTTCATTTTCGTAAATTCTTTCATTTATAATAAAATTCTATTTCTCATGCTCTACTTCTTTCTTATCCAGAAGCAATACAACAAAACTTAATCTTCAACTAACGTCAACACTTATCATCCAATATCTACGTTTCCAAACCACGTATCTTCGACTGTCTTCAAAATACCGGTCTATTCCTTCTACAACAGATATTGCCCAAACTTTCACACTTACAAGTTGATAGATAAAATTAATAAAAATATATCTATCTGCATAAATAAAAATGCATATTCCAACACTTAATTAGCGCAACTATCAACATATATATATATATATATATATATATATCTTCATCATCATCATCATATTCAACCATTATCTATCCACTGCTGGATGAAGGTCTCTCCAAAGGCTTTCCACACACATTTATCCTGAGCAATTTGCATCCATGTCACCCCAACCTGTTTGTTTATCTCACCCACTCATCTAATTCGAGGATGTTTTCTAGGTCTTCGGTGGTCTCTTGAAATCCAGTTCAGAATTTCTGTTGTCCATCGTTGATCAGTTCTTCTTGCGATATGCCCAGCCCATCTCCATTACAGCCTTTTTACTTTAACAACGATGAACTCTACTCTAGTTTGCTCTCTCACCCAAGTGTTCCTTTTTCCGATCTCTCCTAGTTATTCCAAGCATGTACCTCTACATGCTCCTTTGAGTTGTCTGTAACTTTCCCATTGCTGCAACTGTTAGACTCCATGTCTCTGATCCATAAGAGAGGACTGGCAATACACACTGGTTGAAGACCTTTCTTTTTAGACACAAAGGCAATTTCCCCTTCAGGATAAAACTGTTTCTTCCAAATGCACTCCAGCCAAGTTTAATACGTCTGTTGAGTTCTTTCATAATGTTGCCATCCATTGAAATCAGCTGGCCAAGGTAAATATATGAATCAGCAATTTCTAGCTCAATGTTGTCAACTTGTACTTTTGTTTCCTCTACGAAATTATTGAACATGATTTTAGTTTTTTGTAGGTTCATCTTGAGTCCAACTTCTTTACTTCTAGTTGAGAGCTCCTGTACCATGTCTTGGAGTTCTGATGGGTTCGTTGAAAAAATAACAATGTCATCAGCAAACCGCAAATGATTTAAATATTCACCATTTATTTTTATTCCCTTGTTATTCCAATTTATCTGCTGAAAAATCATCTGTAAAGCTGAAGTAAAAAGTTTTGGAGAAATGGTATCTCCCTGCCTCACACCTTTGCCAAGTTTGATAGTTTTGGTATCTTTATGTAACCGAAATTTTGCACTTGCATTTTTATACACACGTTTCACCATGTCAATGTACACATCCTCAATGTCTGTTGATCTTAAAGAGTTGATGACTGCTGATGTTTTAATAGAGTCAAAGGCCTTCTCATAGTCAATAAATGCAACACACAATGGAAGTTCATATTCATGTGTTCTTTCAATTAATTCTCTTAATACTTGAATATGGTCCACTGTACTGAATCCACTTCGAAATCCAGCTTGTTCTCTTGGTTGAGCTGCATCTAATTTTTTCTGCAGGCGATGTGTTAGCACTTTTGTGAAGATTTTATAAATAGCAGGTAACAAGCTAATTGGTCGGGAATTCTCTTTATCACCTTTTTTTATGCACAAGAATTACTGTTGAAAAATCCCATCGGTTTGGTATGTTACCGCTGTTAAGGCATTTGGTAAAGAATTTTGCAAGTATGTCTTCTACATATTCTCCAGCTTCTTTTAGGGTATCCAGTGTAATATCATCATCACCAGGGGCTCTTCCTTTCTTCATATTTTTTATTGCAAATGAAACTTCTTCTTTTAAGATTTTAGGAGCTGTTCCTTTGACTATTTCAGTGTCTTCGTTTAATCCACTGTTTCCTTCATATAGCTTTCTGTAGAATTCTTCAACTCGTCTAAGTGTTTCTTCCCTACTTCTTGTTACAGTGCAACGTCCTTTTAATGCAATGATATGTTTCTTTCCACCGGACAAACTTCCCTTAACAACCCTAAGGCTCTTGTTGTTTTCAATGGCTTTCTTTACTAGCTCACAGTTAAATTTCTTTATGTCTTCCTTCATGTTTCTACCTAAAGTTTTGCAAAGTTCTACATATTCGATCCTGGGACTGATATTTTTATTGTACGCATTCATATCTCTTCGCCTTTTCATGAGTTGTTTCGTCTTTATTAGATAATTTTCCATTGTGGTTTTTTCATGTTATACAACCAATTTCTCCAGCAGTTTCAATTATTGTCTTAACAATGGTTTCATTTGCTTCTGAGATATCAACTTCTACAATAAATTTTTCTAGTGAAAAAAAGCAATTTTTTAATTCCAACTTTAATGAATGCCTCGTTATTTTCTTCAGTTTCTTTTCATCTACCCTTTTATATAATTGTTTCCTACTGAACTTTTGTATTTCTAATTTAGTATTCAAGTGCACTTTACATCTCACTATTCGATGATCACTTCCGTTATTAAATCTATTCAGTACGCTACAATCCTCAATAATTGCTTTCTTGTTTATCAAGATATAATCCATTTCGCTAGTTCCGCCATTGGGGTATTTCCATGTCCATCTGCTTTGTGGTTTCTTCTTAAGAAATGAGTTCATGATGCTAAGATTTTCAGCTTCTGCAAATTCAACAAGTTGATCCGCACATGCGTTCCTTTCCCCGTATTCGTATTTACTAACTGATGTCTCTCCTTGCTACTGTTGTCCAATTCTGGCATTAAAATCCCCCATGATGAGCTTGATGTGTTGTTTCCCCTTAGTATTAACCGTTTGATTTCTTCATAAAATTCTTCAACCTCTTCGTCGGTATGGCTTAATGTTGGTGCATATACCTGTACTGAAGTTGGTATCGCTGGGTCAGTTGAACAATGAGACTTGCTGCTCGGTCTGACGTGCTTTCAAATTGGAGAAGGTGGTCTTTAATCCTTTTCTTGATTAAGAAGCCAACACCACTTGTTCTGGCAGTTTTCGATCGTCTATAATAAAACAAATGTCCGCTTTTAAGTTCTACCAATTCTTCACCTCCTCTTCTAACTTCACTAGGTCCTATAATGTCCCATTTGATCTTTTTGCGTTCTTTTTCTTCCAATTCCTGAAGTTTTGTTTCAGAAGCAAGGGGTCGTCCATTATACGTAGCCAAGGTCAATAATAAGTGACAGCCTGGGTCATTCCAGTGATTCTTAGCACCCCCTGCTTTCATACCACGCTGATCGCTGCCTTGATCAGGAGCACTCCAGCACCTGGAGACTATGGACCACGCTGGCTAGACGGGTTGGTGAATTAGCCCTCCCCTTCCGCTTTTCTATCCATGCAGCAAATATTAATTTGCCTCTTGGATAGAAAGCCCGGCCCGCACCACTTGAAGGCGGTGTAGGACACTAGGTTACTGGCCCGTCCGGTTCCACACATCGTCACATACGTTCAGCGTGTGGGTCTCCTTCCAGTTAGATACCAGCAACCCTTTTGCAGGCCATATATATATATATATAAAAGTTTTCCTCGCCCATTCTTGGCGGAAACAGGCTTTGGGACGGGCAGAGCGCCATGTTCCCAAGCCTCTTTTTACATCACTTCTTAATGTGCCATGTCTAGAAACTTCCTGACAATGTGACACGTGTTTAGGATTGTGGCTTTTTGTATTTCAATGTAGGTGTTTGGGTCAATGTTGAGTATTCCCAAATTCGTCGCAAGCGTTTTTGGTACTATCCCTGTTGCTGAGATGACTAACGGGATGATGAAGATCTTTTCCATACCCCATATATCTCGTACTTCATGTCTGAGATCTTGGTACTTGGTGATTTTCGTTGTGTAGGTTGTCTGTATGTTATTGGTGTTGGGTACTGCTATGTCGATTAAGTACGTGGTCTTATTCGATTTATCGACGAGGGTTATGTCAGGACGGTTATGTGGGACTGTCTTGTCTGTTATGATTATATATATATATATATATATATATATATGGCTTCGTGTTCAACTTCGCGGAAACTAACATTGAAATGATTCGCGTTGATTGTATCACCCCGAAAATAAGCATGGACATTGTCTCCAATACATTCCAAGAAATAACTGTTTCCACTTTTTAGACCTTGTTTGGCGCAGAATGCTCCTTGCTTTTCTTGCGCCATAGAAATACAACCAATTAACCCTTCCACTTTTTCGAAAATATGTTCACGACTATATATTTAACCTTTAATGGCCATTAACTCATTTTTGCCAGATTTAGTAAATTAAATATACTTGAAATTATTGCATTGTTTTGAAAATTGGTGGAAATTTTATTGGAATTTGATGAAAATTATTATTTAAATTTGACGATAAATATTTTTGAAATTTGCTTCAAAAATTGATTTAAAAAATTGATTTATAATTTTTATTTTATTCATTTATTTATTTTGTTTTTGTTCAACTTGTGACGACTGTGATCACTCGCAATATATGTAACACGAGCTTTGTCAGATTTACTAGTTTTTATTTTCTGTTACCCAGACAGGGTTGAAATCCCAATTTTTTATGTCTTCTATATATGCATTCTTAATATAACTTTCATTTAATCTAAAATAATGCTTGATAATTATTAGTGATATATTATTAAAAATACTTTTTTATGCATACAGATCTTGCCTTATTTGAACATGGCTTGATTAACCCGACGTTATTCCCATTACTATTTAAAACAATACAATAAGAAGTTTCATGCTGATTAGTAGGATAAGGTGGGATTAGGGGAATAGTACTGTTCCTATCAGTGACGTCAGTGTCATCTCCGATTTAGCCACTGATGTTTGTTTTATCGCCAGTTTAATCAATAACGCCTGTGTCATCACAAATTTCATCATTGACGTCTACTTCATCATCAGTTTAATTGCTCGTGTCTCTTTCACCATTGATTTAGTCCTTGACGTATGCTTCGTCATTGGTTTTACCAGCCGTGATATTTTAAGTCTTTATACAAAAGAATATCTTCGGATCAAATCTAACCCGATCTACACTTTTAAGAACATGTAAACACTTCTCCGTCATAAGTAGAATATTCAAGTACATAAAAACTTGGAATTGCAAATTGAAATTTATGTTACAGGATATTAGGGACATAGAGATAAATCAAGTGCAGAATCTGGCCACAGCTAGGTGATTTCTGCACAATATGCATATTCGAAATCATTACAGCGGATCAAACATCAACAGTCGATGCTAATACTATCTTCACTCTTCTGTAAACATGTTTCTGTTTCTTCATGGTGTTTACAGAAAGCGATCTGTTGTCAGTGTAATGGACATTGCCATAGCGATGGATTTGAATACATTTAACCATTTCATAAGCATGGCAACTGTTTCTAATCCCATTAACACAATACAGGAAAAGTCCTTATCGTACAACCCACATTACCATATCAGTTGCATCCATATGAGGAAAGTGTCAAGTCTCGCCAGCATGGAGAGTAGAAGAATAACTAAAACGTTGCGACATCTCTCGATGGCAGAATCGTATGCGAATCGAATCTTAAATCGAGAATCGATTGCAAGAATAAACGCCTAATTGAAAATTGAGTTGGAAAATGACGAGTGTTAGAATGCGTGAAAACTGGTTTTAGATAGCCAATGGAAATAGATAGATTGATGGCTGGTTACCTGTTGTCGACGCTTTAAGGTCACACATAACTCTTTGTTTTTAGGTTTCTGATAAGTGTCTTATAAAGCATGAATCTTTTGTGCTATTTGCGGATGTGTAGAAAAATTCCATGTCAAGCAAATAAATGTATATATACAGGGCGTCTCAGCACCAGGGTTACAAACTTCTAGGAGCGGTAGGGTATAGATAGATGGCTCGGAATCACATAGCAATGCTGGTCGCAAATCACTCACAGCGTTAGTTCTAAAACCGTCCAGCATGCACAAATAGTGACAACCAGTGCATGAGAAGTTCAAAATGCGATGTCCTAATCATCTATGCACGTGAGCAGCTAAGCAGAGTTTTATCTGGCGCTTTTTACGCACTGGTTGTAACTATTTGTGTATGCTGGACATGGGCTATACAACTAACGCTGTGCGTTGCGACCAGCATTGCTATGTGATTCCGAGTCATCTAGGTGTACCCTACCCCTCCTAGAAGTTTGTAACCCTGGTGCTGAGACACCCTGTATAGTATATATAAGAACTGTGTAATCCAAATCAGTTAGGATCCAACCTCAGGACGTCAATCGAAATTTCCTGATAATTGAAAATGCATCAATACTAATGCCTGGTACCAGATATTATACAAATTATAAGCACGCATTTTCATAATACTTTGTACACTCATTTTTTTAACTTTACATTTTAAAATAGGAAAAAATGCACTGCTTTAAGAAATGATGTTTAATTGGATGCTTAAGGTATAGTCGAACTGGAATTTGATGGAGTAATATTTTAAAATATATTAAATGCGTTTAAAATTCCTATCTTCATCTTTTATATAATCTAACAACTTTCCAGAGGATTTAAAAATTAAATATCCATAAAATAACACAAACCTCTGGAATAAAAATCGACGGTTGTGGTGAGTTCTGTAATTACCTTACACTGTTTTGTGACCAGTCCCTCATATTTTCTTTCAATTTTTTTTTTCTATTACTTTTATTTTCCTCTCACTAGTTCTTATACAGTTAAATGCCATATTTAGCTTTCTATGTTCTTCCCTTCATTTGGAACGTGTGAGAAATTTAATTTATTGTGAACATAGCGTATCACGCTTATGTGGAAACTATTAGGCCGCTTGAAATCCCTATGCAGAACTTAGTAAAGGAATAAAAAAAAACATTTTATATTTCAAACCTTTTCCTGCCTTCTCTTTCCATTGGTACTATTTTTCCCTTTTAAAACGTTATGCTCTAATTTTTAAGCTTTTAGAATACTCCAACTTTGCATATTTTTAAAGACTCGTCACAGCGTAAAACATCCACAATGTATCACTTTACTACCATGCATTGAAATAGAAACTGGTTTAAATATACATACGCACCAGAACGTCTATTATCCGACTCCCTTTTACCCGTAATTCTCTGTTAACTGATGTCTATTTTTAAAACGATTTTTTTTTTTCCAATTGGCTTAACATGGCTGAGGCAGCAAAAATAAATATGATTCAACAGACTTATGCTGTTAAACAAGCTCCACGTGATAGAGATGCAGCTCAAAGGCAATCCGAATTATGCACATAAAAACTTCCTTTCAAACTTTTGTGAAATATTTTAAGCAAGTCAATAAAAAGCTCTTGTTTGAACTCCAACGTGGGTGTCGGAAATTATTATGTATACATCTTGATGGTGTGAAGATGTATAAAATTGCGAGCACATCGTGAAAACGTATGTTAGTTGCTAAACCAAATTGTTTAGTTAGTGTTATCGTATTGTGAATAGTGTACGGCGCAGTTGCCAATTGAAGAGGAGCTGATGTTAGAAAATAAATGCAATCAAAATCCACCGGGCTTAAAACTAGATTTATCGAAACCTTAAATATTTAGAACAGTTACTTAAACGACCCAAATGGTAAAATAAATTGGGAATGACAACGTTTAAAAGAATTTCGCGCGCCTTTAATGCAGTATATATTTAGTGACCCAACTTTTGCTGATTTGATTATCTATTTGCTGATTTCAATCCATTA
>QLNU02015003.1:6229078-6279797 GCA_006491805.2 Dysdera silvatica | reverse complement strand
GAGCTACATACACGTGGGAGGCAAAAATTATTGTATTGATTTAGTAAGCTCAACACCAACCCCGCTACGTAATTGACCTTTGCGCTATAAGTGTTACGTTGTAAATATCGTATAATATAGTAAGCATCGTAAGCTGAATATTATCATATAAATACTGTCACCAAACTAAATATTATCGTATGATGGACATCAATGTATGGTAAATATAGTTGAATTGTGAGAGGGAGAATATTATCGTACGGTGAACATTGCAATACAGTTTTCGCGAGTCGGCTTTTGGTTGTATTTAAATTTAAATTGCTTATCTGTTGTGTTGGAAGACTGCCCGCAGCTTATTTCGGACTCCATAACTAGTAGAAAGTTTTGGTTGATGGGTGATGATGATGAGGAATGCAGGTGGAGAATAACAACACAAACATTTATCGAAAAGGTAAAAGGATTTAGCGCGATACAAGAAAAAGACACGAGTGTTTGCGTCACGTCGTTACATTTAGATGGATGCAAGCCACGGTTTGCTCAGGGTGCAAATAATTATTGCACACAAGTGACAATTTTAGATTTTTTTGGAAGAGCAACCATCGTAGCTTAGTTAGATGAAGTTCAAGTGATATATTGACGGTCCGAAATGTTTTCATTAGGTGATTTGCTCGTAACGTGATTAGTCGAACTAATGTGACGCAGTAGGTGCCGTTTAATGCTATTGTCATTTCGATTCCGCAGAAGGGTGAAAGTGGTGTGATGGATGTAAACGTTAAGCTGTCTTACTAAGCTGTTTTTGCCCATAAAATCGGAATATATTGGCAAGGGTTGTGAAGTTGGATAATATTCCTATGTTCTTATACCTAGTGTTTCTAGGTGAAAGCTTTGTGCTTAACTGGCATTTCTTTGAAATGGTTTGCACGTGTGTTTCATGGCGATTAGCTGTGCGAATGTATTTTTTGCGGGAACACGGAGTTACGATGGTGACTATGAAAAGATACCCCTGCACAGTGAATGGCATTGCATTTAAACTTGTATATGTATGTAATTGCTTTATCGTTCATGAAAGCTAACGTAAAATACAAGCACGCTTGTATCGTAGTCCTTTAATTCCTTTATTATTGTGCGATTCCTGAACCGCGATTCTGCGGAACCCTATGGGTTTCCTGGGCAGACTCTGAAGATTCCGTGGGAGATATAATTGAAAACTTACTTGCTAACCATGATAACACATCGTCAGTTAATATAAGAATTTTATGTAAAGTTTGCGGTCTTTAAAAAGATTCCTTTAGGGAAAACGGTGGGGAAATCTTCTTTAATATCTTTATTATATTTTCGTATCCACTTTGTACGCGTCTTAAATATTAAAATAAATTAACTTCTCCATTCCTAAACACAAAAATATAGTTATTTAAAGTAGGTTAATGCCTATTAACATGAAAAAATACAGTTTTCTGAAAATTAAATCCCGTTTATGTTTCTGTATCTGGCAACCAGAAAGAGCGCGAAACGAAATGCACAAATCTCATTTGGAACTTGAGTACTTTTTTACATACGCTATCTATAAACAAAACGATAGGTCTTCCGAATTGAATACAAGAAGTACTGTAATTACGCGCAAAACCATTATAATTGAGGAAGAAATGAACCAAAAACGGAAATGCGTTTTGGAACTCGCATTATTCTCCGTGTATTGTCTGAAAATAGTTTTAAAAAAAAAACCGCATTTTGTCGTTAGTGGAATACGCAGTGAAAGAGACTGCTTTTTCCAACTCGAAAAGAATTTCGGATCAAAATTCAATTTCGCATGTACATGTTGCCTGACATTGTTGTTTATGTTTCACGTACTATATCTACGCATTAGTCGCGTGCCTGCAGGAATCAAATTTAAATAAATAAATAATGTTGTAGGCGGTTCTTAATTTTTCTGGGCTTCTTTGCCAACAGAACAGACATTCCTTAATTGGAAAATGCAGCAACAGACAACATTTTCCCTTTTTACTGGGCCGCCCGCTTCATTCTAAATGTCTGGCAGAAAAACAAAGACGGACTGTTCTTAAATAATTATTTTTTCCTAAAACAAACTTTGGAAAATTGAGATTTAAGCACCGACCCTAATGATGCCGGATCCACCAACAACCCACTTATTAAGAGACGGCAGTTTTTGGAGGAGTTAAATCAGAATGGTTTCTTAGGCACTTACTGTTTTCTAGATTCAACCAGGACATTTCTGTGAATCACGTGATCAAAAACTGGTCATATAGAAGATTACCTTTGAACTAAGTAATATCGTCTTCTCAGACTCCTTTAATAACCGAGCTATCGCATTCCCTTGTGCATGTTATTTCTGATGCTGTAAGAATGACACTTTTCTCACGAAGTTGCGGATGCGATAAACAAAAGAAAGTTTTCCCCTTGCAATGTAGGTTGCCCGCATTGTTAATTATCTATACGGTAATCTCAACGGTATAATATTTGTCTACAATTTTATGCAATAATAGATTACAATATTGTTTCCTATAGTATTGTATTAGCTATACAATATTGGTGATACCAGTACTGCTATTGGAAAATGATTTTTTCTTTAATAACATTCCTTCTATTGTGTTCCCGTCTAACACCTTACGGAGTACTTACGTTCAAACCATTTGCTTACTATCTAGATTTTTCTCTGTTTGAATTTATTTTTAATTTTTGTCGTAGTTTTTATAACAGTACTACCAAATTTTGATGATACACGTTTTTCTTATACTTAATACTCCTATTATTTTAAAACTAATTAATTTTGATTTTCATTATGATATCTGAACTTTCCTGTTCTTTTTCTATAAACAGCTCCATTTTTGGATCAACTGACCAAATCACTAATCAGTGTCCGTTCGGCAATGACCGGTTTAGACAGAGTCTACTGAAGTATATTTTTATTACCAATGTGTGGTATTTTTGCCATTAGTTAGTTTGTATCAACTCTTTAAAACTCACGTGTATTCACAAATGATACATTTAAAGATTATGAAAAACTATACTAAACCAGTATTTCATATACAGGGTGTAAAAAAATTTAAAATTGGTGTCTGCTTTCTTGGCTTGGATTTACTAATGCGATATACTTTGGTGATATTCGTGCTCAAAATGAAATAATACAAAAAAAGTTGGTAAGGGAGAGTTCAAGTATTACCTAAGCAATACTTGAAAGCATGGCTATAATTTGGCCATTCAATACCCCTTCCCCTGGTAAGCAAAAATTAACATTGGCTAACATAGGAAAATAAGCACAACAGCAAACCCTCCCCCCCAAAGGTGCTTACGTAATACTTGAACTCTTCCTAAGCAGACGAAAATACAAACGTAATGAAGTGAACTTCGTATGAATTATCTATTACCAGGGCTGGATAAATCTGATCGCTGATTCGCCATCGGCGACTAGATTTTTGTTATTGGCGAGTACGGCATCTTTTTCTATTAGGCTCCCATGTTTTTGTAATGAATCGGATGAGTACCGTTTTTGTCTGGCGAGTGCAAAGAAAGTGTGTGGTTCCGCGATATGTATTGCAGTACGTCACACTTACATCAAAATACGAACATTGTGCACGTACATATATTTACACTTCTGCAACTTTTCTTTAGCATAGGGAAAATGTTACTTTATCTCCATGCGAGATGCCGTTGAATTTTAAAAAGAATTTTTTCGTAAAAAGTTGTGATTTACGATATTAGTGCACAGACGTTTAGCATATAGGTGTAAAGAGAGTGAGAAAGGATTGATGAGGCCCTTCTCATGTCTATCCGGAGGGCTATCGTCTATATTGGACTCTTGAGCAATAATAAAATTTTGAACAAAATTTAATGAAGATATTGTTCAAGAAATATGTACATGGACGTGGCTGAATTATTGGCGTCTTCAAAAAAAAGTGTTAATATAAAATCTGCACCTTTTACGCTTTTACCGACAATATTAAACAATCCACATATATTGAAAAGCCCTTAAACTAAATAAAATTTGCAGCGAAGTACGTCATTCCGTAAGCAGTAAACATTTTACTTTCGATTTATTCATACACTGGATGACAATTGTATTGATTAATTGACGTAAATTTGGAAAAAAAAAAATTACGTTGTCACGTGTTCGCCGAATCTGGAAACAACTGGATTCTAGTTTCTCCAACCTCCGACTTGATAGATTCACTTTAGAAACCTGCTTTCCAGAATGCCGACCTTGTAGCGGCGGAACATTTGTTCCATCAGGGTAATGATAGTAGCGATATTTATTATTTTTTAGTTCCTGTATTTCCATTTTGGATATGCATTATCATTTGAAACCAATCGATAATAGTTGTTGTAATAATTATAGTTTATACGGGGGAAATTGACAATATTCTTTTTTCTTCCTTTTTCCTTGGAAACTGGTATAGAGGAATACGTAGGTTGCTGTCGTTTCTTGTTGCAAATGGCACGGGAATATCAGAAAGAATACCTTGCGTAAGATTCAGGGCCGGATAAAGGCTTTTGGGGCTCTTGACAATTTTTTTTTTCCGGGCTTATTTAGCATAGCTTATATTAAACATGTGTAATTATTCCTTTTGAAGAAATACGAAGAAACAAAATCTTTAATTATACCCTTTACTGAAGTAAGATTTACTTAAAACAAAATAATCTACTTCATAAATTAAAAACATACAATAAAATTTAACTTTCATTTATAATATACAGATAATGGAAATTTTATATTAAAAGGCTTTCCCTCATTCCATTTTTCAACAGAACTATCAATTCTTCCCTAATGTTATTAATATTATCTGAACAATTTTTTCCAATTCACAATACGGCTGAAAAATTAATTTTAACTGACTTAAAGAATTGTAAACATTTGTTCGCACTTTATTATTTTCCCTCGTATCTGATGAGGCGGATGTATTAAATGACCAAATACTCCCAAAGAAATGAACGATTTGATGTAAAAGTTTTATACATACTCGCAAGGGGGAAGAATGATGGACTGGTCTGTAGCTTAATGGATAGAACACTTAAGCGTCAATCAGGAAGATGTGGGTTTATCTCCCACCCGACGCCGAAAAATCATTATTTTATTTGCGAGTATTTGTTTGCTTGTTGTGGCACTGAAAATGGTTTTTTTTTTTTCAGGTGCATTTGAAGTGGCATTCAGCCTTAATTTGGCCGAGCCCCTTAAACAGCGGAACCTAGACACTTGTAGTTTTCAGCCCATACTATTTATTATCCGGCGTTGGTATAATCCATCACTTTCAAAGAATTGAAACAATGTCGTTTACTTATCCGAGAAAACGAATCTATTGTTTGGCTTACATAGAAATGCTCATTAAGATTCAATTTCCTTTCTTAGATTAACCGTTCGCGTTACAAAACACGGAATTTATTAATAATTTTTATCAATTCCATCAACATGAAACAAGATATTTATTCCAAAACCTTCGAAACATTTGACAAAATATCAATTGAAAGGATCACAAATACTAATGCTATGCCAGCAAATTTCTTTAAGGAGCAAAACGAATATGTAACTGAGGAAATCTTAATTTAATGAACTTATTATGTATAATTAAGTAAATTTAGATTCTTGTAAGAAAGAACTGTTGCTTTCCTACATTTTATTATATTTCCATCATTTTTATGAAGAAAAACAGGAAGTAACTGACGATATTAGAAAGATAATAGAAGTTATAAATTCAAGGACGAAATTTGATATCATTGAACATTTTTTTTGTCAGAAAATAGAAAAATCTTATGAAAATTGAATATCTGACAGCTTTTTCTGAAAGAAATCAGAAAAGTTTTCAAAGAATCTAATCGATAGGGAATTATTTGTGTATGTGATATTGCACTTATGAAAGCGCTTAATACTTAACTATGACAAGTTATTTAAAGAGCTATTCATAATTTTAAACGATAATACGAATGTTGTTAAATTTAAAGTAAGGAAATAATTCAGTTTTTGCATCGTTATAAGAAACGTTATTTCATATGTGATATTATGGAAATGAAAATATCAGTTTTTGTATGAAAAGATTTGAACTCTTCCACTCCCCAAATTTGTTTGAAAAGTCCTTTTTCCTCCACTCCATAAATCCGACAAGACCTATTTCTATTGCATTTTCACCCCATTGCCCCTTCATTATTCTTTTGGCGCATGTAAAGATTGAATAAGGCCTCGCATCAAAAACGAATTAGAATACATATGTTGAAATATTGAGAATATATTCCATTTCAATATCTTCAACTCGGCCTTGCATTTATATAGTGTCAATTACTCAAATTTATGATGCAGGTTTCCAGGATGCTTTAATTTACATGTGAAAGACATGGATGCGATTCCCTCTTCATCTTTGCCCTCGTAAAAGGAATTGCATTATCCAGGTTTCATGAATGAATGAATAAGATAGTACTCGGAATAATAATAGTTCCATTATGTCGGCACCTTCTCGTCTGTTTAGAAGTAATTATTAACGCGCTTATAGCATAATACTCTAATGAGTGCTTTTACTCCTGTGCACAACAAGACCCTGGCCTCCAATACAGTTCAAGGACGGGCAATCACAAAAAAATAAAAATTCCTTTTTTTTTCGAGATGCTATCGAGACTGTTATAACCAGTTCCATCCATTAGGGATTGAGAATGAGTCTTAAACGGTCATCTTTTCATTCTATTTCTTTTGAAAGTGGACTCGTGTAACTGTAAACCTCTACTTCAAATCCTGACCCCAACTAGGAACCAAAGTAAACCGAGATCTAATCCTTCGAGGAATCTTAATGACTTAAACAAAGACACGTGAGTGCAGGAAAAGATTTTGGTTTGACAAGCCATGGTTGCAGCAAAAGGCTAGGTGATCCGGAGATCGCCACGTTGCAATGCCATTCCACTTGAAAAATGTACTATTGTCTCGCATGCATGCGGAAAATCTCTAAATTTGAAAAATCCAATCTTTCCTTTTCTGTATTGCGTCACAAAAATGTGGTATACATTGTGTAGTATCTCTTTTTATCATCGGCTTGAAGTTATATACATTTGACGGCACGAGAGTAGGAGAAAATTACTGCCTCTTTTTCCTTTTGTTGTTCGACTGAACCGGAGATGACCTGAATCATGTGGACAGTGGCACCAAATTACGTCATGTCGGCCTTTGTTAACTGTCCAAGCGTGACAGTTACACTTTCATTTCAGAGATATATAGAAAGCAGTCACTGGCACGAGTGTGGTAGATTTCAGCACTGGCCTTTCACATACTAAAGACCGTATGGCCATTTCTGATTTGACATACTGTCACTTTCGGGAACATATTTTGTAATTATTATATATTATATTTCATATATTTTAATAAGATACAACATTTAAATTTTAAGAACTTATTGCTTATGCATTTTAAGAGCACATTACCTGTTAATTTTCAAAGCATATTACCTTCAAATTACTATTTTCAATAATGGTAATATTGAACAGGATGTTATTAGAATAAATATACAGGATATTTTTAATATATAATATTTTACCGAAAAATGGGAATTCGTGTAGCTTAAATTTCGCACGATTTGTCTTCAGAAATTGCATTCATCAACTATTTATTTTAAGTTTTCACATTGTGATTGAGTTCACTTTCATCCCTTGAAAGCAATCTACATTTAGTTGTATACATGTATTGAGATTCTTAATTTAGCAGTAGAACACATAAATACAGAACTGTAATAGGAAGAAGATGCGTTTATAGTAAATAAGGCATTTTCATCAAATAAAGGTCATTAATAAATCATATATCGATAGAGTATTAAATGAAATAGGATACACAAAATTGACAAATGAATAAAACAAATAAAAATAGAAAATAATATAATGAATATAGAAGAAACACGCACATATAAAATAAGAATAATGATATTTTTAAGAATTACAACAGATAAATATGACGAAACTGTAAATATAGCAAAAAAATTCATAAAGAAGAAATACAAGACCAGGTGACACTTTGAAAACAGAGAAATAAGAAAGAAAACACATGGGAAAAAATAATATAAACTACTATGGGATGGATAAATGGAATACATTACCTCATGATATAAAAAATTATTTGAAAGATAAAGTGAGTTTAGAAGGAAATTAATAATTTTTTCAATGGAAAATCAGAAACGGTCAGACTGACCAATAAGAGAGCTAGAATAATAACTATTGTTTTATTATGATTCCTGCGCGCACCGGAATGTACCTTTGCACGGAAAAATTGTATTATATATAGGCAATTACTGATCATGTAGTTGTTACAAATAAACATTTGCTTCATTTAGATTTTATTATATAATTTATATAACATTTTTCAAGTAATTATTCCATATTATATTCAAAACAATTAAGAATGCAATTTCTGTATAAATCCATTTAAAAACAAAAATATCATTCTGACAATCATTGAATTTATTAAACGATCGTTAAGTACATCATTGTTATGAGGTATCATCATTAGGTTCATGAGGCACATGATCATTCTCCTTCTTAGCACTGACATTTTTTCACATTTCGAATACTAATGACAATGGGATGTGTCATCAATGTGACATCAGCGTCCTTTTTCTCTTTCACTTGCTAATTAATTACCGTTTTCCATTTCTTTGAAGAAAGTTTTCTCCTCTCCTCAAGACACACCTGTATCATCCAAGTTTGTTTTATCTATTTATTTTTTTCTGACAGATTTTGTTTTCTTTTTCCATATCTTCCTTACAGTTTCATTTTTCATGTCTTCCTTGTGTTTTCATTTTCCATGTCGTCTTCTTCATGTCTTCATTTTTCATAGCGTCTTCCTTATGTTTTCATTTTTTAGATTATAGTGTTCAATATCTGAGGACAGTGCCGTCTTAACTTGTGGGCTAATGAGGCCCGAATATCGAGCCCCAACCCAAACAGGAGCTCCAAATTCGCAAACTTCTTTTTATCACATATAATATTTTTTATTGTAAAAATTTGAAATTTAGAAGTTAGTGCAACAAGTCCCAAAAATGTTCAAGCCTGAGGCACCCAATCACGTCAAGAAAGCCCTGCCTGAAGACTGCTACAGCACGAAAATTTTTGTTGTATGCATGTGAGGGACATCTATTTCCCCATTTTCTTCCTTTTTTGTAATAATAATAATAATCCCAAGGTATAAACATAGTACAGAAATAAAATATTTTTGTGAAAATCATAACAGTGTTATTGATGGTGATAGATTTCTAACATGATGATTTGGTTGTATCTTTAAATTCCCACCAGGAAACTGACATCTCTGCACAGACAATCTTACCATCTTTTTCTGCTTCGTTCCCGTTTTGCAGATCCTGTTTTTCACGCTACGATAAACTCTGGACTGAATGAAGCACCTCAATCTTAGGCTAACGTTGCTGCATGTGCTGAACTGTGTAGCCTTATTCTGTATTTTTTATCTATGTAGTTGTTCCAACATCTAAATGTCCAATTCACAGTAGCACGTTAAATTCGAATGCTTCGCGAAGTCCTCATGAGATTTACGTGATCACACACTTGTGATTCCTTAAAATCTGCAGGATCCAGTCCCAGATCTGAAACCAACACAATGCGTCAAAATTTGTTGGGATCTGATGTTGCATTGTTCCCCGTCTAATGTAAGGAAAAGATCCTTTTATCGCTTGAACCTAAATAATGCATCAGGCCAAAAAATCGTGTTTCTTCCTTCCATCGTTTATATAACAAGGCAAGTTTTATTTACCAACAGGCGCTTATTTGGTTTTTTTTTTTTAATTATGGTAATAAATAATAACCTTACCATCAATAAAGCTAACATAATTATACGTGAATCCTGGAAAATATTTATTAAAATCTGTAGATGCAAATTTTACAAATAGTCACTGTTGTAGATAAGATAAATTATTAACAATTATTTCGGCGGAGAAAGTTGTCCGTTATTATCAGAATAAAATACAGTCTTTTTTATTCTAACGACATCGGACCATTTTTCTTTAACAAATTTTAGTAGCACTTTGTATATTTAAACTTACTTAAATTTTCCAATTTATTTGACTACAAAACGCTCTCGATAGTCATTGAAAATTATCACAACAGATATATATATGTATTGATTATTTGTTTTTTAAATTCTGTCCTTGGGATATTTGTGGGAGGATTTCTTGTTAGGCGTGTTACACCATCACCCGTAAGTACATTCGGACCACATTTTATTTCTAAAACATATCGTGGTCATACAACACAGGTTTCCTTACTCCCTTAGGCCAAGAACTAATTATTAAAATATTCCCCTTACTACCCAATTATTATTAATGAATCATTACATTTCCTTTCCTTTTGTTTCTTTGTTGTTTTATGGTCAACCTGCTGGTGAGGTGTATATTGATCAGTCGTCACCGCAGTCGCAATTATGATGTGGGTCACGTGGTCCGTACGCTAACAATCGTTCATTCATACATTCAGTCAGTCACGGTAGTCATGAGTGACCAGTCACGAGAGAGCACTGTACCGTGACGGTCTCTGGCAGCGTGCTCCATTCTGCCTAACGCCATCTTGATTTAACTAATAAAGCACCCCACTCAGAGGACATTCCACGGCGTCAAATAAGATTCGAAGAGTGATCCATCCAATTTGATCCTTGCAGACAGGTGGACTTATAACTTTTCAAGTCATCCGTCTGCTTGTCTGCAAATTTGAGATTTTCCTTCAAAAGGATGACTGAAATATAAAGGCACACTTCAGTATGGACGGAAATGTTCTCTGTGCTTTAATTTTGGAAAATTTACGGAAATTTGTTATTCCTACTTATCCTTTACATCCATAGATTTGGTACATCACTTGTGAACGACCATAAATCAACCCCAAGTTTTAGTGGGGCTTGGAAAAATCTGTTAAAACTCTTCCCCATTGCTTCTCCTTCAACTACACCTGCTACTTAACTTTGTGACCAAAATTTACCACTTTGTAAGTTGGCCGCCTAAAACAACTCTGTACTCCTGAAAAAAAGCACTAACCGCTACCGGCAACGTATTAACCACATCGAGTTGGCAACACTCCAATGTTGTTTATTGCACGCTAGTTCCAGACGAGGAGAGACCTTGTTCTCTCGAAACGTGCGTCGAACCATCTTTTAAACTTACAACTACGCTAAAAAAACGTTGTTATTTTTCCATTATTGTTTCCATTATTCTTAAGAATTTCCGTTCAGTTTCCATTAAAGCAGACTGAAACACTCATTGGGCAGACGTGCATGGGAATTGGTGGGATTGGTACACCCTAATTACCGTTCCGGTTTTGTGTGAGTATATATATATATATAGAATAAAATTATTAATTCGCCAAATTAAAATAAAGCGAATGGCGGATTCGATATAAGACTGAAAATAGAGGATAGAATGAATAAATTTAAGAGGCAGGGGAAAAGTCAGTAGGAGAGTGAAAAGAAATAAGCAGAATGACAGTACTATTAATAAAATCATAAAAACATAAATCTGTCAACATACCAGTCAGCTGAGTGATTAACTCAATATCCGGAGCCACGAGTATAACATAACATATATTTATTGAGCCAAGATAGACATTTATACATTTAGAGATACTGTAAATTAGCTCCATATTAGTGGTTTGGCAAGAGACTGAGAAAGAAAAAGATGAAAAACAGTGACGAATCTTTACTTTTTTTTTTTTTGGCAAACTCTTCCACATTCGACTGAACGAAACTTAAAACGAATGCAGTGAAGGTCACACGTGTTGTTATACGAATATTATGAGAAAAATTAAAAATAATATCAGATAAACACAATCCTCAATTAGTGAATATTTTTTTTAAATAGATTCATATTGTTAATATTTCCGAGAAAAAGAGGTGACGACTTCCAAACTTCCAGACCCAAAGAATCTATATGATGATGCATGTAATTATTGTTAGAGATAGCAGGCAGTAATTCGTAATCGTGTCTATATGGATATCTGTCAGTTCTCCGTTGCAATAATGTTACTATACAGGGTGGTCCTGAACTCTACCGACAAAATAAGAGGGGGTGCTGGGGACACCAAATAAGGCATATTTGCCCATATCCCCGTGTCCGCAAAGGGGACGGTTTGGCTGTAGAGCGTAACTACTGTTTACGTCCATCACGTTGCTACGTAGCCAATTGCATGAATTAAATGCAATTTTTGATGCATAATTTAAGTGAATGAGCTAAATACAGTAGAGAAAAAGAAATCCGGAATTCAGTTTCCTGATTTTGATCTGTATTACTGTGTAGTAAAAATAAGCCTAAAACTACCTGTTTTAACATACTAGAAAAGAGTTGGAAATTGACAAATATCTGCCACAGGAGAAGAATATCAAAGCCAACATTTTTTGTTCAGTGAATTTTTTTCCAAAAATTAGCCGTTCGGGCACTACAGTGAATTTAATGCTTGGATCCACCGCATTCAAGATTTCCACAAATGGCTACAATGCGCCATTTCACGAATTTTCAAAATTATTTAATGTCAACGGACGTCGGGCTCTCTCAGGCAACTTTCTAAAACCAGTTAAATTCGCCAGAATTGTATGTGTAGAATCCGCCGCTTCAATTGTGACCATGGATTCTAAACATTACATAACATGAACTATGAAAGTTGTATAAGATACAGCCTATGTATGCATTATATAAAGCTGTAATCTTACTATTCCCATTTAAAATTTTCTGCGAAAATATAATATTTATTCTTTAATAGAGGTCTAATAATATTTATAGGAGCTTAATTACGCAATGAACGCTGTGTAATTAATGAATCATGTGGTATATAAGTAATTTTCCCAATCCGGTGTGAATCAAAGATGTACGCAACGTGGGAACGATTTTTTGTTACCATCCATAAGGATGGAAGTATTTTGAAGTTTTCGCATGTTCCAATATCGAATGATAATACATATGCAACACTTATGTAATTTTAACCAAAATATTTAACTGCGGAAAGTGTTCTTTACTCTTAAACACTTTGTATAAAAAGATGAGTTCAGTTGTCTAAATTTTAAGCACCTTTATATTGATACTACGCGATAGTATGCTTACCTGTATGGTGGATTTTAAGCAATTAATATGGCAATTTAAGCCAGATATAAATTCCGATTATCGACATATCAACATTTCAAGTAGCTATATATCAGTAAAAGTAACTAAACACGGAAAAAATATATTTGAAGAATATATAGAAATGTTGACATAACAAAATATAAACTATATCTCATACATATTTGGATACAGAATATATAAAACATTCATCAATAACTAAAACCGAAACTATCACGAACATTATACAATAATTTAAAAAAAAAAACTCACAAAAATCTCGCCCCGGAGGCTTTTCTGTGTTGACCATTATTTGGCAATTGTGTTATCCCTGTGAAGGGTAATAATATCTTACATATCACGAACGTTGTGTATATTAATAAGAAGCATCAATAATAGTGACATTAGAAACAAGAACTTGCTGAACACGTTTTCACTTGGAATTAAAAAAATGTGGTCAACTAGAAGAAGAATCATTTAACAAAACCAATCATCAACGACAAAAGTGAATCGCTAAGAGAAAAAAACAGGTCAGATTTTTTGATAGTCTATTAACAATGAAAAGTCAATACAAGAGCGAAAGTCGGGGCGTTCCAATAACCTTTGTAATAGTCAGTAATCTTCACGACCTAATTACCTCTATTTCATTTCACAACGTTGTGGTATTCACGATCTTGCCATAACTTACAACAGTGCTTCAGTGCGTGTTCTGCTCCTCATTTGTTGAAATCGTTCATGGAGAAGATTCACTATGGAAAATTTACGCTAGAAACCGCTCTTGGAGAGCAGTGCTCTCAGTGATGGGATATGAAAATGGATTTAAATTTATAAAATTAATAAAACAATTTAATCAAAGCCTTAATTTGCAAAATCTTAAATGCAAAGCACAAACTATTGCATAATCTGAGTTCCATTATTGCAAACCCACAATATCTTGTTTGTTTCATAAATATGTGAATGATGATATATAATTTGTTCATCCATTTAGGCGTCAAGTAAAAAACTTAGGCATAGTAAAAATTATAAGTAAATTCAATTGGTAATTCAGAAAGAGAATTAGTTATTGTCATTTAGGGTGATTTAGCAACGGAATGTCAAATTTTCAACAGTAGTCCACAGGGGAGTAACATTTAACCACTTCTATTATCTTCTTTATCTTGTTTAAAAACTATGTGCAGTTTTTTACGAGAACATTTTGTAATATCGTGAATTTAGAAAAGCGGAAGATGTAAAATATTGTTGCAAATATGAAGTTCTGCAGAGATACTTTTTCTAAAATTTCTCGAAGGAAAATATTCACAAATGTGATGGCATGCATTTTTTTATCATATTGGTTCGTATGAAATCGATGTTACCAGAGAAATAGCGTATATCACGTAATCGTCATAAAACAGTGAAAATGTGATATCAAAATGAATATCAGACATTTGAAACCAAATATTAAATAGTAAAATTTCATCATTGGTCAAGATACGAAAGACAAAAGAAAGGGAAAGAAAAATATTGTAATAAAGAAACGAAAATTTTATGGGATAAAATTATATTAAGGAATAAAAGATAATTACCATAAATTCCTAAAAATTAGGAAAAAATTGATTCTTAATTCCTTGAATTTGGGGAAAAAGCTCTAATCTGAGCTAAAGCGTGAGTGTCAAAATTATTGAGTATAAAAATTAGGAGAATATAAAACGATTAAGATAAAAATAACTGGCAAAAAGGATGAAAAATAATGGAAGGGAAATATAAAGAACAAACCTTGTACCAACATAGCGTAAAACTGTCATCAATATTTTAAGGACCGATGTTCTATTTCTCAACCGAGGCGTAAAGGAATTGAATAGAAGCAGTAATTCCCTGAAGCATTGCGGACTTCTTTTATTTAACTTCTTGCTTTTTTATTTTCTATTTATTGTTTCTTTAATTAATCTGCATTTTTATTTTATTTCGCGTTTTCTTTGTAATTTCTTTAACTTGTAATTTTACATTCCCATTTTTTTTCAGCACTTCCATAACCTTTTTCCTCCAATTGTTTTTCACTATTCTTATTTATTACTTCTTATTGCCTTTTGCATATCGACCAGTGACAGAATTTTGCTAGTTATGGTAAGCCCTGATCAAGTTTTGCATCATTTTGTTAAGCCAAATTTTTTTTCTGATTTTTAGGAGAACAAATAACTGTCGGAATTAAAAGACCGTCGAAAATTTACTTCCATATTTCAAGGTTTCTAAAAATCACATATCCAATGGCGATTAAATTCACACACACATATATATATACGTGTATATTAAATCATTATACATGAAAATTTAAGGACCATTGCATTAACTAAAACTTTAATTTTTTATTTCTTTCAGATGTGGCAAGATATTGAAAGTGTTCTTCTAGGAGATATCCATGCAACAGACCCCAACCCCAACGTAAAACTCCAAGTTACTGGCTCTGTTGAGAAACCTATTTGTTTGCCTGGTCAACCTCAGTCTATTGATTCTACCCACACCAGACTGAACTCTCATCCACTACATCCACAACATCAACAACAAGAACAAATGCCTCACAATGAGCCATCAAATAGATATGATGTAATCGACTTCGTCAACTACATGATAACAGACCCGGCTTTAGACAACGATAACACAGTCGATTCTACAGCAGCTGCATCCATCTACTCACAAGAAATCGGGTTTGAACCTCGTAATTCACCTGTTATCAAACAGGAATTCGCCACCGCACCCATGGACCAAAATTCTAGAGTGAACCACCTTTTACCTATGGACATTTTGCCGCCAGAAGACGGCGGAAATAAAATTCAACAGGACAGGTTTGCACAGTTGAATTGTTTAACACCAACTGCTAACGTCCAAATGCCAACGACACCCACTTCAACTTTTAACGGGTTCAATACTAATCCAAATTTATGGAATGTTGGTAACAGCTATGCCGTTCCCAACGGAGTTGTCGTATCCAGTCAAATGTCCCCGCCCGCATCACCCGAAAGAACCGGACTTAAAAATGTCATCAACGGTGGAAGCGTTATCGATGGACTTCTTCATCAAACACACTTGGTGCTCACTCAACACGTTGTGGTCCCACAATTTGGTACCACTCCTACACCAACTACAGGGATGCCACCCCAGCAGCCTCCACCTCATTTGAGAATGGTAACTCCACCTTCTTCACCCCATCTTGCCGAACTCTTAAGCAGCAACCGTGCCACGACAACAACCAACTTCACCAGCAACGTCAGCGGTGTCCCAACGACGAATCAGACTGTTTTTAATGTAATGATGAACCCTGTTGATGTCCAAACAGATCAGGCTTCAGTACAACCTCCACCTACCACCACTATGGGCAAACCTAAAAGGGGTAGAAGAAGTTTTGGTAGAAAGAAAACCACAACTCATACATGCTCGCATCCAGGTTGCACCAAAACATACACCAAGAGCTCACACCTTAAAGCTCACTTGAGAACTCATACGGGAGAAAAGCCTTACCAGTGTAACTGGAAGGGATGTGGCTGGAAATTTGCAAGATCTGATGAACTGACACGCCACTACAGGAAACACACAGGAGATCGACCGTTTCAATGTAGGCTGTGTGAAAGGGCCTTCTCCAGATCTGATCATCTTTCTCTACACATGAAACGACACACAGCAGTTTAAATCACAAGTGATACAACGTGGACGATCGAAGTTGCCTTCACATTTGGAGCTGTAATAGCAAGAACTTTTTATTATCCGATGTTTCCTCCCTGCAAGATAAAAATTCGGCCCCAAATGTGATAAGTTTCCAAAACAACGACGAAATACCATTTATCCATTCTTTTGAATTACAAATTATATTAGAATATATGATAATCATGACTATTAGTTTTAACTATTCACCCCACATACAATTTAAGGTACTTCTGTCCTTACTGCAGTATTAATTTAGATAAATTGTGTATTTTCTTATGTACATCATCTACAGTTCCATCTAACTGGAACATATGCAGAAGAAGCAAAGCGATGCTATCCCAATCGCTTTCGATATTTTCACTTTTGCGTATATATATATGTGTGTGGAATTTCAATACAAATTCAAAGACAACATGTTTCAGTTTGAAACGTACATATTTATCAGTGGCATGTATCAGACTTCATAAAATACTTTCTTTTTACAGGTTTAATTCTTGACACCGAAAGTTATAAGTATATAATAAAAAAAATGTGAGGGCAACTATGCAAGTACGAAGAAAAAGTACCCATTTTGTATAAATCTATTGTTTGAATTCGATGTGATTGTGAACTACGTACGAAAAGACAATTTTCCAGGACTTAGTATTGCTGTTCAAAACTTGTCAGAATGTGGACTTTGGGACCAATCTTATAAGATATATTACCGAATTCCCTTATGCAATGAGTTTCAGGAAGACCTTTGTTTCTGCATTTTATCCCTTGTTACTTTTTTTCTAAGTGCCATGAATATGGAACGTATCGATTGGAACTCATAATTGCAGTCGTTCCCCTATTTAAATCAACTGAAGATGGTTCGCACTCGATCTAAGAAGTCCATAAAATATACAATCTCATATATGTTACTACGAACGATGACGCAGAGAGTATAATATAGTTGTTTATCATTTCGTTAATATTTTTAAATATATTCTGTACAAAAATTTTATGTTCCTTCTGTTATTGTAGTTTTGATAATTTTAATGTTCTCACATATAGATTTTATATTATTATTTCTTCTACATATATATATATTTGATGTATTTGATGAAATATTGTCTAGTCGGCGTATGAAGAGTTTTATAAGTGTACCTATTCTCTATTGGTTACATGATTTTTAAAAATTCAGATGTTTGTATTTGGTTGAAGTACAATTTCTTTAGTTAAGTGTATCGCTTCGAAACGGCATTTAAAATTTAAAAGAATGCTAATTATCAATTTATACATTACTGAGAATTTAATTTCTCTTGATGAATTTATTTATCAGTAATTTATTTTCGAATAACTGAAATTTTCTTAATTACATTCAATAAGACAAAATTAATTTTCCCTATTTTCAAAAAGTCAACAAAAAATAACTAATCTGCTTAATATATTTTTTTTTAATTTGCAGTTTTTGGGTAACTAAATACAATTATTCTCCCCTTAATTAGATGGCTGATGAAATTGTAAGTACCGATCAAACATTTCTTAAAAAAATATTGAATTAATTTAATATCTTTCTAAAATTGTTACAACTTTTAAGAAAATTATGTTTTTCTATTTTTTTCTACTACTTTTCACCTAAAAGCATGTCAGTTACCGAATTTTAACATAATTTTTTTTAATTTATTGAAAATTCATCAAATGTTGAAATATGTATTTTTCATAATTAAATAATTATGCCAATTAGGGTTTCGATAAGCCATTTTATGGAGATGACAGAAATTTGCAAATGCAATTACTACATTTTGATAGGTTTTAATATTAACTTTTTAAAAAAAATTACAAAGTAGGACATAGAAAATCACAAAGTGAAACGTAATGAATTTTAAAGAAAGACACAATAATTTTTAAAATAAAACAACATAAAACAGTGCCATTTACTACATACCAAGTAATATATGGTTAGTTAAAATTAGTTTGAATGCTATTTAACATTAAAAGTGTCTTCGCGTATTTCAATTCTTTAAGGGTTTCGAAGCAAAGTTACCGAATCTGATTTATGGTCACGTTTGCATTTTGAACTGTTTTCAAATATATTGAAACTAATTTATACATTGAAAATGATATTAACGTTAACATTGAAACTGAAGACAAACTCTTTATTAAAACAAAAGAACCTGTTCCGCTTAGACACTACAGGGAACTTAAGGCAAGCTGAAAAACATTAAGACAATCATATTGGCATTATATATATATATATATATATATATATAGAAAGATATTAACATTAACACAATATTGCCTTAAATGCCGACTTATATAAATGCAATCAAATGACGGTATATTTCAAAAGATATGCAAAAAAAACGAGAAGTTATTTAAATGGCTATTAAAATCTTTTAAACATGGTTAAGAATCTACTCAATTTGCTCAAAATGTAGAAAAAAAACTACCATGAAATATACTAAAAATTGCTGAAATGTTCTGGAAAAAAAGATACTAAATAGTACTAAAAATGTATAAATATAGGCCAATTACAAAATATTGGCAATGCATGTTTGAAAGTTATCAAAATTTACAAGTTAGAGCCTTTCTAGTTCAATCAAATTCCTGAAAATTAATTGCATCAACGGAAATGTATGCAAATATTAGATCATTAATCTACTTATTTATTAATTTATAAATTAGTTGTGGAAGCATGAAAATTATAAATAATTTAATGTTATCATTTCTGATCAAAGATACAAAATTTGATCGTAAACTTTACTTTTTCACAATTATATGATAGGAACCTGTTAGGTGAAATAAATAAATTGTTGTTGTTGCAAAACCTAAGTAAAAGTTTCAAACGAAGAATAAATAAAAAGGTCTATAACCAATATAATGGAATAGGAAACTGTATGTGTTTATATAAATGCAATAATCTATAACAGTTCCCTTTTTATACGCCCACTCATTATCAGTTGCTGTATTAATTATTTATAGTTAAATACTTCCTCCTTTTAAGATTCCCACAGACAGAATAGCAGAATATACCCGTTTTGTCGAGTTTCTATTGACCAATAGCGTTTCATCCTGGACTGGAGAGAAAGGAAAGCACAGCCGACCAGTTTCCTCTCTAGTTTCTAGAACAAGTCTCCTACTAGTTGCCAAGTTACCAAATGTTGTCGTAAATATTTTCTTGCTAAGCAATCAGTGCTGGCATTGTTTTCAAACTGAAGGGGGAATTCGGGGAGTCGATTGTTGTTTTTTTTCTTCTCTTCTAAAATATTCTACATACGCCGGAATGAAGCGCTAACGGTCAACAATAACTTGGCGCGACGACATGTCTAGCAATGTCTTACCTATACTAATAGTATAAACAGACGTATTGAAAGTATTTCTCCCAAATATTCCTCCCATATTTACAATGTTAACCATAGATATTATCAACATCTGCCTTCAACTATCGATGCCTTAGGGAACGACATCCTTTTTATCACATATTCTCATATGCATCATACATTTTTTGCATATCCCAAGAATACTAAACTGTGTCTTGATGTTGCTGTTCAAGGGACCAAATATACCCTGATTTAAAAAGTAGTCTATTTATCCTCTCGTTGTGGTATTTTATGACGGCTACTCCAAACCATATTTGACTTATAGTATTACTTGTGTGAACAAAAATGATGATGAATCTAATAATGTATATTATAATCCAGATGGAGATTTTTAATGTTGTAGCTGTTACAGAGTCAGGAGTTAAATGTGTTCACTTTCGTGAGGCTCTCTCAAACAGTTGTGTAAAAACAAACAGCAGAGTGGTACTCTCAAGTCGGCGTCGTTGTAAATAACACCGCTATTTGTGTTATCAAATTTTATTTAAAATGAATATAAATTAAAAAATATAATTTTTAAATATATATACTTGTATTTTAGTCTTATCTGCTCTGTGTGCCTAATATACGCCTGCGTGTAGAATATACGGTGTCTATAAATTGTGAATTTGAAATTGAAAATTGTAGTTGACTCTTTTATTTTTAACGTTCCTTGGGAAAAGATGGAGTGTAAAGGACCTCTGAAAACCCCGCGTTGCGGGTTCTCCTATATAATACTAAAACAGGGAACATCCATTACGAAATTGGGGGGGGTGGGTAGATGATTGTTTTTCGACGATTATTGATGTTTTCAACTGAGAAGTAGAATTCTTCAGTGATGTTTGCATAATGCAGTGATATTAATTTACTCTACGGGTAAATTATGCATAGAATAACACAATATACGTTAAATACATATTACGTAAAAAATCAATAATAAAGTATACATAATATAACGACAATGTATGTCAGAACGAAAATGCGAGTTATTATAAAAAGTAATTTAGCATGATGAGATTTTAATCAGTCAAGTTTAATTTCGATTAAATTTTATTCAACATAATTTGGCTAATATTTTGAAATTCAGTGCAATTCAATTTGATTAAAGACGTCCCCTAAACAGGCCATAACGTGACCAGGAATTTTTTAGTTAATCCGAAAATATAGAGTTGTTAATAAGAAGGGCGGTAAAATTTTCAGGTAACGTATTCAAAAATTGTAAATTATTTTATGTTAAAATGAGAAAGAGCTGTATAATTATTACTTGAAAAGAAAATTTATGCAGCAAAATATTGCAACACTGTTTCAAAAATTTCGACGAAAATTGAAAAGAAAACATGACACACCCATCAAATTATGGATTTTCTGGAACTCTGGAAAAGTAAACTCCATTTACTCTTAAGTAAAATTTTATTTATACTAAAATTTGTGTTTATTATTACAGATTGCTTTATGTTTTATAGAAGAAAGCGATGAGTTTTCATCGGCAAAAATATGCTTAGTAAAGCAAATGGAAGGATGTTGCATCCAAAAAATGCTATGAAAAAAGGTTCAAACAAAGACATAGGACATGATTTAAAGCAATTAATACCTTATACATACGTATGTTTTATGATATTCACTAGCCATTGTGATGTTCACTATCAATATAAAAGTTTAATACTATGAAACTATATATATATATATATAATGTTACGTAGTTCCTTTGTATTTCCCTACCTAAAATTAGAGTTACTAGAGCTCCCATATCAGAAACCGGGTTCTGCCCCTTTATTTCCAATAATCAGGGTTCCGTTCTCTATATGGTACATGTATGCCGATAATATCTTGTCAGTTTTTTATGATCTAAGAAGAAATGAAAGCCAAATTGTTGAGCTGTGATGGGGAAACGTACGAAGTCAGTTTCTCTTGTGCTAGCTTTGACCGCTAGGCATTAGACGATATCGATTACTTGCCTAATCGATACGAGAACGTTGGTCAAACGCAGGGCACATTCTGATAGTAGGCTTTTTTTTTCTACCTGGCGTTGTACCTCATTAGATATGCAGTCTGCGCATTCCGATTTGACATCGCCAGCCCGGCGCATAATCACTTGGGCCAAGCAAAAATCGATAACAGTTAAAAGTAACGTTAGATAACGTGGCTGTTTTGTTTTGTTTGTTTGTTTTTGTTCATTAGTACAGGATGGAAGGTTCAAAAACCGTACTAATGAAGTCAGGTTTTAAGGAAATTGATCAACTTCATAAACGGGCTCGAAATGGACTAGGAGCTACATTTGTTACTTTCTGACTAGTCATCCATTTCACATGCAATGGGTAGCGCTTAATCACTGTCGCCGTTCAACGCCGAATTTACATTTTTTTTCGTCAACAGATGGCGACAATCAAGTTCAAAAATTAATTACCGTTTCTGTCATTGCCCGTGCATGACAAGCCTAAGATGAATCGATTGCCAGACTCGCATAAATAATCGACTCTTTTCTTCTGGTGGCCATGACGTCACTGTAGAATAAATGACGTCATTTTATAGACTCAAAGGCGGCCTCTTAAGATTTATGTTTCTAGTAGAATTTTTCCTATGGTTGGAGCGAGAACGACCAGTAAAAAGAAAATTAGGAAAGGAAAAGTGAAGTAGAA
The DNA here is from genome assembly GCA_006491805.2 of Dysdera silvatica. Taxonomy (NCBI): domain Eukaryota; kingdom Metazoa; phylum Arthropoda; class Arachnida; order Araneae; family Dysderidae; genus Dysdera; species Dysdera silvatica. The sequence goes on along the minus strand of QLNU02015003.1, from coordinate 6,257,132 downwards.
AAATGGGAATAAAAATGGTAAAATCAAAGCTAGTAGAAAATATAGAAAGAAAATTTAAAAGCTAAGGCAGATTGAAGTAAGAAAGGTAAGAGAAAAAATTAGGAATTGGAAAAGAGATATAAAGTAAAATGAAGGAGAAAATATAAACGTAAAATGATAAAACAAAAATGTGGAAAAAAGAAGTAAAATTTACCACCACTGATAAAATTCTTGAGATGCGCAAACTGCTTTATCAAGTAAAAACTAGAATAAAGCGGATATGTTATATAATATATATATATTAGTGCAAAACAAGCAAAATAGGCAAGACATGAATGCAATACATGTTATACAGAAACACCCAAATAATTGCAGCTAATAGGCTATAAAATATCGCATTAATCGTTATGTTGAAATAGGTTACTGTTACCATGGAATTTACTAAATGAAACTTTCGTTTTTAAAGTTTATTCCTTACAGTGTAATGCGCACAAATAAAATGGTGCAATTAAAAGCAAGTTTTATTGTATCGTTTCTGAAAACATTTAAAAGGACTAGTGTTAGCTTTGAACTTTAAACTTGACTTCTTGTTGTTCTTTTCGGATGTCACTTTGTAGCAACGGATTGCGGTTTCTATTTCTTGTAACACCTTTGCTTCCGCGTTAAAGTTACCATTCATAAGTTTCTGCTCGAAATTCCTGCGACTGCGAAACGTTACTCCCAATTTTGTAGAGCGAATTCCTTCGTTACCATTTCAACTTCTTCATTTTTTGGAGCAACGTAAGCCTTCTCTCCTTCATGGTTAATGAGACCTTCATCAATAAGTCGATTATCATACGTCTGGAGCAATTCCCCAACACTTCCATTCATAACATTTTTAATATCATTAGTGAATTAAAATTATTTAATTCCGGTATTAGGAGATCTATGACAAAGAGGTAAAACGCGTTTGTCTGCTGTGCAGAAAACCCGAGTTTGAATTCCAATGGTACGGAACGCTTGACAATTTTTTACTGATCTGCAATTCAGAGTTTGGTTCCTTGGAAAAACGTTTAGATTTAACGCAATATGACCTTTCCTGTTCATGCTCTCTGAAATATAAACAACAATTTCTCTCATTATTATTAAAAAAAACCACATTAATCAATATCATTGTCATTTAAAATTAATAATAAATTCCCATTAATATAACAGCTGTTTAAATTAACATTAATTTAATTATTATTTAAAATTAATAGGATTCTAAGCGTTCACGTCAAGATTTCGGGGCTTTCTAAATTTGCTTTCACGTTATTTTTATTCAGCACTTCTCTAACGCGAATTTTTCAACTCAACCTTCGAGAATTTGGTGTTAGTTTTAAATGAATTAGCTGAGGAAAACTTGGAGTCAATTTGTAAATGCACTAACCCGCGACAGACACGCTAATCGAAATCATATTTCTTGATGAACTCCCGTACTTATGCACCGGTATTCGAACCTGCGTGTCAAATAAGATGTATGTTTTGACAGTATATGCTAGAAACCACTGTTAAAATAGCATGTAATTCCACACAGTTTGATGAGGTATTCTTCTGATGTAATTTTAAATAATATTTTTGCATTTCAATCAAATTAAATGTATACGTGGTAAATAGCTGACAGAGAGAGATAGAGAGTGAGAGATCCCGAAAAGAATGAAAATAATATAACAATTTTATGTTAGCTTTTGCGCTCTGGATTCCGATACGTACGAGTGCGCACACGCAGTGCTTCCCATCAATATATTGACCGGCGCACTGCGATTCTCTCAGATGCATAATGATGCTCTCAGCGGGAGAGCTTCATGATCAATAATGGCCTACATCAGCTATTGGCCGCCGTTACCCAAATCAAAAATTCTATTGGTCGTAAGCAACAAATAAACCTTGTGTGTGTGATGCTCCTTATTGGCTGATTGATAAGTAAGCCCCACTTCGCAACCAATCACAGTTCGCAGATTAAGATATAGAATGGCCTACTGTAATATTTTTGGATTTATAATTGAATCAATTCTGAAGAAACTGGGGATCAAAGCCCAGATTTCGTATCCTTAAAATGTATTTCTTTCTGCGAACCCTTAAAACTCTCTCTTTCTCAGTTGTACTAATCCAATCAATGGTTTCATCTATTTTCAACGTTGTTCTTAATACTTTATATGACCTGCTATATTTTTAATGCAGGTTACGTTGAAGTTTTACGTAACTTTTGGGGAATTTTTTCACAAGTTTCTTGCGTAATTCTTCGATATTAGAGTTGGTATACAGTTTCTTAATATAAATTTCTTTAATATTTTTTTTTAATATTTTTAATAAAATACCTTTGGAGGTTTCTTAGAAGATTTTTAAAACAATCTGTTAGAATCGTCCTTTGAAACAAGTCTCATAACAATTGCATATCTAAACTTATTAAGATGTGATACTGGATATTTTAGCATATTTATTGCCCCTAAAAATCAAAAGAATGGTCCATTAAAAGGAAAATACAAAGCAATTTGAAAACTGAGGAAGGTAAATTGCATCGTTGGTCTCTTATTTTACACTTATCTAAAGACCGCTTAACAAGTCATTTATGCAGGACTGACTGCTTAACAAACCACTGGCGCAGGACTGACTTCTTAACAAGTCATTGAGATAAACATGTCAGCTTAATGAAAGCAGCTTAACCGCACGAAGCAGAGTGCATTTGTATACATTCCAGATTCATGAATTTCAGATCCAACCTCTCAGGCCGTACCACCGAGTCGTTGGACACTTTTCTAAATGTTATAAAAAAAAAAATTTGGAACTTCGTTTAGGTGTTGCATCGCAAGGATAGCTAATGTCATGCTTCGCCGAGACCCACGTGTTTCTGAGAAATTTGAACATGTTTGTTGCGTGCGGAACCGAACCCTAAACTACAGTGGGGAGGAAAACGCCACGTGTTCTACGGCACTATTGGCATAGAATCCAGGTAAACACGACAGACGAACGCCTTAATCTACGCCACCGTGACGTAGTAAATGAATGCAAAAATTTTCCAAACAAAACTAAATAAAAGAAAATAAGTCAATAGATTTTTCAAAATGAAAAATGCACGAACTGGTAAAATGAGAAACAAATGGACGAAAACCATCACCAAAATTATCATATTATATAAAGAAAAATAGGGATAATAAAATATTTCATCTAATTTCCTTGAACGAAAGGAGAATCTCCAGTCTTTTCCTTTAAGACAAATAAGCGCACTGCTATTAAAACCGAAGTACTGTTGGGTAAATAACATAATAGTGTTGTCTTTATTTCATAGAACAAGTCAAACACAAAACACTTTTTTAAAGTGGAAATCAATCGCTTGCAACATTTATATTCGCTCAGCCAGTGGCATTCAAATGGTAATAGCTCGGCCTACGACTTGTCACGGCGTCGTTTAATGCCCGGTTACGCTAGTACTGACAGACCTACCCACGTACCAGAAGAGATAGTGACGGACTGAATTGATTTTTCTTGTTTTTCGCTTGGATTGTTCGACGTTCCTTGTAATAAATAATGAAGTAAAGATTAGACTATCTCTTTATCTTGGGTATGCCTAAAGGCGGGTATTTCATTTTTGGAATATCAACTTAATAAGTTTACAGATCTTAAGTAAGTACTATCATCTGTCGTACTTTTGAGACCTGTTAAAAGTATTGCAGTGATGTGTACAAAATATTTTTCAACAAAGCAAAAATGGACTATGAAAAAGTATAGTCAGCTCATTGTACCGTTGATCCATGCTCTCGTTCGTCTAGTGGTCAAGAAACTCTGGGCTCAGCGGAAGAACCCTGGTTCGAATCCGAGATGAGGACGGCGTCTCTTTTTCTCCTAAACAAAAATAGCTCTAGATTGAGCTACTAATACGTTGGTGTTGAATATTATTAATCAGAATCAAGATTTTATTGTAGCTAAGTATGGCATTTTGTTAACTTCCAAATAAAACGCAGTAGTGATGTCTGACAGAGAGAAAGAGATCCCAAAAAGAATGAAAATAATTCTGTCAAACTTTTAAATTAACATTATATAATACAGAGTAAGAGTAATAATAGGCAAATAGACATGTGAAGGACTGATACGATGTCCTTTTCTTATTAACAATATATTTAATATAAAAGCGTTGCCTAGAAACTCAGAAATCCTCCGTAATGTAACGCAGATCCAAGCCGATATATTAAACTACAGAAGCCGGCAATTCTAATCCCATGTCGCCCTGTAAGGACCATTATGGCTGTTACATTCAAATAAACCATTTTTGAGAGACAATGGCAAGACATTTATGGCAAGATTGAATCCAATCTGCGCGTTTCGGGCAATAAAAGTCCGCCCTTCTTCGGGAGTGAACACCGTGGAATATTGTCAACAAACGAAGTTGATTCGCGGATGTAGTCAACATTTCACTTAATAACTCAACTCTAGTTACATCCGCGAATCAACCTCGTTTGTTGACGATATTCCACGTGTTCACTCCCGAAGAAGGGCGAACTTTTATCGCCCGAAACGCGTAGCTTGAACTCAATCTTGACATAAATACGCTTCTAAAACGTTTTTGTCTCTTATTTATATTGCGTATTGTTTCGTCGAATATTTCCACGTAAACCATTTTTGGTGCTGAAAAAAAGAATTTAACCTTATTTTTCTCAATTGCAAGTTTGAGAATGCAAATACTATTATCTTTACTACTACTACTGATCAGGGTTTAAGCTGGCTCAAAACATGCTGTCGCAAAAATGCTAAAATGGGAAAATAATTTGTAGCCAAATGCTAAAAAATATTAGTTGCTTTCGTTGCTCGAAAAATCGTATCAATGAAATTATTTATATCAACGATGCTTAACAGGTGCTGTTAAGAATTTTGAAGAGGAAACAAAAAGGAACAAGAAAAGATCGCTGAAGTGCAAAACGGATATTCTGGAATCGAGGAATCCTGTTTTCAGAGAATAAACTGTGGTTAAAAATGCCTGTCGCATTTTCGCGATGGGCAATAATTTTTTCTTCGCATTTTCGAGCAACTCGTCGCATTTTGCGAAAAATTTACTGCAGCCTAAATCCGGCTACTGATTATAACAACAATAATAATAATAATAAAAAGATAAATTCTTAACACAAACATCGTGCAGGCCACATACACAACAAAATTAGCAAATACCAAGACATTAGATACGAAATCAAAGACATGTGGCATATGAAAAGGACAGGCATTGTACCTATAATTTTGTTAATCACAGGCCTAATACCAATCACACTGCACAAAAGTCTGGAAACATTTGAGATTGACACTAACACTGCTACAATCTTACACGCAAGTCATGAAGTCGAAATAACTCGCAGAAAGGAGCCTTGAGTATTTATCACTGCCTCTCTAAAACCTCTAAGTGCGACAATACACACATGCGTATAATAGTAATAAACTATTACAGTGGAACCTTGATAATTCGAACCTCAGTAACTCGATGTTCTCGGTAGTCGAAGTGGTACTTACCCCTTCTTGAAATTCCTTTACACTAACTACCCTTAAACCCCGATAATTGGAAAAACAGATAACGCAAAGTAAAACTCCTTCTCTTGAGTTTCATGCTGAGGTGTTCCGCCGTATTTGCATATTCACACAAATATATGGAGGCTTCATCCGATTACCTTAATATACGAATTTAAAAAGTATATGCTGTATATAATTTTTAAGTAAGTTATTTTTTATTCGTGAAGAAAAAAAAGAAATGTAAATATTGTATTAACTACATCGCATCTAGAATTCGCAATTGTAAATTATATATATTTTTTCATCATTAATTGAACATTAATTGAACCATCATTCATTGGAACCCGCGCAAATGCAGCTGGAATCAAGGGTGGCTGGGCTCTCTCAAAGGGCGCATACCTTGGATTTTCGGAGGGCGCGAGTCCTATCGCCCATGAGGGCGTAGCGGCCCAGCCTGCCCCTGGCTGGAGTTCGCAAGCGTATGAATATGACGTGCATAGATATGGGCATATTAAATATAATGCCTTGAAATAAATAATTTACTTTAAAAAAATAATTTTATATTCCACAAAAAAAGTCAATAGTAGTTCAAACAAGTATTGTATTTCTCAAACAAATAATTCAATTTTCACCAAAATGAATAAATATTAAAAACATATATTCCATTAAATGGAGATAACTGCTTTCTTAATAAAGAATTTTATTCTTGAGTGAAATCTTGAATTCTAAAGAAGGTTTATATTTCCAAAGGAATTCGCACAACCATTAAAAGAAAATGAGGTAAATGAAACAAGTAAGAAATGAGATGAATGAAACAAGTAAGAAATGAGATGAATGTCAGAAGAAAGAAGAATGAAGTGAGTGCAATAAAAAGTAAGTGAGATAATTGCAATGAGAAAGAAATGAGATAAGTGCAACAAGAAATAAGTGAGATGAATGCAATAAGAAAGAAGTGTTGAGTGTAACAAGAGAGGGAGGTAAGAGAACATGCTTCTCAGTCTTAGCCTCCTGATGAAAGACAATAACATCAGCTTCCATTTTCTAGTTTCAGATACATGTCGATTCATTCCTGGATAAAAGACAGTGTCTGCCTTTTTTTATGAGATACAGGGAAGAAACTTCAATTACGAGAATATAAAAAAATATTATTGGCAAAATGAAATGACCTTTCCATTATAGAAATACTCGTAGGAGTGAAAAATGAATTTTGCTTATCTTCATTGGGAATAAAAAGAAATGTTCAAAACGTATCCAAGAAAAAGAAGTCACCAAACGTGATTCTTGGGGAACAGAGATATAACTGGAATAGCTAATGTAAAACTAGCTATTATTCCTAGCACGTAGGCCATGTTTTTTAGCTTATCTGGCCCAGGAGTGCTTTGTTCACTTCATTAGCGACGTATTTCTAACGCCAGTTTTGGAATGTTTCGCTATCTTTTGTTGTTTTTGGCTTCTTCGTCTTCGGACATCGAATGCAGATTACAGACTGGTAAAGAAACAAACTTCAAAAAATACGTCTGGTATCTGAATCATTCCCACCTTTGTAACAGCAACGACAAAACATTTCGAATATAGTCATTTGTTTGTTTGTGGTTTTACGGCTCAAAGACTACAGTGGTCATTCTGCGCCTACTGTTACTCTGCCCTCTGCTACTATTTTCCAGGAATCCGAATCTTTGGACCTACTGTTTTCCGAGGAATCCGAACCTCTTAAGGCCTAGGGAACCAAACCCCGGACTACAGTGAGCAGTGCGATCTTTATGAGATCTCTGAGTAAGCGTTCTTTGCACTGCTGGGAGTCGAACCCGGATTAGCCGCGCAATAGGAGAACGCGTTACCACACTGCGCCACCGCAGGACTGTTTGCACTTCCTTTCCATTGCCATTACATTTATATTTAATATAATGGAACTTATAAATTACTTTGAATTTTCTTAAACGGCCCTATGGGTTGAATAAAAACTGAATGTGGAGATAAATATATTCAATTAATAATTATTAAAAAATATATTAAAAATTAAAAAATCATGAAACAATGAAATCAACATGTGCATGCCTGCTTGTTCGTACACACGCCTAATCGCGCCGGTGGGCACGCTTGTTTATATTCGTGTCTAAATCTATCTGCGCCTATGCCTATCTATCGTATGCCTATGTACTTTCTATCTGTTTCTGTCTATGACAGTGTCTTGTCTGTTTCTATCTACGACAGTGTCTTGTCTGTTTCTATCTATGACAGTGTCTTGTTTGTTTCTGTCTATGACAGTGTCTTGTTTGTTTGTATTCGTAACTGTCTGCTTGTGGCTGTACTACTGTTTATCTATCTCCTAGTCTTGTGAACGCAAATTCATATTCATAATTTTTGAAGCAATTAAATTCTTCGCATAAACGGAATTAATGTATACACAATTAATCAATAACCAAGCATTCACATATGATTCTAATATCTAATTTTGGAACTACATTGTTAAAAATTTATATCGATTTGAATAACTATAAAAAGCACTTTACAAAATATAAACGTCTTTAACTACCTATGAAAATCCAACATTGAAATATGACAACTATATTCTTCACCACGTGTCCGATCCTTTTGAATCAATTTTGAATCTATCGCACATAGATTAAAAAAAATATATATTCATGAAAAGGAAATGCAACGTTTTTGATGAGAGTATATATATATATTTCTATAAAAAGAATTACGGCAAATATACATATAGAGACATAATAACGTTATTAAATAACATTAATAATATAATAAAGTATTACAATATAGAAATAAATTTAAAAAAAGAGAAAATTGCATTAGAAAATACCAGATAAAACAACTTAGATGACGGGGGGACATGCTCTGGGAAGAGAACCACCTACTATAGAGAGTAAGAAGGATTATATAAGTCAGAATATATAATAGCAAGTCAGAAAGAGAAGAGAATAGGAAGATCAAGGGTAGCAATAGAAGCGAAGGCCCTTAAGGATATGGTTGGCCCTGCTTTGATATACAACGAGGCCTTAAATAGGAAGCGTTGGAAACGCCGATGGCAGATCGTTGACCTCGAATAACAAATTAGTGGGAAAGAAGAAAAAGAAGAAGAAGAAAGAAAACGTTACCAAATAATTAATATTATGTAACAGAATCTTCAAAGACACTGTATATTTTTTGTTTGTATAATTTGCAACCCAATACTGTGTTCTAGGCATCTGATACGGGACTGAGAGCTTGACAAGCCCTCTGAATTTCGATACATTTTTACGTATCCAAACTTTCTGGAAATCAAACCCATCTTTGCAGGTCTAAAAGCGGTAGACCACTAGAGCACTGGAATAGCTTTAGACGTATAAGAAATGGTGAAAACAAGAAAAAGGCTGGTGCAGTATATTACAAATTTAACATAAACACGTTTGATTTATTTTTACATAAATTTTATGCACATGTGATTTTTTTAGACATCTATGAAGTTTAATTAGATTATTTAAGTCACTATTAAATTTAATTAATCTCTCAAATTTCTTGCTGTAACATTTTCTGTAAGCATAATGGTTCGATTCAAAACATATAAAGCTTCATGTAAAGCAAACGAACCCATGTTCAAAGTGTCATGCGATTCAATTTGCCAGTTTCCTGATTTTAGTTTCTTTTACTCGTCACCCGTTTATCCAACTACACTCGACCTATTCTTTTCAGACGACGTTGATGAAAACATCCTTATATCCGGAAATCCGAAAGTTCTTTAATCCGCATGTTATCCGCAATGTCAAAAGTTACGGATTCCCTTTTCAGCTATTCTTCCGCTAGTCATTATCTGCCTCAGCCATGCAAGACCACCAGCACCTATACAATGATGCAATTCAACTACATAAACTAGCTGTTGTGGCATTGAAGACGCGTGCGGGCCTCAAGCATAGAGGAATCAGAGCGCAGAACGATAAACCTAAGATTCTATGGTGAAGAGAATTTTCCTTTTCAAGAAGTCTTCAACTGGAAAGTGATATAGTGTTCTTGCCATACATTTTGAGGTCAGTTTCTGTTAGGGAAAATTGACAGGACTTGGCAAAGTGTCATATCTAAGCGAGGGCGCCGTTAGCGGGGCGGACACTGAGACCCGTCCCCCCTCTATGTTGGTATTAGGGTTCCATGAGCTCCTCCCAATTTCAAACAAAAATTTTATAACGGGTAACGCCGTTCAAGATTTAATTTTGTTTTTTAATCTAAAGAATGCGGTTATATTTTTCGGCGTAGTGTATTTAGTACGAAATAAAAAAATACGCTTTGTCACTTATTTGATCTAATTATACCTTTTGTTGGATTGTATTATATAGCTCTCTTTTCTGCATGGCAGCGTTTTCATTGACGTGTTATTGTTTCAGCTTTCAAACGAAACGCTTTTAATAACGTTACAACTATAGTTTCTCTATTTTAATTTTGCAAGCTCAAGCACCTTTTGGCCCAGTAAGCTCATTTTCAACGACATAAATTAAAGGGACTGTCTACACCATCACCATTAGCATAATAAATACGAAATTTAGTAAGGAGCATTGCATGTAAACATGAAATTGGAAATGTAACTAGAATATTGATTTTATGGTAAAGTGAACGTCATCAAGCAGAAGCATATTTAAATTAAACACTGCTTTGTTGATGTCTGTTATCCCTGTAAAGAGTTGTTAACAACAAGGCCTTAACCATACATTTTTTCGGGCGAGGAAAAAAAAATTTGCAACCTCGCTAATGAGTAAGTACTGGTAGCAAAAACATTACGGAAGGGGGGACGGGCCTTTGGGACCACCCTCTGTCTCTGGCCCTGTTTAACAACAAGCTGCCTGCCACTGGTATACTGCCCCCTCCCCCAATATTTTTATGCCGTCGGCACCCATGTATCTAAGACGAAGAGCATGTGGTTCCCCATGCCCATATCCAGAAGTGTGTGTGTGGGGGGGGGTCTTAGGGACCGGTTCCCCCCGAAACTAAATTTTTAATGGGACTTGGCTACGGACTTGCATGCTGTAATTGTATCGATACATGCTGTAAAAATTTATGAACCCCCGAAATTAAATCTTGGCTACGGTCTTGAGTTTCCCATACGGTGAAAGGCAAAAGGGTGCAGAACCTCTGTAAAGGTCACATTCCATTCCATAATATAAGGATGTCTTTATGAAGAAAAAAAACATTAAAGGTCCCCGTTTTATTCGTAAAGAACGAATATCGCTGTTTGCATAAATTATTTACGGAAAGAAACATTTCTTTTTTCCACAAAACTTGCCATTCGATGAGAGACATCTGTTTTTTATAAAACTGCATAAAAATGAGCAAGGAGAAAAGAGAAGTAGACAATTACGACAGAAAACAAAACTTGGCAGCTAGAGAGAAGTAATGCACGGGAATTGGAGATACTAGAACGCTATTTGAATTCTATACGTACACAATGTAGATAAAAATATTCACTTAACGTACGTATAATTAATTGTATATGATAAGAAATAAATATTGATAAGACATATAAATACAAAAAAGGGAAAGAATATATATAGTGATATATAAATACTCTACAATAACACTGTACATATTATAGTGCAATAACACTATATATTTTACCGTATAACTGTGCATATTACTCTTCAATAATAATGTACGCATTACTGTACAATATTAATATAGAAGTTATTGCACAATATTTCTGTACAATATGAGTATAGCGATTATCGCACAATATTACTGTACATATTATTTTACACCATTACTGTATACACTGCGGCCCAATATTACCGTATAAATACAGAACACACCTTGCTGTGCTATATTGCTTAACACGCTACTGTACAATATTATTGAGTATATTATTGTATAATATTATTGAGTATATTATTGTACAATAGTATTGAATATGCAATATTATTGCACAATATTAATATGCATCATTATTGTACAATGTTATTGAATATGCAATATTATTGTACAATATTATTGAATATGCACACATTGTGCAATATTATTGTGTATTATTGTACAATATTATTGAATATGCAATAGTATTGTACAAGTTATTGAATATGTATTATTATTGTACAATATTATTGAATATGCAATATTATTGTAAATGTTATTGAATATGTTAATATTATTGCACATGATGAATATGCAATATTGTACAATGTTATTGAATTGATATTACTGTACAATATTATTGAGTATATTACTGTACAATATTATTGAGTATATTATTGTACAATATTATTGAGTATATTACTGTACAATATTATTGAGTATATTACTGTACAATATTATTGAGTATATTACTGCACAATATTATTGAGTATATTACTGTACAATATTATTGAGTATATTACTGTACAATATTTTACATCAATTTATATTTTACGTCAATCTGAATTTCGATTATTTAAGAGTCGTTTAATTTTATTAATAGTTGTGCTCGAGTATACTTTGTAGATACGTTATAGTGCTTTGAGGGTTCATTTTGATGTGGCCAAGGATTACAACAAAAACTTATCGCTTTAACTATATACTTTTGAAAAAGGTTTGCCGCAGTAAAGCCGAAACGTAAAGTTAAATATATAGATTTACAGACTTACAGATTTACAGAACTTGGAAACTATTGTCTAATGTTAAATCCTCGATTTTTTCTTCTTCTTAATTTTGTTCTTATTCAGTCTAACAAAAATGACATTTGACTGCCGAAACAAAAGTACCAATCTCATATTGGATCAACATATCAATGTTTTTTGTTTTGCTTTTTAATCCACTTGCAATTAGCCAATCAATCGATAAATAACAGACAGACGGACGGACGGACGGACAGGCAGGCAGGGAGGCAGCTACTACAAGATTTAGAATTCAATATATGCCTGTGTCTAACTTTATTCTTAAAATTAAATCGTGATGCGTACTTTTCGGAGAAAGAAAGATTTTATTTTCATAAAGTGTATTAATTGACGCCTTTACACTAAATTAATGTTAGTTATTAATAATTTTAATTAATTACTTGGAATTATCAAATTCGTTTCACTCGATTCTATTCATTTTGTTATTTGGAAACGCCAACAAAAATGAGAGAAGCAATCGTTGCTAATCTCCGCAATACTCGAACTATACCGCCCGCGCAATGTTGTGTTTTTCCGCTCTGTTTGGTTTCCGTGCCGAAATGAACCTCTAATGGCGGATGCGCTTGCAACGCTGCGTTTTTTTCTCCTTCGGACGCGTGTCATACCCTTGGCGTCGCGCTTCGCAGCACACTCGTTGCCGTAGTAAATGATCGTTCACTTTTACGACATAGGGGGCGCTTTCAACTGGCCATTCCTTCATAAAATGTACCGCTTGCTTTTTGGACTTTACGAGGGTCATTAACCAATGCCTTCACTAATAAGCTTTTCTAGATACTTTACTCCGAAATTCGTTAGGTTCTTCGTATTTGTACCAGTTTCGGTCTTTAATTATTTAACGTACCTTTAATAATTTCAGAGAATTCCTTTGATAGTTCTTTTCATATTTTCGTAGAGTTCCTTTTATATCGCTTGTAAGTTCCTTTTCGTAATTTTATAATTTATTATTATTTTTTTCTTTTTTTAGCTTCTTTCAAAAATTATGTTTTTTTCATTATTTCTTAATTTCTTTCACACTTGCTAAGCTATCTTCCTTTTCTTTTTTCTCGTTTGTTTCACAATTTCTTATGTTTTCTATTTTTTTATTTTTTTTTGTATATTTCAAAGTTTCTTAGTATTTCTTTATTTATTTCCCAATTTAATACCGTTTATTTGTTTAAAATTAATGTCTAACCTTCTCTTTAGGTAGTTTTACATTCGAATTTAACTTTTTTGGCCCATGACAATCTTTAAAAACAAAAAAGCTAATCACCACTCAAACTTAGCATGAACCAGGAAGTTTAGTAATTTTCACCCAAAAATCGGTTGTTTGTGTCCAGCCTGAGTAAAGTAAAAGTATTGATATTTTAACCTTTTATTTGTTCTTATAAAATCCTCCATATCCTTTTACGTTTAACTAAGAATTATTCCTTCAAATTTTTCGCAATTCTTTAGTGATTCGTTTGCAGTGTCTTTGCGTTTCTTCCAAAATTCCTTAACATTTAGTTGCATTTCTTCACAATTTCTTAACATTTAGTTGCCTTTCTTCACAATTTCTTAATATTCCTTTGCCTTCGTTTTACAATTGCTGATATTTATTGCTGCTTTCTAATAGTCTTAGTTCAATTTTTATATGTAAGACTTCTTTAAAGAGTTCTATAAAATTTTGAAGTTTTCACAGATTTTTAGTATTTTTTGACGGTAGCTTAACTTCCCCTACAGTTTTTTAAACAAGTTTATTGGTGAAGGAAGATTTCAGTAAAAACCAACAGTTTACTAAATGATGAATATGGTCTAAATTCTTCAAGCTACGAAAATCATTAAAGACACTGAGATTTATATAATTGGGTATCCTCACGGCGAACGTAACTTTTTAATTCGTAACTTTTCTGAGATTACATATCATGTGCTGGATACTAAGTGATTTGGACACCAAAAGTACTTTAGTTCTGTGCTCTACGTACTTAAGTCCCCATTCATTAAAATATTGTTAATTAATTTAACATGTACCTCTGTAGTCACCTTAAGCACCAGTTTCGTCTCAACTGACATTTATCCCTTCGAACACAAACCTTTTAAACGACTACATATCAACCGTTAAAATAAGAAATCAATTGTTATCGATTCGCGATGGCTTCAATCCAATTATCTAAATCGAGAGCAAAGTTACCGAAATTCCGGTTAAATGGGTTCTAGATAACCATAGCGTACACATACATCGATGTACCTGTCCCAAGCATTGAGGCCAGAGATCACAAACTCTGACACAATAGCTGTTAAATCAAACTTTTTCGATTACGACTGACAGATCACAGGAATTGCTATCAGACGATTTATCAACATCAAATGTTGACCGACAAGTTCTGACTCTTGTTTCTGTGATGGTATCAATACACGGCACTATAAACGAGAACAGAACATTAAAAAAAAACTTTACATCTAAGCTCAAAGGAAAAAAAAAAGAGAGAGAGAGAACAAGAAAGGGAAGGAGAATATATGTATATGTGGGTTAGCACTCGCATGGCAAACATGATCTCATAACTGACTCTGATATTATTGACAAAGGTGAAAACGAGTTTCTGACAATCTCCAATCCCTTCTCCCCAACTGATTGACAATTTTGAGGACGACAGTTATTGTCTACTTGATTGGTTTAGTGGCGGTTTGGCACCGTGAACTTGGCCTCCGGCGAGCAAGGTATTTATTGAAATAAGTACATAAATAAATAAATAAACGACACCCCAATTGTTATTAGTCCTCTTTTTTCTCAGGTTTGTAAACAAAGACTTGAAAATGAGAAGCATTTCAAATCAAATGAAATCAATGACGGTAATTACGTTTGAAAATGATGAATTGACATAGCTCATTAATTATTATTTCTGTGGTCTCTATCACAATCATGAATTTATGAACAATTAAATCTTTACGGTCCGGTTACAATAGAGATAAGGGCAGATATATGGGATAGCTGAAACAGCTCCAATTCGTATGGTAAGCATAGTGAGTGGGTGTGCATGACATCACTGCATTTTAATAACTTTAAACGTTATGCAAATATTGGCTACAAGCGTAGTGAGTATGTAGCCAATACTTTTAAAACTTTCAACTGTCTTAGAAGTATTGGACACAAGTTTAGCAAGCGTACAATTAAGGTAACTTGATATACACGGATATATTTGAAAGATCCTTCATTTTACAGTGAACAAATATTATTCGAATATAATGACGATATACATATATATACACTATAAACACGGAAGTGTCAAAACTGGTACCCCTCCCGCGAACGCAGTAGTGCCGCAAACACGACGACATGGACTCGACTAATGTCTGAAGGTATCCTGGAGACAATTCACACCAGGAATCCTGCAGGGCAGTCCACAAATCCATAGGAGTGCAAGGAGGTAGAGATCTCTTCTGAACAGCACGTTGCAAGGCATCCCAGATATGCTCGATAATGTTCATGTCTGGCGATTTAGGTGGCCAATGGAAGTGTCTAAAGTCAGAAGAGTGTTCCTGGAGCCACTCGGTAGCAACTCTCGATGTGTGGGGTGTCGCATTATCATGCTGAAATTGTCCAAGTCCGTCGGAATGCACAATGGACATGAATGGGTGTAGGTGATCGGACATGATGCTTACGTACCTGTCACCTGTCAGAGTTGTCTCTAGACGTATCAGGGGTCCCATATCACGCCAACTGCACACGCCCCATACCATCACAGAAGCTCCACCAGCTTGAACAGTCCCCTGTTGACATGTAGGGTCCATGGATTCATGAGGTTGTCTCCATACCCGTACACGTCCATCCGCCTGATGCAATTGGAAACGAGACTCGTCAGACCAGGCAACGTGTTTCCAGTCATCAACAGTCCAATGGCGGTGTTGGCGGACCCAGACGAGGCGTAAAGCTTTGTGCCGTGCAGTCAACAATGGTACACGAGTGGGCCTTCGGCTCCGAAAGCCCATATCAATGATGGTTCGTTGAACAGTTCGCACGCTGACACTTGTTGATGCCCCAGCATTGAAATCCGCGGCAATTTGAGGAAGTGTTGCACGTCTATCTCGTTTAACGATTCTCGTCAGTCGTCGAAGGTCCCGTTCTTTCAAGGTCTTTTTCCGGCCGCACCGCTGTCGGAGATTTGATGTTTTACCGGATTCCTGATATTCACGGTATACCCGTGAAATGGTCGTACGCGAAAATCCAAATTTTGTCGCTATCTCGGAGATGCTATGTTCCATCTCTCTTGTGCCGACTATAACGCCACGTTCAAAATCACTTAAATCTTGATAACCTGCCATTGTAGCGGCAAGAACCGATCTAACAGCTTTGCCAGACATCTCTTGTCTTATATAGGCGCTGCCGACCGCATCGCGTTACGCTGATTGGTTGCAAAGCTCCGTTATTTGCATACGCACGCCTGTACCAGTTTTTCTGGCACTTCAGTGTATATATATATACATCATCACATTCAACCATTATTCCATAGTTGCCCTCTCCAAATGCCTACACAAGTCCATCCTGAGCAATTGCGCCCCACGTCACCTTCAACTTGTTTTCTTTATTCTATCCATCCATCCAGTTTGAGGACGTTTTCAGGTCTTCGATGGTCTCTTGAATCCAGTGCAGAATTACCGCTGATCAGTTCTTTCTTGGTAATATGTCCAGCCCATCACCATTTCAGCCTTTCTATTTCACGATACCCTCTAGCATAGTTTGCTCTCTCACCCAAGTGTTATTTTTTCGATCTCTCCTAGTTATTCCAAGCATGCACCTCCCCATGCTCCTTTGCGTTGTCTGTAACTTTCGCATTGCTCCAACTGATAAGACTCCATGTCTCTGATCCATAAGAGAGGATCGGCAATACACACTGGTTGCAGACCTTTCTTTTTAGACACAAAGGCAATTTTCCCTTCAGGATAAAATTGTTTCTTCCGAATGTACCAAGCCAAGCTAATACGTCTTTTCGTTGAGTTCTTTCATAATGTTGCCATCCATTGAAATCAGTTGGCCAAGGTAAATATATGAATCAGCAATTTCTAGCTCAGTGTTGCCAAGTGTATTTTTGTTTCCTCTACCAAATTATGGAACATGATCTTAGTTTTTCGTAGGTTCATCTTGTGTCCAATTTCTCTACTACTAGTTGAAAGCTCCTGTACCATGTCTTAGAGTTTTGATGGGTTCGTTGAAAAAATGACAATGTCATCAGCAAACCGCAAATGATTTAAATATTCACCATTTATTTTTATTCCCTTGTTATTCCAATTTATCTGCTGAAAAATCATCTGTAAAGCTGAAGTAAAAAGTTTTGGAGAAATGGTATCTCCCTGCCTCACACCTTTACCAATTTTAATAGTTTTGGTATCTTTATGTAACCGAAATTTTGCACTTGCATTTTTATACACACATTTCACCATGTCAATGTACACATCCTCGATGTCTGCTGATCTTAAAGAGTTGATGACTGCTGATGTTTTAATAGAGTCAAAGGCCTTCTCATAGTCAATAAATGCCACACACAATGGAAGTTCATATTCATGTGTTCTTTCAATTAATTCTCTTAATACTTGAATATGGTCCACTGTACTGAATCCACTTCGAAATCCAGCTTGTTCTCTTGGTTGAGCTGCATCTAATTTTTTCTGCAGGCGATGTGTTAGCACTTTTGTGAAGATTTTATAAATAGCAGGTAACAAGCTAATTGGTCGGTAATTTTTTAAATCCTCTTTATCACCTTTTTTATGCAAAAGAATTACTGTTGCAGAATCCCATTGGTTTGGTATGTTACCACTGTTGAGGCATTTGGTAAAGAATTTTGCGAGTATGTCTTCTACATGTTCTCCAGCTTCTTTTAAGATATCTAATGTAATGCCATCATCGCCAGGGGATCTTCCTTTCTTCATACTTTTTATTGCAAATGCTACTTCTTCTTTTAAGATTTTAGGAGCTGTTCCTTCGACTATCTCAGAGTCTTCGTTTAATCCACTGTTTCCCTCATACAGCTTTCTGTAGAATTCTTCAACTCTTCTAAGTATTTCTTCCCTATTTCTTGTTACAGTGCCATCCTCTCCTTTTAATGCAATGATGTGTTTCTTCCCAATAGACAAACTCCCTTTAACAACCCTAAGGCTCTTGTTGCTTTCAATGGCCTTCCTTACTAACTCACAATTGAATTTTCTTATATCTTCTTTCATGTTTTTGCGCAAAGTTTTGCAAAGTTCTACATACTCGATCTTGCGACTGGTATTTTGATTGTCCACCTTCATAAGTCTTCGCCTTTTCATGAGTTGTTTCGTCTTCTCAGATAATTTGCTATTCTGCTTTTTACATATTACACCACCAATTTCCCCAGCAGTTTCAATTATTGTCTTAACAATGTTTTCATTTGCTTCTGAGATGTCAACTTCTTCAATAAGTCCTTCCAGTGCAGAAAAGCGATTTTTTAATTCCAACTTGAATGCCTCGGTATTTTCTTTTAATTTCTTTAAATCCACCCTCTTACATACTTGTTTCCTAATGAGCTTCTGCCTTTCTAGTTTAGTATTTAAGTGCATTTTACATCTCACCATTCGATGATCACTTCCAGTATTAAATCTGTTCAGTACGCTGCAATCTTCAATAATTGATTTCTTGTTTGCCAGTATATAGTCAATTTCGCTGGTTCCTCCATTGGGGTGTTTCCATGTCCATTTTCTTTGCGGTTTCTTCTTAAAAAATGAATTCATGATGCTAAGATTTTCAGCTTCTGCAAATTCGATGAGTTGATCGCCACGTTCATTCCTTTCCCCATATCCGTATTTACCAACCGATGTCTCTCCTTGTTCCTGTTGTCCAATTCTTGCATTGAAATCCCCCATGATGAGCTTGATATGTTGTTTCCCTTTGGTGTGTAACTCTTTGATTTCTTCATAAAATTCTTCAACCTCTTCGTCGGTATGGCTTGATGTTGGTGCATATACCTGTACTATTTGAAGTTGGTATCGCTGGGTTAGTTGAACAACAAGCCTCGCTGCTCGATCTGATGTACTTTCAACTTCCAGAAGACAGTCTTTAATTCTTTTGTTGATTAAGAAGCCAACACCACTTGTTCTTCCAGTTTCCGTTCCTCTATAATAAAACAAATGTCCGCTTTTCAGTTCCACCAACTCTTCACCTTTTCTTCTAACTTCACTGAGTCCTACAATGTCCCATTTGATCTTGTCAAGTTCTTCTTCCAATTCCTGAAGTTTTGCTTCAGAAGCAAGGGATCGTCCATTATACGTTGCCAAGGTCAATAACAAACGGCAGCCTGGGCCATTCCAGTGATTCTTAGCACCCCCTGCTTTCATGCCACACTGACCGCTGCCTTGATCAGGAGCACTCCAGCACCTGGAGACTAGGGGCCATGGTTTCTGGTGTGTCAACATAATGGAGGAATTAGCCATAATTTCACCACGCTGGCTAGACGGGTTGGTGAATTAGCCCTCCCCTTCCGCCTTTCTATCCGTGCAGCAAATATTAATTTGCCACATAAATAGAAAGCTCAGCCTGCACCACTTGAAGGCGGGGTAGGACACTAGGTTACTGGCCTGGCCGGTTCCACACATCGTCACATACGTTCAGCGTGTGGGTCTCCTTCCAGTTAGATACCAGCAACCCTTTTGCAGGCCATATATATATATATATATATATATATATATATATATATATATAAAAGTTTTCCTCGCCCATTCTTGGCGGAAACAGGCTTTGGGACGGGCAGAGCGCCATGTTCCCAAGCCTCTTTTTACATCACTTCTTAATGTGCCATGTCTAGAAACTTCCTGACAATGTGACACGTGTTTAGGATTGTGGCTTTTTGTATTTCAATGTAGGTGTTTGGGTCAATGTTGAGTATCTCCAAATTCGTCGCAAGCGTTTTTGGTACTATCCCTGTTGCTGAGATGACTAACGGGATGATGAGGATCTTTTCCATACCCCATATATCTCGTACTTCATGTCTGAGATCTTGGTACTTGGTGATTTTCGTTGTGTAGGTTGTCTGTATGTTATTGGTGTTGGGTACTGCTATGTCGATTAAGTACGTGGTCTTATTCGATTTATCGACGAGGGTTATGTCAGGACGGTTATGTGGGACTGTCTTGTCTGTTATGATTGCTCTATCCCAGTAAAGCTTGTGTGTTTCGTTCTCATGCACGGTCTCTGGCTCATATTTGTAGTACGGGCATTTTTCTGTCAGAAAGCCAGCATTCGCTGCCAATTTCTGGTGGACTATTTTCGCTACTTGATCGTGTCTATGTTTGTAGTCTGACTGCGCAAGGATCTTGCATCCTGCCATCACGTGTTGGATTGTCTCCGATGCCGCATGACAGTGTCTGCATTTGTCGCTTTCTATGTCTTTTCTCTGGATGAATTTCTGATTGTTCCTTGTTGCGATCACTTGGTCTTGGATGGCTAGCATGAATCCTTCTGTCTCTGGCTGGAGAGTGCCTTTGGCCAGCCAAGAATTTGATGCCTTTTTGTCAACGTGTGGTTGTTGCAGGTCATTGTAGTGCCTGCCATGTAATGGTTTTCCGGCCCAAGTTCTCAGTTTCTGTTCGTTGGCTGTTTCGAGGACACGCTCTTCGGTACTACACAGGTTTAGTGGCGTGTAATTTGCATCTGCTTGTATTATGGCTTGGATGAGTGGCGATCGGGGACTCTTCAACTGGAAGTATTGCCTCATGCTCTGGATCTGCTTGTCATGTAAGTCTTTGAGGTCCGCTTGTCCGCGTCCTCCTTCTTCCCGGGGTAGTGTTTGCCGTTCAATTGCCGTTGCAGGGTGTAGTTGTCCGGCTCTTCTCTGGATGGTTCTCATTTTCCGCTGGAGTTGTTCTAATTCAGTGTTGGACCATTTGATGATCCCGAAGGAGTAGGTGAGCACTGGTACCGCATATGCGTTAATGGCTTGCGCGGTGTTCTTCCACTTTCAGTTCGTGTTTACGGTGGCCTAAGTCTTTCTTGGAATGCTTGCGTGAGCTGGACTTTGACTTTCTTGTGCTCCTGTTGCCGTTTTTGCATTATCCCTAGGTATTTGTAGGTTTCGCCCTCGTCCAAGGTCTTCAGTAGTCTCCCGTCTTCGCGATCTGCCAACAGCCGAAGTGTCCCCGTGGTATAAAACGCCCGCCTTCTAACAGAGGTGTTTTGCTAGAGAACGCGGGTTCGAGTCCCGGTATGAAGTATTACTATGCCGTGGCGCTAGCGATCGGTGAAAGTATTAGTAATGAATAAATATACCATTGGGCCATTAAAACCGGATTTGTAGCCTGCTGACGACATGCCAGCATCCGGAACGCCGTTGGGATAACTATCGGTAACCCAGCGACGTGAAAAAGGCTATCTCAGACTCTGATGATATGAACCATAATGAAAATATGAATGGAGCATCGGTTGTCTCGCTCTTAAATCAGAACCGCGTTCGAGTTTTAAGCAGAGGGGCCAGTTCGAAAAATATGCAACAGTCTCTCCTTGGAGGTGTCGGCGGTTGTAGCGGCGCCTCCAACTGTACGGCTACTAGAACCAACACAGCCCAAAGTGCTTTGCAGCCTAGTATAGGTGCAACCACTAGGGCTGAAAGACCACGCCAGCGCATGTCATGGACAATAGATATGAACACCTACATCATGCGCACCTACTATACGATTACAAAGCTGGAAACAGACATGACAAATTACAGACCCACACTTCACGCCAAATTCGCACAACAGTACCCACACCTGGACATCAGTATAGAAAGGATAACAACCCAACGCAGGAACATAATAACCAGAAATCTCTTAGCAGAGCCCATACTACAAAGGTTAAGAGATGAAGTCGCCAATGACCTGGCAAACACTTCAACCAGTGTGGCCAACCCTGAAGCACCAGCTAGTAGCGCAAGAGAACCGCTCCAACCAAGCATAGAAGAAGAAGAGAGGAGGGACGTGGAGAAAATGGAAGAAGGTTTCCAATGTGCCCTGGCGGAATATGAAGGCTCGGATGCCGCAACAAGGCCAAGAATACCACGCCAACCGGCATCTTGGAAACTCTGCAAAGCAACCAAGATCCTCAATGAACATACTCTACCACTACACCTACAGAACCACAACTCCCTACAGGAAATACACACCGCCATATACTGTGCAGCAGTAGCGGCATCACGCGCCAATGGGTACGAAGTAAGGAACGAAGGCCGAAGTAATAGAGGAAACAAAGAAACAAAACAAAATGTGAAATTTCGGTGACGGTCATTGAAATGATATAATAAATATTTATTCGTAAAATCAGCATATTCGATTGCATATTAAGGAGTGAGAATAGAAATAGACGATTTATCCACGATGCAATTCTTTTAATCATCATCTGTTGTACAGCTATGGTCTGTACAATTATCATTCTCTGAGACAAGCGAATCTTCTGACAAAAGAAGTAATTGTTTTCGACTTTTATATAGTTTCTGGTATGGTTTTCCGTGTTTCGCACTTAACCACACGTTAATGACTTCATTTGATTCAAAATCTTCGCTACGTGCAGATGATAGTGTTATTTGTATTAAGTCTGTTGTAACGAAAACATGCAGTTTGCTTTGCCAATTACCTTTTACCCTTTTCATGACAGAAAAACCTTGTTCACAATCCACACTCTGAGTTGGAAGACTGAGAAGCAAGTCTATTAACAATGAAAAATTTCTTATAGTATTCGGTTCATTCATAAAATTCCACTCATACTTGCAGACATTCTTGCGTTTTATGTACAAAAAATGTTTAAAATCAATCCATTTGCATATGATGCTTTCCACACAACAGATGTTTTCTGACATAACATCATCAAATATTGTAATGCATTTAGTAATTTCTCTGTCCCCACATGTTTTTTCAAACTTTCCGAGCCAAATTTTGAAATTGAAAAAGTTCATAGAAGATATGGTTGAAACATCTTTATATATGTTTGAAGAAGAGATTTTGTTGTTACCGATGATGAAGTAGCAAAATCTTTGTAAGTTTGGAGTTGTACTTTTACATTGTGAAATAGATTTGAAGACAGAATACTACTAAAGTTGAATCCTGGGCTTGATTCTAGTTTTTCCGTGTACATAAGTTATTGTATAGTGTATAATATACTTCAAGGAGGGGCAAATTTTGTAGTTGAAAATCTAATGGTAACTGACTGAGAATAGGCAAAATGTCCATCAGAAAATGCAAGTATAAAATAAAGTTCTTTATGTAATTGCTGTGAAAAACTGTTTTGACTTGCCCTTCGCTTCAGCACTGTGTCGACTTACAGAAACTTGTTCAAGGTGTTTAATAAGAGTTGGATATAACTCATGAACTGCAGTTGCAGTTTCAAGAGAGTAAGGAATCCACCTTGTTCCATCAGCACGCCTGGGATTCACAAACCACCTCTTTAATGCACTGTATGCTGTTTTGAGACTGTATATATTTAGATCACTTCTTGAATAGAAATAACACCTTCTCTGAAGAGTTTGTTGGAAAGTTTTATGATAGTAATAAGTATTAAAAGCTTCTTTGTCAAACTGGTAGCAGCAGTACAAAACATGTGTTGAAAATCTGATTATATATTGCATTTTAGCGATATTTTCAATATTATAAATATCGAGATTAAAAAAAAGGAAAATTTTAATTGCCCCAGGGGCAACTGCTTTTTTTTGTTTAACTTGCCCTTCTAAATATTTAATTGCCGGGGCAAGCGGGCAACCGCAAGTTTCAACCTTTGGTTGAGAGTCAAAATGCATTTAATAGATGAAAAGAAATAGTAGCTAAAAAAGTAATGTTAGCTCATCCAATCATTTCTGCCACATGGTCGTTGACGGCTGATTGATCAAACGTGGCTATTGGAGCAGTATTACAGCAGGAAGCAAAGGGAGAAATTCCGCGGTTGTGACTTTTGTAGCGAAAGCGAAAATTAAACTAAGCTAAAAGTAAATATAGTACCTTTGACAGAGAAATGTTAGCAGTTTATGCTGCCGTTCGTCATTCTAAACACTTGTTAAAAGGTAGAAGTTTTACAGTATACACCGATTATAAACCATTAACTTTCATTTTTGGTCAAACAGGCGATAAATTCTCATCTAGGCAGCAAAGACAAATAGATTTCATAGGACAATATACAACTCCCTTAAGGTATATTGCAAGTAAAGTAATAGCGTTGCGGATATTTTATCGCGCATTTTCTCAGTAGACGTCGTGCAAAATAGATTATGAAGCTATGACGCAAGAACAAGCGAATGATGAAGAGTTGAAAGCATGGCGCACAATTTATTCGGTACTTACTTTGAAACCTGAGGTAGTAACACGTAATGGTATTAGTGTATTATGTGATACGTCTACTGATACTGTTCGACCATATATTTCGGAATCATTCCGGCGGAAGTTTTTTTTTATTATACATGACTTAGCACATCCTGCTGTAAAAGTTACAATAGATTAATACGAAATCATTTTGTATGGAGATCTTTTAGAAAGATGTAGTATATTGGGTAAAAACATGTATTGCTTGTCAAAAATCTAAAGTTCATCATCATGTTAAATCACCATTTGGTGAATTTTCATTAATTTCCAGCCGTTTTGATTACGCTAATCTGGATATAGAAGGGCCATTACCTAGTTCACAATGGTAAAATTACTTATTAACCTATGTAGATTGCTATATTAGGTATCCAGAAGCATTTCCGATGAAGGATCAAATTTCTGAAATGGTAGCAGAGACGTTTTATAAAGGATTGATTTCAAGTTTTAGAGTTCCTGGACAGTTAACAGCTGAGCAGGTGCGCCAAAGGGAAAGTAATTTATTTCATGCACTAACTAGATTTTTGGTATCTATTAAACTAGAACTACAGCATATCGTCCAGCAGCAAATGGAATTGTAGAACGCTTTCGCCACAATTTAAAACGTCGATTAAGAGTTATGACAGTAATAAATGGATGGACCTATTGCCAACAGTATTGTTGGGTATATGAGCTACAAAGAGGAAAGGCCTGGCTGCCCCATCGGCAAATATGGTATATTGCGAATCACTACGCTTGCCACGGGAAATTTCTGGGTCAACTATAGAGCATGTTCGGCAAGAAAGGTTTGTTACGCGATTAAAAGAAGGCATGCCAACGTTACGACCAGTTCCGACATTGAAAGCTTCAAAACAAAATATTTTTGTTCATAAAGATTTATTTAAAGCTACTCACGTTTTTGTAAGGCAAGACAGGGTAAGAAAACCTTTACAGCAGCCATAGATAGGACCTCTTAAAGTAATCAAAGCATTTAAAAAATTTTCAGACTAGAATATAATGGGAAAATATATATTGTTTGTACAGATAGATTAAAGCCAGTTTACATATTTGTTGAAAATTCAAATGATGAAAAATGTAATGTTAAATGGTTAAATAGCGTTAAAGATAATGTAATTGTTAAGGGCGAGAGCAGTTCCGCAATACACTACCAGAAGTGGTTGAAAAGTTAAATTTTTGCTACACAGCGATTGTCGCGTACCATTCCTCAGTGGCGTGGTCGCTGGGGGGAAATACTGTTGCATGCTGATTAGCATAAACTTACGCAAATGTATTGTGCTCATGACGTCACCTTCTAAATATAAGGTACTGTTAAACGTATGCGCGCCCTCTCTTGACTAGCTATGTAGCTTGCACTCCGTATGTCGAGCTTTAAGACCTAGTTTTTTATCGTTTTGGTTATGTTAAAATTAACCTACGTTTTTACTAACCAGTTTTACTTAAGTTATGTTTGATAGTGCAATAAATTGTTATCGTTTTTAATGAATCAGTCATTTCAAGGACTTGCATATATGCCGAATTTAATATGCGTTATCGATTAAGCAACCAATTTAGTATAAGATGTAGTGGAGCTGGAGTCAGATAAGAAATACCACATATTGGTGAACAAAGCTTCGCTATACCAGGATGAAGGGAGGTATCTGGGGCAAGGCAAAGGGCATATGGGGAACAGGGCTACCGAGGATTGTTCTATATATAGGTAAATAGCCCAATGGGGCAACTGGGGCGACGCTCTGTTGGCCCTGGCTCGGCTACAGGCCTATATGATGAGCAATGGGTATGCACCTCTCTCTCTATATCCATCTTACCTCAGATATTTTTTTGTCATCATCGTTACCACTCATTTATTATGTTACCAGGAAAACTTTAAAATCTCTTACAGTATTTAATGTTACTAGAAATTTCAAAACTCAATATCCTTCTTTAAAATAATAAAAGACCATGTCAAATGAGTTAATATTTCACACAAAGATTTTATTCACGTGAAGCTAATAATAATATGCGATGATTAAATGCATGTCAAAACGATGAACTCAAGTGTAAAATCTAAATTTTCAAACATTTACTCACCAGCACATCAACATGAACTGAAGAGAATTTGGTTCATAAGACAGTGGGAGGGTAGGATATAAATAACTGGTATGCAGGTGGTTACAAATTTGCATTTCTAATTTCTATTTTTAATTTCTCTTTCTAGTTTCTATTTCTAATTTCTATGTCTAATTTCCATTTCTAATTTCTACAGCAATCAAAATCAAATTTCATTCGTATGGCCAAAAGTAAAATTTCCATACAAATTATGGTACAAGACAGCACATAAACAATACAGCATTCACAAACTGGAGACATTAATTTAAACGAAGAAATAGGCAAAATGTTTTAAAAGTTAAAGTCGGGAACTTTTTCTCATCATAACTATGATGTGGTAATATTAGGTGATAAACTGCTCGCAAATGGAAGAATGATTTCACCGTGCCTGGTGGGGAACCGAAGAGCCCTTGGCCGGATACAAGAGGTTGTGTTTTCGGTTACCTTCAGGCACTGAGAAATCATTATTTTCTTTGCGAACAATTTATCATCCTTTTAATAGTGTCTAAAATATAAAAACCAATACACATGGGAAAAATCTTGTTGGTCTCACAGGAAAACAGCTAATATAGGATTTTTTAGAATCCTGGCTCCCCCAAATAGCTGAAAACAGTATAAAAATGCCTAAAGAATATTACCTAGTTACGTTATACATATTTGCATATAAAACCTGCCAATGCTAGAGGAACAAACCAAACAATAGATCATCAATTGACCCTGGAATGTCATAAAATATTAATAACAAATTTACAGACTTTGTTAAAAATAGTACGGAAGAAAATAAAAATAGTACGGAAGAAAATATGCAAGCAATAAAATATCAAGTAAATACAATCTAATTTTCTTCTTGAACAAGTTGTTTGTTACCTTAAATTCAGAGCCTGGAATATTTCGAAATTCTATATCCACATATTTCATATTGATTTCCATCAGGTTAGTACGAGGTTTAATAGATTAAAATTTTGATCTATTTATATATTATAGTCGTGAACATAATGTTCATGACTTATAACGTCAACTAACTTACCTTATTTTACTCTCTTAAGCTGTAGAAAAAAAATCGGACATTTATATAAAATTCCGTTTCGAAGAATTATTACATGATGCCTATCAGTCCAAACATCAAATAATAATTTGCGGTGGGTTTCTCTAATTCTCAAACGTTTCAATTTTACCTTTAATAACTTATGATGAAGGGTATCAAAGGCTTTGGACAAATTGAAGAAAACATATGAAGTCAAAATATTTCTATCGGTGCTATATTGGAGAAAATCAGGAGCCTTTAGGTAAGCTTTTTTCGTGGTTCTTTCACTCCGAAAACCAAATTGATCAAAATTTATAAGATTGAATTTATCCAGCTAATTTGTGGGTCTTTTTGAAACTAGTTTTTATATGAATTGAGTCAAGGTAGATGAGTTAAGGCAATTCAATTGACAGGCGAAATTTCCTTCCGTCTCACCAGCTAAAAAATCGGGGCCAGCTTAACTATGTCATGGACACTAGGAAACACATCAGATTGGAATATAGATTTATTCACAGAAGGATGGATAAAATGCCATTAATTGTAGCAATAAAATTCGAACTAT
>QLNU02015003.1:6210840-6228978 GCA_006491805.2 Dysdera silvatica | reverse complement strand
TTGTAATATGTCCAGCCCATCACCATTTCAGCCTTTTTATTTTAACAATGATACCCTCTAGTATAGTTTGCTCTCTCACCCAAGTGTTTATTTTTCGATCTCTCTTAGTTATTCCAAGCATGTACCTCTCCATGCTCGTTTTGGGTTGTCTGTAACTTCCGTATTGCGTCAACTGTTAGACTCCGTCTCTCTGATCCATAAGAGAGGACTAGCAATACACACTTGTTGAAGACCTTTCTTTTTAGACGTAAAAGCAATTTCCCCTTCAGGATAAAACTGTTTCTTCCAAATGCACTCCAGCCAAGTTTAATACGTCTGTTGAGTTCTTTCATAATGTTGCCATCCATTGAAATCAGCTGGCCAAGGTAAATATATGAATCAGCAATTTCTAGCTCAATGTTGTCAACTTGTATTTTTGTTTCCTCTACGAAATTATTGAACATGATCTTAGTTTTTTGTAGGTTCATCTTGAGTCCAACTTCTTTACTTCTAGTTGAGAGCTCCTGTACCATGTCTTGGAGTTCTGATGGGTTCGTTGAAAAAATAACAATGTCATCAGCAAACCGCAAATGATTTAAATATTCACCATTTATTTTTATTCCCTTGTCATTCCAATTTATCTGCTGAAAAATCATCTGTAAAGCTGAAGTAAAAAGTTTTGGAGAAATGGTATCTCCCTGCCTCACACCTTTACCAATTTTGATAGCTTCGGTATCTTTATGTAACCGAAATTTTGCACTTGCATTTTTATACACACGTTTCACCATGATGAGCTTGATGTGTTGTTTCCCCTTGGTATGTAGCTGTTTGATTTCTTCATAGAATTCCTCAACCTCTTCGTCGGTATGGCTTGACGTTGGTGCATATGCTTGTACTATCTGAAGTTGGTATCGCTGGGTTAGTTGAACAACGAGCCTCGCTGCTCGATCTGACGTGCTTTCGACTTCAAGAAGGTAGTCTTTAATTCTTTTGTTGATTAAGAAGCCAACACCACTTGTTCTTCCAGTTTCCGTTCCTCTATAATAAAACAAATGTCCGCTTTTAAGTTCCACCAACTCTTCACCTTTTCTTCTAACTTCACTGAGTCCTACAATGTCCCATTTGATCTTGTCAAGTTCTTCTTCCAATTCCTGAAGTTTTGCTTCAGAAGCAAGGGATCGTCCATTAAACGTAGCCAAGGTCAATAACAAATGGCAGCCTGGGCCATTCCAGTGATTCTTAGCACCCCCTGCTTTCATGCCACACTGACCGCTGCCTTGATCAGGAGAACTCCGGCACCTGGAGACCAGGGGCCATGGTTTAATATTATTATTCAATGGGGAAAAATTAAATCGAAATGAAAATATTATCGACAAAGAATATGCATGAAGCAGCAGCAATTAACTTGATAATCAATTTATAAGTAAATAAATGAAAGAATATAGAAAGCCCTATACTACCTTAACATTGTAAACATTTTATAAAAAATAGATAGCATACCGCTGCCTGAACATTTGTATACAAAACGTATATATTTATTACTACTAACGTATAGTAACGTTACTACTAAACGTATATATTTATAGCTACATGTGCGCATACAATAAGAAAATGAAAAAAAAGCGCGCACCATAGATATGTGTAATTCAATGCATTAATTTACTACCAAGTATAAGCAAATCGCATGAATAAATGATGCGACCACACTGTACAAAATAGTATAATTTTCACCATTTGGAGACATTATTTACAAACATTATTACAGGTTTTACATCATTTTTAAATTTACGGACATCATGAATTTGTAATACATATCTAAAGATTCAAAGTGATATTCATAGAGAGATGTTAATAATAATAATAGAATGTATACACATATATGTTGCCAAGATATATGCATATACACAATCTATTTCAAAGAAAGAATACGTAAGGATACTAGCCTCAACATAAACATATATAAGTTCTGAAATATAGATAATGTTTCTGAAATACAAAGAAACTATTCAACAAAATCCAAAAACACATAGTCGAATACTAAACAACTAATTTCAAGTATGGAAACTTCAAGATAAAAGACAATGCTATCCCATGCACCTACATATCCTTATTATAAATAACACTCTACTATTGAAGAAAAAAAAATTAACTATACATAAACACTATCACCAGTACTCGACAAATCACGGGGAACATACGCGCCAGATAAAATCGATACTCGCTCATTTCAAAATAAAAATCGTGGAATCTAGATGGAAAAGATAATTTTCGTTGAAAAAAGAAAAAAAATAGAAGCAGAGAAGAAACGCTAAACAAAAAATGGAAAAGGAAAAAATAAGAAAAGGTAAGAAATAAAAGAAAGTGAAAGGAAAGAAAACTTAAAAAGTAAAAAAAGGAAGAACGAAAGCAAAGAAGAGAAGACTCGTACATTGAAAATATGAGGACAAAATCCACACGCGGAATAGTAAAAGAAAGAACATTTTTTCTCAAGAGAAAAACTTATTTTCAATTTTTAAGTCATTTATTCATGATGATGGTGCGAAGACGATGGTGATGATGGTGATGATTTTGGAGCTGTCGATTTCACAAGCTTTGGAAAAATGAGGCCGGGACTATGCTTTGCGGCTTTAAGAAATCTCTTTCATTCTTCTTTCCATCCCAACAATGGAGAAATGGACGAATGAAACCGACAGGGAAAAAGGAATCGCATGATATAATCTAGAATATAGGGTTCCTACCTAGCCTGTCATTTTTTGAGTCGGGTGTGTTTGAAGCCAGCAGTCCCATTTTTCAAATCCCAAAAGAGTACTTACAGAGCAATTCGAAGATTTTCTGAGATCTTTGCTTCAACGTCATTTCGCGATTGTTTCATATTGTGTGTTTTCCATCCGCCGTTTTGTTTGCTTGCTTTTCAGCGAGAGATCAAAGGTTTCACGAAACGAAGAGATTTAAGTTTAAAACATTTGTTGTTGCGCAAATTTCATGTCTGTTTTCCTTTCCTACAACAATGCCTGTGTTGTTGTGGAGAAATACTTTTCTAAAATCAAACTTCAAAAGAGCAAAATATTTATTTGCTTAACTAAAAAAGTCTTTGTATTCAGGAGCATAACGTTTACTCTCTCTTATATAATATTATTTTACTATTCCTCCATTCAAGTATATCTCTTTGCCTTTCATTTTCGAACTTTTATTAATATTTGAGTTTACAGTCTAAGTGGTAACGGTTGGTATACGCCCTTAAATTATCAAGCTTTATCCAGTAGTCTGAGAAAAGTTAGTATCTACGTATGATGTGGACTGTTCGCTCAATAGTGTTATTAATTATATACGTCCAAGCTTTCTAGGAATCGAACCCTGGCCTATGAATTCAAATTTCACTAAATTAGGTGCTTTCCATTAACCTTAAGCTACTTCCATACTAACGTACGCACAACAATAGTGAGTTCGACGATGATTCCCAATTTTCCTGAGGATGTAGCTGAAATAGAATCACAGCGTTTTTAACAGCCCAGAATAACATACATACATACACGATTAATGGATTGCAATATGAGATTCTAGTTAGAAATAAATTATTATTTTGCTACTGCATTTATCTAGTTCACAGCCCCAAGAACTTGAGATACTTTATTTTTTTTGTCTAGAGTGAGTTAGTGGTGAAGTTCAAATTTCATACCGAGATATGAGAACTGTCTGTATACTTTTTTTAAACGCATGCTGGGCCCATCACGGATATCTTTTATAGCACCGCTGTTGTGATTTCTATAATATCCTATATCTAAGAGTTTCCACAGTTTTCTCTGATAGCCACAAGTTTGCCGACTACTGTTGGAATTTCTATTGTGCACTTTTACTAAAGTCTACTATCATTATTATTATTATGGTGCAAATTCACAGACTACGATGTGTTTGGTTGGTTTCAACCCGTTTAGTTATCAAGTAAATTCCAAAGATCTCAGATAACTATAGATATCAGCATATGATGTGAGCTATCCCCGTAAGTGCGGCTTTTTTGAATTTGGTCGCAGTATTTGTTATTAATTTTTAACGTATTGAGATGATGTGCTAGGTTTTTGAGTGAGAACAGCGCCTAATGCAACCACTACAACAACCAAACAACTGTAGCTTTCCTTCTCCAAAGTCTCTCTACCTATATTTGCAAATTTTTGTATCTTCTCAATCTCTTTCTTGTCTACCCGTCTGTCACTGGGTACTGCAATGTCGATCAACCAGACATGTTTTTTTTTTCTATAATCGTAATGTCTGAAGTGTTATGTGGAATGTGTTTGTCACAATGAATTTGCAAACCCTACAAAATGTTTGCATTTTTATTTTCACTAACTATTTCTGGGTTATAATTCCACCAGTCCTTATTTCTAGGTAACTGATGTTGCTTTGACATGCACCAGTGTATAATTTTTTCCACCTTATCTTAGTGTTCCTTGTAATCGGATTGTGCAATTTTGCTATAACCGCGCATCACATGTTCTATAGTTTCCTTTGCTTGCTTGCAGAGGCGGCACTTGTTATCTGCTTGGCTCTTGTCTACCTTTACTTTAATTGCATTAGTTCTTAATGCCTGGTCTTGTGTTGCAAAAGTGTGACCTGCTTCTCTTTTTTTTTTTTTGGTATTCCATTCTTCACCCATTGCCACATAACTACTTTGTGAATCTTTCCTTGAATACTATTAATGTATTATCCATGTAGTGCTTTGCTTCTCCAGTCTGTTCTTCCTGATACTAATTGCCCATTTTTATATTCTTCCTTGGTTTCACCAATTTCTAACAACCCTTCACCTTTCACAGAGTTCAACATTTTTCCTCACTTTCCCTAATATATCGTGCTAAATTCCTTTTTATTTCTTCAGTTGATTGCTAAACTTGTTGTAATCCGCATCCACCTTAATCTCTTGGGAGATATAGACAGTCTGTATTACTTTGAGATTGCAGTGCTCGATGGATTGTCAACATTTTTCGGGTGCTGCTGTAAAGTTACAGTAGTTCTAACGGGTCCAGTTAACTACTCAGGCAGTGTAGCAGACAAATGGTATGGCCCATGTATTATTATTATTATTACTATTATTATTATTTTTTAGAATTGTATATACACTTAGTCGATTTTGTGTTGAAAAGTATGTTATCCTCTGATAACGGGTTCTTCCCAAGGATCTAAAATATTAGAAATATTTCCTTAGTATGTGCGCAGTTTCAATAAAAGCAACCATTTATATTTGATAGAGTATTATTTTGTTTATTGCAATAGTTTTAAGATGACGTTCAAGGTTTCTTGGGATTGCATAATGTTCCAATTAAAATTATTATTATTATTACAAAAATTCATACATATTTATTTTGGGTGATTTTCAGGGATCCGTTTTCTCAAACTCGTACCAGTTAGGAAGAACGTAAGAGTTAAAAAGAATGTGTGTAAGATATTATTACCCTTCTCAGGGATAACACAATTGCCAAATAATGGTCAACACACAAAGCCACCGGGCCCAGTTTTTAGTAATTTTTCGTGTGGGATTCATTATACTCAATAATTTTGACAGCCACGTTTGAGCTCAACCAGAGCTTTTTTTGGTATAGAAGAAAAAGAGACATCGTTCCCGACCTAGATTCGAACCAGGGTCTCTCTGTTGAGCCAGGAGTTCCCCAAACGCTAGGCCATCGGGGATAGAAACGGAAGTCTATTTCTCCATATTTAAGGTTATAAGATACTATTACCCTTCTCAAGGCTCATCCCAAACGACAGTCAGCACACCAAGTCACCAGGGCGGGTTTTCATTTTTTTTTTTTGTTTTCTCCTATGCCAAAAAAGTTTTAGTTGAGTTTAAATGTGGGTGTCAAAATTATTAAGTGTAGTTAAAAAGAAGTGAGTCATATTAAATGTTCTTGTGGTGTCTCTTAAAATATATTCTCCAAAGTCATTAAAGAGCTTTCCTCGTGTTATACATCGCAGGGATGGCTAAGATCATGCTGCCCATGGTCTTTCAGTTTTCGATGAATTTGAATCTCTGTTTTTCAGTAAAGAAAATCCCAGACAAAGTGGGGGGATAGGAAAAGCAATACCATTGCAATCAAACTCGGGTTACTTGCACGACACATTAACACGCTAATACTATGCCACCTTAAGGACAAAGTCATTAGAATGAAATTTCATTACAAAACATTGCAAGAAAAATAAAATCATTTAACATAATTTTAAACATTAAATTTCACAGTCGTAAATTACCTATCAATTTATATTTCTCGCAACGCTCACCAATTTCAAAAAATTTCAAAAAATATGCATTCGTCATTCTTGGCAAGAAGGAATATAATTGCAGGATAGTGAAAGGTCAATAAAGAAGCATAAAGCACCTCGCTGGAAACAGCTGACATTTAAACTGAAACTGATAAATTTCTTTTCTAAAATAGACATATATTAACTACACTTATTAACAGAATGAAACTGATGAAATAAAAAATAATAATTGATAACATTCTGCTCTGGTGAAAAAAAAAAAAAGCGTTGTCTAATTGGATGACTCCCAGTAGCTGGTCCGAGAGATAGCTTTCAGAATACATCGGTTTCAAATTATAATAATTCATTTTTCAAATTGGCGGCATTCAATGTACTAGGATCCCAAGGGACATATCGCGTTCACCTAGGCTTTATGATTCTAAAAATACTCCACCAGAAAACTGCTATACTTTCATTTGTAGATCTATCTAATAAATTTGTAGTTCTTATCTTGACATTATTTTTCGTTCACTATAATAAAAAATGCATTCTATTGTAATAGATAGTAATACTACTACGAATATAAATTCTATTTTTGTTTCTTTCTTAATTATTTCGCATGATAATAAAATAATAAAGTGATGATAATAAAGTGATAACAAAAATACACACCCAACCTTTATTATAAAAATCTAGTTATTCTTTATATATAGCATTAAGTGAATATAGACGTGTTTTTACTGTATGTACATCAATATCCGTTTCGTTAAAACTGTTTCCTAATTATTCGCATAAACACAATATTTTATTTTACAAATTTATCCATTTATTTTGAAAATGCATACTGCAGTACTGTACAAATTATTGCGGTGTGCATACTGCAGCACAGTACTGTACAAATTATTGTAGTATGCAGTGTGCACATTGCAGTACAATACTGTACAAATTATTGCAGTATGCAGTGTTCATACTACAGTACTGTGCAAATGATTGCTGGAAAGCCTGAAGATTTAGTTATTGAAATGTATTTTCCTCTTAGTACGGACTCCCGTTTGTATGAATAAAAATTTGACTATCCGCATTAATGGGAATCCACTGTGTATGTTAGGTTGATATCTCTAATTGTCTTATCCCTGCAACGGCGTAGACGTAAAGGGTTCATTCGACTATCCACAATGACGGGAATCCACTGTGTGTGTGTTGGGTTAATATCTCTAATTGTCTTGGCCCTGCAATGGCGTAGACGTAAAGAGTTTATCCACAACGTAAATAGTCCGAATTTGATCCCAACAGGCACCTAGTGCTTACAAGCTTTAATCTATAGCAGGACCGAGGACAGAGAAGGTCGAAGGGGAAAATGACCAAGGGCTCTGGGATCTTAAGGGGTCTGGCGTGAAACTTCTATAATATAGCAAATATAATTTATAATAAACCTAGTTCGTTGGGGGCCCTATCTTCTAAATTGCTTAGGGGCCGTAAATCTTGTTTCCAACCATTTGCTGGTTCTTGGTGTGAGATTTGAGTCTCTAGGCAAAAGAAATCTGTATTCCTCTGAAAACTGTATATGCAGACATTAGTACCATATCACCATTATTATTATTATTATTATTACTGAAAATACCAGGCCTTTTACTATTTGAGCATTAACCTTCAAGCTTTTTAATATTTGTGAACAATATCTTGAACACTTTTAGTGCATTGCACACGTCAAAATAATCAACTGTCATAGGTTGACCGTTGTTACACAAGTTGCAATCAGGAGTTTCAACCTGTCAAAAGCTGCGTAGGTATGCTTTATCTTCTCTAATCTTAGCACCATGTAAAATACAGACAGCCAATTATCTTAGACTAACGATTCCCTAACTTTTTGGATCGCAGAGCACTTTTCAGGAAATAAATCCGTCGAGCATTTTTCTGAGGGGTGACATGTGTTGAGGAGCACTATCGTCACTCATACGCTGAAAGAATATATGTGCATTTTTGTCTGTTTCTACTAAACTGAAATTTTTTCAGATGTTAGTCGATAGTTTATCGCATAGCAAAAGAACCAATTATTTTTCTATTTCTAAATGAAAAATTTAGAAAGAAAGATCTTATGGTGTATCTTTACTGAACTAACTAGAAAAAACTAACTAAAAAATATTAGCGTTTTGGCCAAAAATACGGAAAGGGTGCCTACTTTAAAAACAACGCGCTGTAGGCCATTTCGCTTAAACAGATCTCAGTTAAGCGGGGTTTTACTGTATTTCATTTTAGTAGCCACATAGGCAGAGAAATTTGTGAAAGAGAGAGAGAGATTCCAATAAATAAGTTATTGCAGAAGGCAGAAGAACGTCGATTTTTGTTTTATCTGATAAAATTTTAAATTCATCTTTTAACAAATATTAAAATTTTAGTAGTGCTTTTAATTTTCAAAATTCTCACTTATCACAGAATCTGATGTCAAATTAATTAAGAATTCGTACAGCTGCAGTGCCAAAGGGTCTGGTTGTTCCGACATAGCAGAGTATGAATTTACAATCTGTAAGTTTAATTTCATCCGTCTAATTTCTTTAAGAACTCGAGCTCTTCCGGAAAATAAAATTTAGAAAATGAACATAAAACTCATTTAAGGTATCTCCAGGTGTGTCGGAAAATAGTTCTTGTCTATTTTTTTTTTTTTTTTGCCATTTATAAGCTGTTTAAATTTTGATTTTTCATCGATTCCGCCTAAAACCTGAGAAAACGGTGATTAACCTTCCCACAATTAATAACTAACTTTCCGTATAAACAAATGCTAAATTAGCATTTTAAGTCACAAAGAAATGTAATCAAAAACCGTGATTACAAATTATTAACTAGATATATATGTTTGGTCGGTTTTAAACTTCGATTTGGACATTCTTTAAACTACTGAATTCACCACGATCTTTGACAGCTGTTCAAAAACGACGAACGGTCTTAATTTTCAGAATTTTCAATTACTCAAAGTCATATCAAATTCAATTACTTTCAATGGTTTTAATGACTATATACTATCAATTTCAAATATTTTAATGAATTAAATCAACACTAATTGAAGTTAGTTTCAATAACTTAGTTAATGACAATTCCAATTACTTGGCACGGTGAAAAGTAATGACATTTTTAATTACTTCTCATACGCAAAGCGAGTACAATCTTAATTACTTTCGATGTTTTTAACTGTCGCAGTCAATCGATTCCATAATCAATCAATACTAAATTCAGTTATATAGGACATAAGAGCAATCAATTTCGAAATGCAATACTCATAGTAAGTTCAGTTGCAATCATTAATTTCATGATACAAATGTATGTCACGTGAACAGAAGGAAATTTATATCTTTTCAAAAATAAATGTAATTTATATTCAAGAAATATTTAATTTTGATCATTCATATATATGAAATTATTTATTGCAACGTTTCAAATTAAATGTTTTATAAATTGGCGCATCTCTGAGGTTGTTGACAAAGCAGTTTCCTGCTCCAACAATTTCCATATTTACTTTCCTCGCCTTTGAACTTCTGCAAGATAAACAACAGACGCAAGTGCAAAGAGGAGGTTATTTGTTAACCAAACAGCCTCGAGATGAGATGACATTTTTTTTTTTTCCTTTTAAAAAAATAGAAATTTTGTGAAATAGACCAAATTTGGAAATTGACTTGACAAGATGACATCTTTATTTACGTGTGCTCTATGTTCAGTGGCGTATGGAGGCTAATATTGAGCCTTAAATATAGGTCTATATTCGTCCGTTCAACGTGTTTGGTTTGGAGGGAAAGATGGAAAGGTCTAAAATGTAACATGAGGGGTATTGTAAAAATTATACAAAAGTTTTGAATTTGCACTCGAGTGTACCGAAGTTCCTGAATATATCATATAATCATAATCTTTTATATATATAGTGATGGATAATGGTTTCCAAATGCTTTCCATAGTAAAGGACTCTTAGAGATGTTGTTCATATTATGGAATTTCAATCATAGGAGAAACTTTCACGGTCTCGGGAGAGGGGGAGGAGTTCGGATACAAATGGATAGCCAAAAATCTTATAAAAAGAGAATGACATTCTGATATATGGTGGAAGGGGTACTTAGGCAAAACCTTTGGGATACACTGTGCTATATGTTTACAGTCCTGATAAAACTGATTCACACGTTACTAAGTTATTCATTTACGTTTTAGTTTGTGAATCAAAGATAAAAGTTGTCTTAACAAGAGTAATTTGGGTGGGTGGGGGTGGGGGGGTGAGCCACTATCCCGGCTGGTTTCCAATATTTTCACAAATACCCAGCACATAGGTCTTC
Source organism: Dysdera silvatica (assembly GCA_006491805.2). Classification (NCBI taxonomy): domain Eukaryota; kingdom Metazoa; phylum Arthropoda; class Arachnida; order Araneae; family Dysderidae; genus Dysdera; species Dysdera silvatica. The sequence continues at coordinate 6,218,464 of QLNU02015003.1, read as the reverse complement.
TTCCAATTCGACAACACCCTTCACTCACATTGGATAATAGTTTTGGCGCCTACAATTTAGTTTACACGAAAGTTTCTTTTGTGTATTATATTCTTGTAAATGTATATAAAATACGATTTCTTTGTTATCAAAATACCTAGAATAAAGATAAGATTGATCATATCACTCTAAAAACATCATTAATGGTATGTTTTTCTCGAAAACACCTCGTTAGATTCAAATGTAGATGTGTGGCTGTCCCCCTTGCATCATATTGTGGGTGCTAATATTGCTAATGCCCTTTTCCCGTTCAGTTCAAAGCTCTGGGGCTTCAGCGTTAAAATGATGGCCAGCTTGCATCAAGCAAATTAAAAACCCGACGACCATGGCGCCAAGTCTGGCTGTCTGATCGTCTGTACATCTGTAGCAACACCATGACGAATCGCACCCCCAATATCGTGATATTTTTTTTTGTGCGTGTGTTAAATTTGTGCTTAGCCCCCTGTTCAATGCAACTCAATTGGATAGAGACCCTGTTGTACCAGTCCTTTTGGTCAGTATAGTACCTCGTAAAACGGAGAGATACCTCGCATTATATTAAAAAAAATGCTGATATCGTATTTAATGGATATCGATTTCTCTCTGTCTCCCTTTCTTTCTCTCTTTTTCTCCCTCAATATTTAATATCATTTTCCTTCAATGATAAAGTTTGCAAACAAGTACATTGCCTAGGGTCGGACAACTGACAGTTCAGACACCCTCACTCTTAAATTTTCGCTTTGTAGTCCCGCATGTTGAACCATTTATAATAGTTGTTTTGACCTCTTAAGGGCAACAATATGAAAATTTTTAATATATGAATTAAAATGTTCTAATTGGAGTAAAAAATTAGGTGTTGAAATTTAATTTCTGTAAGGTGCATAGTTACATGAGTCAACTATAGGATGCCAAGTTCCATCAATCATAGCAAATGTGGGTATGAAAGGTCTTGAAAAGAAAATATTTACAAACGGCCATTACGACGTAAAGTTATGGCAGAAGTTTGTCGATGGCACTTTTGTTAACATTCCAGGAGCACAATTCACTGACAGCAGGAACATACTTCGAACCCCCCTGAACATATGATAGAACACCCTTCGCAATAACAGAAAAATCGTCCTAATGAAGGACTGCTGCTGACTCATCCGAAAGCTTGGGTGATCTTTTTCATTGCTATTTTACCAGTATTTAACCTTTTGTATGTAGAAAAATTGTCATAGAACAGGAAAAGAACAGCACAGTAGCCTTCTTAAATGTGGTTAAATGAGAAGACTAGTTAATGGGTCGATTTCGGTTTCAGTTTATGGGAAACCATCTCACACGAATCACTACTTCTTGAAGTTTTCTCCTCGCCATCGCCTTTCTGATGACCTGTGTAAGATCTATATAATATCACTTATATAAGATTACAGTTGCAAAATATTTCAAATGGAGTTTCAAAAATTTGCAAGGCAAAAATGATGCTTGGGAAGTGCGCCAGCAATTAAAATGTGCGCTGTAAGTTAATGGTCATCCCTACGGCTTTATAAGACGTAATGATAATATTGTAAACAAACAAAACTAACGAAAACGAAACTCAAATGCAAAAATTGTTCGCCTATGTATGAAGATATGCGTATGAGGCAACTTGGAATCCATTTCAAACTTTCGATAAAAGTTAGAGTACAGAAAACATCAATAAACTCATATCAATACTCTAGCAAATTTTCGTAAAATTTGGAGACCCAGTACCTACAGTTTAATCCATAAAAGCACACTTTATAAAATTCAATCAACAGCTTTCATAATATATGCATCGGGTAAACTTTCGGGACAATAGCTCAGAGACGACAAAAGCATTTAAAGAAAATAAGAACGAAAAAATGATCCCCAAACTACCCTACTGCGTTATACGAATTAGTCACGTGCACACTTGGAGAAGCACTTACGGCTCAGTATCTGTACCTCAGTAATACAGAACAGCCTTTTCAACACTGTTGAGTTCGGAAAATATTTTTAAGACCTCGGTTGCTTCCTCTAGGCACGTACCATATGTGCTTACTCGTAAATCCGTCCCTGGTAGCAGTATTAAATAGACTAGCTATTTGTATATCTTAAAATCATGTATACTCCAATTGTAAACATAAATAATGAGGGTATTAATTAGTTAATGGATCGTTGTCCCTCCCACTCCGCGGAGTTTGCGAGGATCTTTATCTCGTAATTGGATGCCAGTATTACAATAAATCGTACTGGAAATGTTGCAACATGAAAAACGAATGATCCTAGTTTTTTTTTTCTGATGGGCCCAACCTCTCAGTATGAATTAAATGCTTTTTTTTTTTTTGTGCTTTCGCTAGAACGTGTCCTACAATTCGAACAAAGTAAACTACCATTTACGAAAATGAAATCCGTATTCGATTACAAAATACAATTTATTATCTTTGACTCGAAGGTTAAGTAATTGAGATTTAAATCTATTTTTTAAGCGACTGCTTCCTATCATCAGACGGCTGATGAAGCCCTAGTTGACCTCAGAATATTCATAAGTACTCAACAAATAGCTTTGATTGGAATGATTGCCAGCCTCTTTTGCATATCTCCAAGCTTTACGCAATTGCTAACGTTTGAATATTCCAGGATACCAGTCTCGCCAACGTTTCGCCAAATGTTCTCCATTATAATGCAGTATGTTCTAAAGTGTAGTTAGTCCACGTATCAATAGTGGGCCGCACAGCATATCGAATGGTCCGCAAGATCAATCAGGAGATTGTAAAAGAAGAAATAATGTAGATATAATTAGCCCTCTGTGAAATGTTGTTGGTTTCATTTTTCCTCTAAATAAAATTTTGTAGAAATATGTTTTACATTTTTTGTTTTGTACAGAATTGTATAAGAGAATGCAAGTTGTATTTCAGAGTTAAAAATGTATTCAAAATAGATTTTACAGCATATTTTGTGAACATTATATTTATATAAAGGTTTAAGTCTTCATCTAGTTTATGATAAAGAGAAGGAAAATTATGAATTTGAATATACCTCTACAAGATTTCAATACAAAAGTTACGTTGATTCGTTCATTCATATTAAATGAACGTCCGATTTCATTGTTAAAAATGGCTTGTTCATATAAACATTTTGAACATTAATAATTTATATTCTACGTGCATTGTTTCATGATCACTTCTGTCAAAGTGTGCAGTATTAGGGATTAAGTTCATTAAAGCATTTTACGTCCATACCACAGATAATTTGCATTATTAAACACTAATAAAATAGGTAAAATCATTAATGAATTTTAAGCTCCCCCCCCTTGACTTTCAGAGCCTTCCTCGGTACCTTTCAAAGAACCTCCCCCCTATAAAAAGCTTCTAGTTAAGGCCTTTATTTGACATCACAAAAAAAATATATATATAAAAAATAAAAATACCGGCCCATGACAATTAAAAATTCAATGCGAGCAATAATTTTAAACATGACACCTTTAGAGCTGTTTAAGTAATTTAAGAAATCTACAATGAGATATAAAACCTGATATCGTAGACTTTTACCGTTTTATTAATGATATTACACAAATCAAAAGCATTTAACTTGTATATGATAGTGGTTATTAGGAGCTAATAGGTTTTTGGGTCTGGTGTATCACGACTTCACTACCTTCTGCAACTCAGGCAGGTACTCTTACCAGAAAATACGCTTCAAATACGTTCGCAAGGGACTAAGCGTTTGTCGCCTGTAGCTCAGTTAGTAAGGGCACCTACCCGGGTTGTAAAAGGTCGTGGGATCATACCCCACCTGACTTAAAAAATTTTTCTTTTCTTTACGAACGTTTCACCATCTAACTATGCCATAACATCGGCGTTACTATTACTACGCCTAAAAAATTGATAAAAATTGTTTCTTAATTTAATCTGCGTAGTGTTCGATTTGTATAAACTATAAACTCAGTTGGACTTATTCAAGAATTTAAATAATTTCTTTATAATTAATTTTAAATTCACTGGACCGAAAGTAAAATAAATATTTTGAAATTTACCGAAATATTTATATATGTTTTAGGTCAAAAATATTTTGCACCTTAACTTTGATTTAAAATGTAACTCTAGCAGGCTTTAAATAATCATTTAACAATCACTACAGCATCACTATTCACAGTGTAAAAACCTAAAACATTTCGTGAAGGTGAAACCAGTTAAAATACTCACTAAAAATATGATTTAGAATTAATTTTAATTAACATAAACAATTAAAAAATTGAAATAACATTTTAATCATTATTTAACATTAACATTGCCGCACATAGTAACAAAAACGTATACTTCGGCTTACGAAAAGAGCATTTTTAAGCTCCTGTGAAGTAATGACGCACTCAATGGTAAAGTGTATGCATGCCAGCAAATTAATTTCAGCTTCAACGAATTTGACCCATTAATCTTGACGCATATGGCGAACCGACGCCAGGTGGTTAGCGATGTCCATTTCTTGTCGGGAAATCGAAAACAATTGAACCAGAATGTGACTCGGTATTGTCCTTTTTTACTCGACTCCAATTTCTGCATGCCAAATGAACAAAATTACATTTATAACTGTAAAGCGCAAGTATCCGGACCATGTCAAAACATTAAAATAAGTATATATATGTATTTTTATTAATTTATTTTATTACTGAAGTCAAAATTACATACGTACATGCATGCATACCTACCTACCCCCTCCCCACCTACCTATCTACCCCCTACCCACCTACCTACATGCGTACGGGCGGGCGTACGTACGCACGCGCGCGCGCACACACACACACACACATATATATATATATATATATATATCATCATCATCATATTCAACCATTATTTATCTCCCGCTGGATGAAGGACCTCTCCACATGCTTTCCACACGTCTATCCTGAGCAATTGGCTTCCATGTCACCCTAACCTGTTTTCTTATTTCATCCAACCATCTAGTTTGAGGAAGTTTTCTAGGTATTCGGTGGTCTCTTGGAATCCAGTTGAGAATTTGCGTTGTCTATCGTTGATCAGTTCTTGCGATATGCCCAGCCCATCGCCATTTCACCCTTTTTTCTTAAACAGTGATATCTTCTCCTTCTCTTTGCTCTCTCACCCAACCATTTCTTTTTCGATCTCTCCTAGTTATTCCAAGCATACACCTCTCCATGCTCCTTTGGGTTGTCTGTAACTTCCGTATTGCTGTAATTGTTAGACTCCATGTCTCTGATCCGTAAGAGAGGACTGGCAATACACAATGGTTGAAAACCTTTCTTTTTAGACACAAAGGTAATTTTCTCTTCAGGATAAAACTGTTTCTTCAAATGCACTCCAGCCAAGTTTAACACGTCTGTTGAGTTCTTTCATAATGTTGCCATCCATTCAAATCAGCTGGCCAAGGTAAATATATGAATCAGCAATTTCTAGCTCCACGCTGTCAGCTTGTATTTTTGTTTTCTCTACGAAGTTATTGAACATGATTTTAGTTTTTTGTAGGTTCATATTGAGTCCAACTTCTATACTTCTAGTTGAGAGCTCCTGTACCATATCCTCGAGTTCTGAGGGGTTTGTTGAAAAAATAAAAATGTCATCAGCAAACCGCAAATTATTTAAATATTCACCATTTATTTTTATTCTCTTGTTATTCCAATTTATCAGATGAAAAACCATCTGAAAAGCCGATATAAAACGTTTTGGAGAAATGATATCTTCCATTAGATAATTTTGGCATCTTCATATAACCAAAATTTTGCACTTACATTTTTATACACACATTTCACCATGTCAATGTACATATTCTCGACATCTGTTGATCTTAAAGAGGTGATGACTGCTGACATTTTAATAGAGTCAAAGGCCATCTCACAGTCAATAGATGCCACACGCAATAGAAGTTCATATTCATGTGTTCTTTCAAGTAGTTCCCTTAATACTTGAATATGGTCTACTGTACCGAATCCACTTCGAAATCCAGCTTGTTCTCTTGGTTGAGCTGCATCTAATTTTTTCTGCACGCAATGTTTTAGTACTTTTGTGAAATGTAATGAATAGCATGTAAGAAGCTAATTGTTCGATAATTTTTCAAATCCTCTTTATCATCCTTTTTATGCAAAAGAATTACTGTTGCAGAATCATATTGGTTTGGTATGTTACCGCTGTTAAGATATTTGGTAAAGGATTTTGCAAGTACGTGTTCTCCAGCTTCTTTTAAGATATCTAATGTAATGTCATCATCATCAGGGGCTTTTCCTCTCTTCATAATGTTCATTGCAAATGCTACTCCCTCTTTTAAGATTTTAGGAGTTGTTCCTGGGACTATTTCGGTGTCTTCGTTTAATCCATTGTTTCCTTCGTATAGTTTTCTGTAGACTTCTTCAACTCTTTCCATCTCTTGTTATTTTCAATTGCTTTTCTTACTAATTCGTACTTGAATTTTCTTATGTTTTCTGCCATGTTTTTCCGAAAAGTTTTGAAAAGTTCTACATACTCAATCCTAGAACTGGTGTTTTGATTGTTCACCGTCAAATCTCTTCACCTCTTCCTGAGCTGTTTCGTCTTCTCAGATAATTTGCTATTCTGCTTTTTACATGCTGCTCCACCAAATTCCCCAGCGGTTTCAATTATTGTCTTAACAATGTTTGCATTTGTTTCTGAGATATCAACTTCATTTTAGCGCAGATGCTCTTGTGCCATAAAAAATCCAAAAAAGCAAACAATCAACTTCTTCAATAAGTCCTTCCAGTGCAGAAAAGCGATTTTTTAATTCCAACTTGAATGCCTCAGTATTTTCTTTTAATTTCTTTAAATCCACCCTCTTACATACTTGTTTCCTAATGAGCTTCTGCCTTTCTAGTTTAGTATTTAAGTGCACTTTACATCTCACCATTCGATGATCACTTCCAGTATTAAATCTGTTCAGTATGCTGCAATCTTCAATAATTGATTTCTTGTTTGCCAGTATATAGTCAATTTCGCTGGGTCCTCCATTGGGATGTTTCCATGTCCATTTATTTTGTGCTTTCTTCTTAAAAACTGAATTCATGATGAGAAGATTGTCAGCTTTTGTAAATTCGATGAGTTGATCGCCACCTTCATTCCCTTCCCCATATAGGTATTTACCAATCGATGTCTCTTCTTGTTTCTGTTGTCCGATTCTTGCATTAAAATCCCTCATGATGAGCTTGATGTTTTGTTTCCCCCTTAGTGTGTAACTATTTGATTTCTTCATTCGAATTCCTTAACCTCTTCGTCGGTATGGCTTGACGTTGGTGCATATGCCTGTACTATCTGAAGTTGGTATCGCTGGGTTAGTTGAACAACGAGCCTCGCTGCTCGATCTGACGTGCTTTCGACTTCAAGAAGGTAGTCTTTAATTCTTTTGTTGATTAAGAAGCCAACACCACTTGTTCTTCCAGTTTCCGTTCCTCTATAATAAAACAAATGTCCACTTTTAAGTTCCACCAACTCTTCACCTTTTCTTCTAACTTCACTGAGTCCTATAATGTCCCATTTGATCTTGTCTAGTTCTTCTTCCAATTCATGAATTTTTGCTTCTGAAGCAAGGGATCGTCCATTACACGTAGGCAAGATCAATAACAAACGGCAGCCTGGGCCATTCCAGT
>QLNU02015003.1:6182064-6210740 GCA_006491805.2 Dysdera silvatica | reverse complement strand
CTGGTCATGTTTAAGCAAAAAAGTGTTTAAAAATATCATTATCTTACAAATTTGCCGAATTAATAGGATTTATAACAATGACAATAACTTCTTGAAAGAAATTTTTAGACTGTTTAATTTACTAATCAATAATGGAAGCCCTATCGGCTTAATTAGTAATGTATTTAATAGATTCGAATAGATATTGTATCTAAACGTTTAAACATGTCTTATTTTGTGATGTTGAGATCAGTGACGATTACACTAAGATACGCTTGTATATATTTGTAAATAAGAACCTGGCAATAGTAAAATATTTCTACTAACATCCGACTGACGTAACCACAATGTAAACGACATGTGACTTCTTAATCCACGTTCGGGAAATAGTTGTTGAGTACAATTTTTTGGGTGGTATCTCTTGTACGTATCATTGTTTTTAGTGTTTATATGTTTCGCTTTAAGTGCCGTGAGATTCATAGCAATTCACGTTGGTTGTAAAATGGTGAAACACGTTGCTGTTGTGAATGTCTCAAATAAAGTAAGCACGTAAATTGACAATGCGGATATCATATGGCACCCTGATGAAGAATTGTGTTCGCATTGTTAAAAATTAAGTTATTTTTTAAAAAAAACTGTGTTTGCATTGTTCAAAACGTTTAATATTTTGTGAAATTATTTGTTAATAAATTTCTATAAATATGTGAAACGTTTTTATATATATTATTTAAATGTTGTATAAAATGGTTAAAATTTTATGAAAAGTTTTGTTGAAAAATTTTTGCAAACATGTGTAACGTTTATTTTTCTTGTTATGTTCATTTTCGGCAGACTAATAGCGCCAAAATCTAAATAATGCACGTAAATTGCGCGTTGTAAATAATTAAATTAAACAATTAAGTGTATATGTCAAATAACATATTTTTTTGATTTTATATATATATCATCATCATCATATTCAACCATTATCTATCCACTGCTGGATGAAGGTCTCTCCAAATGCTTTCCACACAAGTCTATCCTGAGCAATTCGCTTCCACGTCACCCCAACCTGTTTTCTTATTTCATCCACCCATCTAGTTTGAGGACGTTTTCTAGGTCTTCGGTGGTCTCTTGGAATCCAGTTCAGAATTTCTGTTGTCCATCGTTGATCAGTTCTTCTTGCAATATGCCCAGCCCATCGCCATTTCAGCCCTTTTACTTTAACAATGATGTCCTCTACTCTAGTTTGCTCTCTCACCCAAGTGTTTCTTTTTCGATCTCTCCTAGTTATTCCAAGCATGCACCTCTCCATGCTCCTTTGCGTTGTCTGTAACTTTCGTATTGCTCCAACTGTTAGACTCCATGTCTCTGATCCATAAGAGAGGACTGGCAATACACACTGGTTGAAGACCTTTCTTTTTAGACACAAAGGCAATTTCCCCTTCAGGATAAAACTGTTTCTTCCAAATGCACTCCAGCCAAGTTTAATACGTCTGTTGAGTTCTTTCATAATGTTGCCATCCATTGAAATCAGCTGGCCAAGGTAAATATATGAATCAGCAATTTCTAGCTCAGTGTTGTCAACTTGTATTTTTGTTTCCTCTACAAAATTATTGAACATGATCTTAGTTTTTTGTAGGTTCATCTTGAGTCCAACTTCTTCACTTCTAGTTGAGAGCTCTTGTACCATGTCTTGGAGTTCTAATGGGTCCGTTGAAAAAATAACAATGTCATCAGCAAACCGCAGATGATTTAAATATTCACCATTTATTTTTATTCCCTTGTTATTCCAATTTATCAGCTGAAAAATCATCTGTAAAGCAGAAGTAAAAAGTTTTGGAGAAATGGTATCTCCCTGCCTCACCCCTTTGCCAAGTTTGATAGTTTTGGTATCTTTATGTAACCGAAATTTTGCACTTGCATTTTTATACACACGTTTCACCATGTCAATGTACACATCCTCAATGTCTGTTGATCTTAAAGAGTTGATGACTGCTGATGTTTTTATAGAGTCAAAGGCCTTCTCATAGTCAATAAATGCAACACACAATGGAAGTTCATATTCATGTGTTCTTTCAATTAATTCTCTTAATACTTGAATATGGTCCACTGTACTGAATCCACTTCGAAATCCAGCTTGTTCTCTTGGTTGAGCTGCATCTAATTTTTTCTGCAGGCGATGTGTTAGAACTTTTGTGAAGATTTTATAAATAGCAGGTAACAAGCTAATTGGTCGGTAATTTTTCAAATCCTCTTTATCACCTTTTTTATGCAAAAGAATTACTGTTGCAGAATCCCATTGGTTTGGTATGTTACCGCTGTTAAGACATTTGGTAAAGAATTTTGCAAGTATGTCTTCTACATATTCTCCAGCTTCTTTTAGGATATCTAATGTAATACCATCATCACCAGGGGCTCTTCCTTTCTTCATATTTTTTATTGCAAATGAAACTTCTTCTTTTAAGATTTTAGGAGCTGTTCCTTCGACTATTTCGGCGTCTTCGTTTAATCCACTGTTACTTTCATATAGTTTTTTGTAGAATTCTTCAACTCTTCTAAGTATTTCTTCCCTATTTCTTGTTACGGTGCCATCCTCTCCTTTTAATGCAATGATGTGTTTCTTCCCAACAGATAAACTTCCTTTAACAACCCTAAGGCTCTTGTTATTTTCAATGGCTTTCCTTACTAGCTCACAGTTGAATTTTCTTATGTCTTCTTTCATGCTTTTGCGCAGAGTTTTACAAAGTTCTATGTACTCAATCCTGGAACTGGTATTTCGATTGTCCACCTTCATATCTCTTCGCCTTTTCATGAGCTGTTTCGTCTTCTCAGATAATTTGCTATTGTGCTTTTTACAGGTTACACCACCAATTTCCCCAGCAGTTTCAACTATTGTCTTAACAATGTTTTCATTTGCTTCTGAGATATCACTTTCATCAATAAGTCCTTCCAGTGCAGAAAAGCGATTTTTTAATTCCAACTTGAATGCCTCGGTATTTACTTTCAGTTTCATTAGATCCACCCTCTTACTTACTTGTTTCCTAATGAGCTTCTGTCGTTCTAATTTAGTATTTAAGTGCACTTTACATCTCACCATTCGATGATCACTTCCAGTATTAAATCTGTTCAGTACACTGCAATCTTCAATAATTGATTTCTTGTTTGCCAGGATATAGTCAATTTCACTAGTTCCCCCATTTGGGTGTTTCCATGTCCATTTTCTTTGCGGTTTCTTCTTAAAAAATGAATTCATGATGCTAAGGTTTTCAGCTTCTGCAAATTCGATGAGTTGATCGCCACGTTCATTCCTTTCCCCATATCCGTATTTACCAACCGATGTCTCTCCTTGTTCCTGTTGTCCAATTCTTGCATTGAAATCCCCCATGATGAGCTTGATATGTTGTTTCCCTTTGGTGTGTAACTCTTTGATTTCTTCATAAAATTCTTCAACCTCTTCGTCGGTATGGCTTGATGTTGGTGCATATACCTGTACTATTTGAAGTTGGTATCGCTGGGTTAGTTGAACAACGAGCCTCGCTGCTCGATCTGATGTACTTTCAACTTCATCGTTGATCGAAGCTCTTCTTTTATTCATGCAAATTCATCGCCATTTCAGCCCTTTTACTTTAACAATGATGTCCTCCACTCTAGTTTGCTCTCTCACCCAAGTGTTCCTTTTCCGATCTCTCCTAGTTATTCCAAGCATGCACCTCTCCATGCTCCTTTGCGTTGTCTGTAACTTTCGTATTGCTCCAACTGTTAGACTCCATGTCTCTGATCCATAAGAGAGGACGGGCAATACACACTGGTTGAAGACTTTTCTTTTTAGACATAAAGGCAATTTCCCCTTCAGGATAAAACTGATTATTCAAAATGCACTCCAGCCAAGTTTAATACGTCTGTTGAGTTCTTTCATAATGTTGCCTTCCATTGAAATCAGCTGGCCAAGGTAAATATATGAATCAGCAATTTCTAGCTCAGTGTTGTCAACTTGTATTTTTGTTTCCTCTACAAAATTATTGAACATGATCTTAGTTTTTTGTAGGTTCATCTTGAGTCCAACTTCTTCACTTCTAGTTGAGAGCTCTTGTACCATGTCTTGGAGTTCCAATGGGTCCGTTGAAAAAATAACAATGTCATCAGCAAACCGCAGATGATTTAAATATTCACCATTTTTATTCCTTTGTTATTCCAGTTTATCAGCTAAAAATCTGTAAGGCTTAAGTAAAAAGTTTTGGAGAAATGGTATCTCCCTGCCTCACACCTTTACCAATTTTGATAGTTTTGGTATCTTTATGTAACCGAAATTTTGCACTTGCATTTTTATACACACGTTTCACCATGTCAATGTACACATCCTCAATGTCTGTTGATCTTAAAGAGTTGATGACTGCTGATGTTTTTATAGAGTCAAAGGCCTTCTCATAGTCAATAAATGCAACACACAATGGAAGTTCATATTCATGTGTTCTTTCAATTAATTCTCTTAATACTTGAATATGGTCCACTGTACTGAATCCACTTCGAAATCCAGCTTGTTCTCTTGGTTGAGCTGCATCTAATTTTTTCTGCAGGCGATGTGTTAGCACTTTTGTGAAGATTTTATAAATAGCAGGTAACAAGCTAATTGGTCGGTAATTTTTTAAATCCTCTTTATCACCTTTTTTATGCAAAAGAATTACTGTTGCAGAATCCCATTGGTTTGGTATGTTACCGCTGTTAAGACATTTGGTAAAGAATTTTGCAAGTATGTCTTCTACATATTCTCCAGCTTCTTTTAGGATATCTAATGTAATACCATCATCACCAGGGGCTCTTCCTTTCTTCATGCTTTTTATTGCAAATGAAACTTCTTCTTTTAAGATTTTAGGAGCTGTTCCTTCGACTATTTCAATGTCTTCGTTTAATTCACTGTTACTTTCGTATAGATTTTTGTAGAATTCTTCAACTCTTCTAAGTATTTCTTCCCTATTTCTTGTTACGGTGCCATCCTCTCCTTTTAATGCAATGATGTGTTTCTTCCCAACAGATAAACTTCCTTTAACAACCCTAAGGCTCTTGTTATTTTCAATGGCTTTCCTTACTAGCTCACAGTTGAATTTTCTTATGTCTTCTTTCATGCTTTTGCGCAGAGTTTTACAAAGTTCTATGTACTCAATCCTGGAACTGGTATTTCGATTGTCCACCTTCATATCTCTTCGCCTTTTCATGAGCTGTTTCGTCTTCTCAGATAATTTGCTATTGTGCTTTTGGAGTTATATTATATATATATATATATATAGTTATATATAGTTATATTATGGTATATATATATAGTTATATATACTATATTATAGATATGATATATATATATATATAAAAAAAAAAAATTTCCTCACCCATTCTTGGCGGAAGCAGGCTTTGGGACGGGCAGAACGCCATGTTCCCAAGCCTCTTTTTACATCACTTCTTAATGTGCCATGTCTAGAAACTTCCTGACGATGTGACACGTGTTTAGGATTGTGGCTTTTTGTATTTCAATGTAGGTGTTTGGGTCAATGTTGAGTATCTCCAAATTCGTGGCAAGCGTTTTTGGTACTATCCCTGTTGCTGAGATGACTAACGGGATGATGAGGATCTTTTCCATACCCCATATATCTCGTACTTCATGTCTGAGATCTTGGTAGTTGGTGATTTTCGTTGTGTAGGTTGTCTGTATGTTATTGGTGTTGGGTACTGCTATGTCGATTAAGTACGTGGTCTTAATCGATTTATTGACGAGGGTTATGTCAGGACGGTTATGTGGGACTGTCTTGTCTGTTATGATTGCTCTATCCCAGTAAAGCTTGTGTGTTTCGTTCTCATGCACGGTCTCTGGCTCATATTTGTAGTACGGGCATTTTTCTGTCAGAAAGCCAGCATTCGCTGCCAATTTCTGGTGGACTATTTTTGCCACTGGGTGTTGTCTATGTTTGTAGTCTGACTGCGTGAGGATCTTGCATCCTGCGATCACTTGGTCTTGGATGGCTAGCATGAATCCTTCTGTCTCTGGCTGGAGAGTGCCTTTGGCCAGCCAAGAATTTGATGCCTTTTTGTCAACGTGTGGTTGTTGCAGGTCATTGTAGTGCCTGCCATGTAATGGTTTTCCGGCCCAAGTTCTTAGTTTCTGTTCATTGGCTGTTTCCAGGACACGCTCTTCGGTACTACACAGGTTTAGTGGCGTGTAATTTGCATCTGCTTGTATTATGGCTTGGATGAGTGGCGATCGGGGACTCTTCAACTGGAAGTATTGCCTCATGCTCTGGATCTGCTTGTCATGTAAGTCTTTGAGGTCCGCTTGTCCGCGTCCTCCTTCTTCCCGGGGTAGTGTTTGCCGTTCAATTGCCGTTGCAGGGTGTAGTTGTCCGGCTCTTCTCTGGATGGTTCTCATTTTCCGCTGGAGTTGTTCTAGTTCAGTGTTGGACCATTTGATGATCCCGAAGGAGTAGGTGAGCACTGGTACCGCATATGCGTTAATTGCTTGCGTGGTGTTCTTCCCGCTCAGTTTCGTCTTCACAATGCTTCTAAGTCTTTCTTGGAATGCTTGCGATATCCCCTAGGTATTTGTAGGTTTCGCCCTCGTCCAAGGTCTTCAGTAGTCTCCCGTCTTCGAGTTCGATGCCTGGTAAATCTTCTTTGCTATTCTTCTGTATTTTGCACTTATCGAGGCCGAATTCCATTCCTATGTCCTTGGAGAATGTCTCTGTTATACTGATGAGTTGTCGGAGTTGGGTGATTGTTGGCGCGTATAGCTTGATGTCATCTACGTACATGAGGTGGGAGACTTTATGTAGGTTTCTCTTGTCTTTCTTCAGCATGTATCCGTATTTACTTGTGTTCAGCATCCTTGACAAGGGGTTTAACGCCAAGCAGAACCACTGGGGGCTTAGTGCGTCTCCTTGAAAGATTCCGCGGCGGATGGGGATCTCGGCCGTTTCTATTTTACTGTCTGGCGTGTTTAGCTGTAACCGGGTTCTCCATTGTTTCATGCTGCTCTGTAGGATATATATATATATATGTATATGTCAGTGGCGTCGCATGACCATTTCGATTTGGTGTGCTACACGTGTTACAAAATTAAAGTTAATATAAATATTTGATTGAATTGTTATCGATGTTTAAAAGAAGTGGAGGTTCTAGGCTCGGGCAGGGGGAGCCATGGCCCTCCAAATATAACGTAATCTTATTTTTTAATTATAAAAAACAGATTTAAACGGCTCCACTGCACATAGGCAGGATTTGTGACTCCCAAATTTTTTTTGTCCAGCACCGCCACTGTTCGAAAGGTTTAAATATGCACACCACATCAGGACTCACCTTACTTGGTTCCATATAATTAATTGTAGGATATCATTGAATGCTTTAATTTATTAAATAGTACAATTTCATATATATTTTCAATATAATTTCAAATGAACTAACAGATAAGTTTTTCATGCGCCGTTTATTTGAAAAACACAAGGAATTTGTTTTTTATCATGTGATTGGATTATCAAAGAAAGGTTGAATTACCTCATTTTGTTGTTTATTTATACACAAGTTCCATTCTCCTATATATATATATTTTTAGAAAATGCGTTAAAACATTATAAAGCAGAGGTTTTTCTTACAGTTCCAGCAATAATGTATTTTTAATTACCAGTAAACTTAGATCGCATAGACTTTCTTGTGTTTGCGATATATGTATGAATTTTCTTGTTTCCTGGATAACATGTATCAATTCTCTTCAGGGCCGAAAAAGAACGTTTGACTGTAGCACTACAGTTTAGAATCACAAGTTCTGTGAACTTATATGTTTCTTTACAACTTGAAGTTGATTTTCATTCATAAATTTTCATAAGTCATAAGTTGGTTTTCCGCCAATTTCATCAGAAATAAATAATACTTTCAGTTCATTTTTAAACGAATATAATCAAAAATCTGGCTATAGAAATCCTTTAAGTTTTCTGAAATGTTATTGGGAAACATCTTCGCATATTAATCGTATATTTGGCTACGAAGAACTTGAAAAAATTCAAATTTCGTAGGTGAATAATACCTTTCTTTTATCTCCAGGCACATGAAGTTGACTATTTCCTTGTGCAATCGACAACCCGCGCCCTTCTGCTTTTCAGACCCTTTCTTTTAGGCCTCAGTTCATCAATTGTGAGCTTTTCTTTTGATGTAGAAATCCAATTTTTTTCAAATTCATGCTTCCTGTCATTTCTGAACTGCTGTATACTGCCATGAACTTTCTTATAATAATACATTATAGGATGAAAGTCGCAATATATTATTCAAGACATTTTACTTTTTAAACAACGTTTTCGCTGTCGCCCTTAATCATGTGCCTTGTGTGCCTCTAAAAGTAGTTTTTATATAACGCATGTTTTCATAATGCGATTTACATGAACATCATTCATAAAATGCAGCTTTTGGTAAATGTTTGGTAAACGCGATGCACTATAGCGCGATATTTTGTCTCGAACATTAAAACCCTTTTTTTTTAGATTCTTCCCCAGCAAAAACAACAGATTGGAATCACTTTTATTTTATTTATATTGATGTGTTTTCATATTATTTGCCAGAGATTAAAGATATTGGTGTTTTAAATATATAACTTACGACTGCGTGTAGTGCTAAGAAATTTTCATGTTATACTAATTTTTCTGCAATTCCTGGTATTATTATATACACTTAATTTATTTTATTTTTATTTGTTAATTTAATTATTACTTGATTTAATAATAATACGAATTTAATAATCACTTAATTTAATTATATTATTTCAATTTCTTATTTTTGTTCAACTTATTAATCATTTACAATGTGAATAGTTCACCACAAAATGAATATTTTCCCGCCTTTTCAAATAATGCAACTAAGCGGAGTTGGCTGAAATCTGAGTAATTTAACGCCAATGACTCAAATTCCACTTGAAGATCGATACAAGTTTTGCCCAGAACCAATACAAAACCGTCATTCTGGTTCACATTAGTAACATGACATACAAAGGATACAAGACAAAATAAATATTTAAAATTTTTACAACAGAGGAGCATATAATTTTCTTGAGTCTCCGGAATTTATTCCTTTAATTTAGAATATTATATCATTTATTAAACTTAATTATTCTTATCAAATTTTTGTGATCCGTTTTTTTATAGTATCAATAAATCATCTATTTAAACAAAAATATTTATTATTAACTTGTTTGTATATTTATCAAGTTTGCAAAAAAAAAATCCGTGTGTAGAAACTATGTGTACACATATGAACGTTGATAATATTATTATGTATATTGTACATATAAATTTTGATAACATTATTGTATATAGTGTGCATATGAATGTTGATAATATTACTGCATATATTGTACATCTGGATGTTGCTAATATTATTGTATATATTGTAGATACGAATGTTGCTATTATTGTATACATTGTACACAAGAACGTTGAAAATA
Source organism: Dysdera silvatica (assembly GCA_006491805.2). Classification (NCBI taxonomy): domain Eukaryota; kingdom Metazoa; phylum Arthropoda; class Arachnida; order Araneae; family Dysderidae; genus Dysdera; species Dysdera silvatica. The sequence goes on along the minus strand of QLNU02015003.1, from coordinate 6,201,316 downwards.
TTATTAGATTTACTGTACATATGAATGTTAATAATATATTTGTGTGTGTCGTCTAAGACGACAGGACAATTATCACAGATCGGGAACTTTGCAAGCCAAAATATAATGTGTCTGGCATTTAATTGTGAAGATAAGCTATTCACAAGTTTCCGGGATTTTGCTATGCTTTTCTAAGTTTCTAGTTCGATTTATATTGGATTTTAAGATCATTTCGGAAAATTAGCAAAGTTCTTATCATTGATCGGAATGGAAAGGCAGAGGAAGGAAAAGAAGATGAAGCATACCATTTACGAAAAAGATTGGAAACGTTTCGAAAATTACTTCTCCCTTCATCAAGCTAAATTTTCATTTCGCTTCATAAAGAGAATAACAATTCTCGAAAGCATGCAGATGATACCTCTTACTTTCTTCTTACTTTGTATTTTGCATACTGAGCAGTAACCAGATAATTATTAATCATGTCAAAATCTGATCAAGGTGTGTGCTGTTGGCATGACTTTCCAAGTTGCTAATTAAAGTTTTTGGGATTTTGAATAATAGCAAATAATAACAATATTTTTCCTGAACAAACGATCATTTAATGCAAACGACAACGTTATATATGCGATTAATCTTTTTTTGATAATGAAAAGCTCTATGATTTTTCGAACTAAATATATGCTGTTTTGCACCAAAACCCTATGGTAAAAAAAAAACTATTGAGTTGAAAAATTCAATACTTCTTTCTTTGAAACGAATTCTTGGAAAGCGATGTTTACGACCTTATGGCGCTTGTTACCAGCAGTCAAACTTGAGTACCGATTTATAGATAGCTTTTCTATTACTCAACGCTGGAGAGTTTAGTAAATATTCTACGAGTGCAATCGTGCTTATATTGGCCAGGCAAAACGAGCCTTAAAGCATACACTGATTGAAAGCCAGAGGTATATATTAATTAAAAGCGCCAAATTTCAAAAGTCTTTCATAACTGTCTACTTCAAAGGGAATAACTACAAACTTAACTTCCACGAATTAACTATCATTTGTCAACCTAGATCTTCACTTGAACTAAATTTTTTGAAGCCTTCCATATTGAAGTTAATGCTTATCAATGTTATTAATGATACAAAATCCAAACTGTATGTCAGTCGCGTATGTGCCAACCTGCTGTCAGAAACTGCCCCTAGTACTCAAGCTTGGCCGCTGATAACAGGTGCTACAACGTCGAAAGCATCGCATTCGAAAAATGGCAACACACCAGTTTGTATGCGCATAGATAACGTTGTTGCTAAATTTAAATAACTTGATGCATTAATTGCCAGCAATGCATCAACTTTCAAATATTCACTAATTATCAAAACTGCATTGATTATTATAAGCAATGCGGAATTTGAAATGTTTCGGGAGTTTACATGCAACCTCAAATCCTGAAAAGTTGGTATCATATGCGGGGTAGTCTTATTTTCCTGCCTAGAAATAAATGTGAGTGTATGAATCCTATAACGTGATGGGCAAATACAAATTTTTTAGAGTTTAAAACTTCGGAAATTGACTCATCAGTTGAGAGAGAGAGAAATAGTGCGTTATTTCAAATCTCAAAACTTGAACTTGGATATTGCTTTGATACGTCGTAAAACAGAGCTGAAAAGAAAATTTTCCCCTTTAGGGATCCATAATGTTGTTGTTTTTCCTACGAAATTCAATCAGATTTCAGTGTCTAACTAGCAATTTCACCCCACGACCCCGTCGTCCCATTAGACTCGAAACTAGGAAACTTGAAAGCCAAACAATAAAACGCAGAAACCAGGAGAACACCGCATTTCAACCACAAGCAATTTTCTTTTGTTCAGAGTGATCATTGTTTTGGGAAGTAGTCCACCTTGAGCAGTGCAGGATAAATATAGAGATAACTTGGATTAATATTCACAGTAGCATCTATAGCGTCCAATAATTGCAGGCTAGTGGCGTAACCCTGAACCAGTTGTAACGCCACGTTATACCGTGAGGAGAAATAAAATAATCAGAAAAACTTTGAAGAAATTCACCAATGCCTACAATTTGGCGTCCTTGGAGAAGTTGGCAGATTTAATAGGGCTTGGGGAATACTGCCACGATGGGAAAACGAAAAAAAATATATATATGTATATATATAAGCGTTATTATTGTTTTATTATTATTGTTGTTATTACTATGTTATGGTTGATTGTACGATTCTCAGAGCGCTGATGGGAATCTTGTACCTGTGCGCTGAATCGTGGGAACAGTTTAATGATTGATAGGATTAAGTAGATTGATTGGTTAATTTATTCATGTCGCGTCGTTAACTTCGACTTGTATAGAAATATTTTACGTGTCTTTTTTGTTTTTGTTTTTTTAAACGAGCATTTTTTTTTTACCACATTAATCTTTTCGACTTCCAAATATTGCGTGTTTCTGACAAGTACAAAACTGAATGTCTGCTTTTTTTTATATTTTGGCGAATAGATTAAAGTACTGTAAATTTTAGATTCGTTGATTTGCAAATAGTAACAGAATTGAAAAACTGTCCACAGGAATTGTTCTTGCATCTGAAGGCCATTGATAGCAAAAGTATCCAATTCAAGATGTGTTACGTTCATGTAGGTACGTGATAGGCACATATGCACGTATATGTACTTGCAGCCATCCGTGCAGGTATCTTAATTTATTCATGTAACACGCAAATGCCTACACAACTACGCACGTGAGAACGCACACACATATACATGCACAAAAACATACATTTAAATAAATAAATAACATGAGATTGTCGGAGTATCATTTTTTTTAATCTTTTCAGCGGCCCTTCAAGCGTTTACTGCTGCATAAGGTCCTATATCTTTGTCGATGAGTTAACATCTCAAGATTTACTCCTTTCAATCCCGTTGTCATCATGTTAATATTCAAAGGCATGTTTTAACGAGGAAAGACCTCTCCAACCTTGCGTCCAGCCCCTCCTAAAAGCAACCTTCACTTCTTCCACGCCGATGGACCTTCATCAGCGCATGAGAAAGAAAAAGAAGAAAGATGTTTTAAGAATGCGTACTTCCAAATCGAAAACAAAAGACTTAGTGAGAAATGTGGTGGACCTCAGGTAATTAGTTATTCTAAGCACAAACCGAACTTCACGTCGCGTCCCTGACATTTGCTAGCTACTGTTCAGACCATTTTCCACTTCAAAAAGCGTTTTTCTTTCATTTACGAGCACCTCACCTCGTTCGTTTAAGTTCGCCTTATCTTGTAAAGGGATGATTAATTTTTGAGCAGACCAGATACGTTTCGTGTCATTAAATGTATTTTGAGCTAAATCGTTGATTGAAAAATTTTCGAAGTCCTTTTCAGAAGTTTCGCTTTTCAGAAACGGACGAATGAAGCTTCTTTTTGGCTTAAAAATGAGGGTCAATATTAAATAGTGAATACAGGCTATTGGTCTTTATGGGAAATGCTAATTAAAGACTTATTTTTACACATGTTCATTGGTAAAGTTTACAGCTCAAAGCTTGCTTTACAGTAAAGTAGTGGTAAAGCGTTTGCTTATCCTGCTGGACCCGAGTTGTACTCCCAATGGTATTGCAGAATAAATGCCGTTTTTCTGCACACTGTGACCCGGGGTTTGGCCCTCTAGGCAACGGAGCTTCGAATTTCCCAGAAAACTGTAGGTTGCATGCCAGCATGACCGGTGCTATCTTTATACCGTAACAAACGGTGTTTTCGTAACCCGAGAGGGTTTCAAAAGCTTTTCAATCTCAAAATCTTTGCATGGTGATTCTTCCGGCTAAATTTTGATGCTAAAATTTACGTCTAAAGACCATTTTTTAGGATGGGACTGATAACAAACAGTTATTTCGACACTGGCGTAAGGTTTAAAAACACGACGTTTCGGGAGCCAACTGCTCCCTTTGTCAAGTGAAGGCAGAATTGTAACGATGAAACCAAGTGGCCTCCGACCTGCAAAATATTCATAAACTATCAATATTTTTTACTCGGAATCTAACATGAATTTAGTGAATAGAAATGCGGGGCTTTCACTATTACGTCGTTATAACGTAATAGAGCTGTGATTTTTGCCTCTATTCTTGGCAGCAGAGGCCCGGATACCTCGGAAATCTGAAAGTCTCGGGACAGTACGAACTTTACTATCCTTACGTCTTAAAAAATAAAAAAGCTCAAAGATAGGAAAATATAAAAGTTATCACGTCTTCGAATGAATATTTTGATTCAGTTCAAGCCTCACACGGAGACCTGAGGTCAGACTGGACTTCATCAGTCCCGTTGTGTCTCGTGCTTTCTGTATTTTCGCCATTTGTGTTTTTTCCTTATCCTGTTGTATTTTCCTTTTTTCTTAATCATATTTTGTTATATTATGTACTAGCTATGACGCTGTTTGGTCGCCAGCCGAACTGTATTTAGTTTGCCTTATTGAATCAGTTTTAATTCTCTTTATGGCCATCCTTGTCCGTTCCTTACGGGAAGTACCGCATCGCCTTCGGCGAATGACCTTTCAGCACCTTACCTGCACAAAAACAGACAGACAGACAGACAGGCAGGCAGACAGGCAGGCAGGCAGACAGACCTGAGATCTGTCCAAATTTTGTCCCGAAATGTTTATTGTACCAAGCTTGTATTTTATGAGTCGGTTGCTCTAATTTTAGTAGCTCCTAATTTATTCATATATATTTTTTCAAATTTACTTAAATTGGTCGAATATTACTGACAAGTTCTGTTATTACTGACGAGTACCTTTGCTAAAGTACATTAGTAGAATCTATAGTCCAACTATTTATAGGTAACGATATCTTGTAACTTTTTTTAGCCCTGTTTTCTTATATTCGACAATCTCCAAGTATTGACATGTCTTTTGCTATTAGGCCCTACGGTGGTGCAGTGGTAACGGGTTCGCCTCATGTGCGGTTATCCCGGGTTCGACTCCCAACTGTGTTAAAAAAAAATGCTTACCTGCTCACTGTAGTCCTGGGTTTGGTTCTCTAGGCCTTAAGAGATTCCCAATTCCTCGAAAAACTATAAAGGGCAATTTACGTACAACGCTTTATCGGCCATGAAAGACATACGACAAAACATACGTTTTGTGAAGTGTTTACACGGTAACATCCTTTCGTCCGTTTTCTACATCATTTCCGACTTCTAGTAGTTAAAAGTAGCCAAAAGTAGCCAAAAGTAGCCAAACCGTAGTTAAAAGTAGGCAAAAGTACTATCAGTTCTCCTATCTGACCTTGGACTTCATTCCTATCCGATAAAACGTCCGTTTTGCTGTTTACGCACTACGTTTTATATGGTAGGATTTGTCCTATCAGACAAAACGTACGAAAAAACTTTGTGTGTGTAAACGGCCCTTAAGTCCCGGCGCAGCACGACCCTTGATGTCCTTGAGCTGTAAAGCTCCCAACCTACCAAACAAACTTTCATTATTATTATTTTAACTCCTTTTGTGTGTAGTAACATAGACTTGAAATAGGCAGTGACGAGTGGGCAGCAGTGATTTTTTTTATAATTATAATTTACTCGTTCAATGTTATATTGATTGTCTTGTAATATAATACGTTTCTACATTCGTCATCTTTAACAAGTGTGAGCATTCGTCTCGAGTATTTTTATTCTTTTTGTCAATGCATTTTAAATTAAAATTGTTACCGACAAGTTATATATACAGGTTACATACTGTAATAATTATAGCAACCTGCTATATATGCTATAGGTCCATTGGCGGATGCAATAGAAGCGATGAGGCGATCGCCTCCCCTGAGCAGGGATTATATCATGGAAAATTAAATGAAAAGTACTGGACAGAAAATAAAAATCAGAAACAAATTGCCCCCCTCCCCCCACTACCACTTGAAAGATTCCTGGATCTGCTATTGTATAGGTTCTACTGTCATTATACCAACCTCCGTTCTCGCCATCAAAACTTGTGACGACTCTTGTCACTTGACCAATTGTTTTAATTAATGAATTCGTGTTTAAAATTGATGGCATCAGAAACATCGTTGTCATTCATGCATCATATAAAATCCATCTTTCCAACAACACCTGGACCCACAACCGCAGCTAGATAATTCTTCATCCCTTGTAGAACCATCCAGATTGCGCCCCTAGTTGCGGACACATTTCCCCTTGTAAGTTATTTCCGCCGGTTTTACGCTCCTCATCGCTTGCGCCCCTTACGCGGGCATTCCTCGCCATCCCCTAACTTCGGCCCTGCTTGGACCATAAGTATAAAATTGATGTAGCACTACGTAAAGTGTATTACATATTAAAAAAAAATTATTCGATGTAGATTTTGATGTTAACTCGAGAATTTCGACGCGTTTCAGATAGTACTAGGACGTGCCCCAAGGTTGTGGGAATGGAGGAAGTTGCCCCAGAGTTAATGGTTTGAAGAGATGCCAAAGGAGGAAGCGAGAGGATGTATTGTGATTCTGAGCACGCGTTCCTATTGTTAAATTGTTAAGAAAAAATATACCTTTTATATGTTTTAATTATTTTTATTTTACAAGATATAGTATCGAAATTTTGTATATAAATAAAAGGAACCCCTCTCTAGTAAAAATTTTGAAGGAAAAAAAAATCCGCAATTTTATGTACTTAATTAGTTGGTTTGCTAATTATGTTCTAATTATCATATTTTTCAATAAACAATAACTGAGTTTCTTATTAATATGGAGTCATAATTTTTCATTTGATTAAAAGCTACATTAATTATGAATGTTATATGTAAAAATTATAAGCTTAACCCCATAAACTTATTTTATATATAACTTGAACCCAGAAAAAGAAACTACAGTTTTTTAATACGATCACAAAAGTAAAATCTTGCATATATTTTAATTTTATACATAACTCTCAGTTCCTATTAAACAACGTGCCCCACTTCATTATATTTAATTATTTTGAATACAAAAGCTTAAATGCTGGTAAAATAGCAAAGTAAAAAGATCACCCAAGATTTTGGACGCGCCAGCAGCAGTCCTTCATATTACTCCTGATGAAGGACGGCTGCTGACTCGTCCAAAAGCTTGCGTGATTTTTTTTTTTTTTCATTTTTTTCATCACTAGTGTTCAACCTTTTGTAATGATTTGTAATAACAAATGTTAAAAGCTAATATTTGTTTGATGGGGGAGCCATTGTACATCTTTGCCTCAGGTGCGACAATTTCTCGACACGGCCCTGCATGGGATAGTATTTGGGAGGAGTACTTGGAGTATATTGTAAAAGCGCATCTTCGATACTTTCAGCTTAGTTTTAAATAAATTAATAAACACGGAAAGAAATTGATTGATACATTGCAATCCGGAATAACGAAATTTGAGTTGATTTCGCGAGAAAACTGGGTTATATTTAATCACTTTTATGTAAATGATCAAAAGCGAATGCTTCGTCGATAGACATAACCAACAGACATAAATCATCGGGCATAAATAGTCAATTGTTGGTCGGTGAAAGATGAGGAAAAAAAATAAGTAAAATTGTAAGTACAGCGCAAATTATAATTAAAAAATAATTCGCAGTCAAAACTGATTAATTAATTTAATTAAAGCTGAATACTTTAGTTCTGTAATAATTAATTCACTGAAAGCTTGGATTAAACCTATAAATTTACTGAGTGTTCTTAATAGATAGAATCTCTATCTCTGTGACTACAAAATGATTTGTACGTTTCGTAATGAGATCTATTATGGGGGGGGTAAATGAATATTTATTGTATTGTGAAATCTTATTAATGGACATTATTGAGAATAAACCCGTTGAGTTCCAATAATAGCTGTCTTTCCATAATTACTTTAACAGTAATCATGAAAAGAAAACTATTCCATAGCCCCAGGATTTCGGGAAAGGGAAGCCAATTTCCCCCCCCCTATTAAATCAATAAACACGAGTCTGTCCTTTTGGACCTATGCTCACTGATCAAAAATGATGTAAATGCCTTAATGAAACTTGATTATTTAATTAGCCTTAACTAAACACATATCATATGCATGCATACTGATAAGCAACGGAAAATTACTCAACAAGGGAAACAAAGGATTAAATAATTTTTACACATTTAATAAAACAATTTTTAGGTTTTACAAAAATACCATTTCTTCTACACAGGGCCAGTAATTACCCAAAATTGTTAGTTTCAGGGGGGGACACAATTTCCCAATCGGATATTTACAAAATAAGACTCGGACATTAATCCGTAATTCACACACTAGAATTCTTTTCATTCGACAATAAACAAAAAAATGACAAAAAGACCCGAGCTATTAATTCCATCTAAACAGAGATTTTCTACTCTGAATGAAAATGATTAACTACCCAATTTCGGGTCTCACTACGAACAGTTGTTCATCTGAGCCAATTAATTAAAATAAAATAAATTTCCTACCAAAATTAACTAGAGCACAAAGGGGCAGTTAATTTAAAAGAAAGAATGGATATGTATTACCCGGTAAGGTGACCGATGAATCAAGGTGGGGTCTAAGGCCCCTGGACTTTTTCCCAGAAAGAACTACATGGTTAAGTTGAGGGAAAAAAAAACCAAACATATGTTAGTTGGTCCAGAACTAGAATAAGAGTGTCTCGACGTTTGGTGTCAAGGCTATCTAGTAAGAAAACTTTTCAGTCACCAAATAGCGCCCGGGTCCCGCCAAGCCGATGCGATGGACCCACTGCCTCATGTGGTAGCACAACTTACAGATTTGACACCAGGGTCGCTGCAGGACGTACAGTAGCGCCAGGGCGCCAAGGTTTTAGTGGCTATTCTAGAATTTTCGGCGGCTAGTTACAAGATTCCTTGAGATAGATGACCGGCAACATCTTAGGACGGCTTGGAGTATACTTGGACAATTGAGACTGCCTCTCGCCACAGTGTCATTTCCAGACACCTGGCGTCGAAGCACATTTTTGAATCGGTTTCAATAGTCAGGCAGTACGTCGGTATTTCTGATATAGACAAAGACTACACAGATGCTTGAGGTATGCATTCTAGGATGGTCTTCTTCTAGGAGCTTCGTTATTGTGAACTTGGTTGGCGAGATCTGATGATCAATGGTGATTTCGCCTTGACCACCCAAAAGTAGAATAAATGAAAGGAGGGAGGAAAAGGGTGTATAAACTCGAACCATAGATGAAAGGATAGATAAATAAAATACTAGAATAATTGATTAGATTAAAAAAAGTAAAATAAAGATTATTAGATAAATAAAAGTAAAGAATTTAATTAAAGTAAATATTAATGGGCATTAGTCACTAACTAAAAATAAGATAAAGGGTCAACCCAAAATATAAACGATGACCGAAAATAATTTTCTGTTGGTGACTACATTTCACATATACATTTCTATTCACGTAATTTATATGCACATTATTTGCGAGGCTGAAAACGGAAAGATTAACAATGTCTAAAAGTCGATTTAAAAACTCTAAGCAGAAGGCTGGCCACTAAATAGAATCCGCTTGAATTTTGGGTTTATTAAAACGCGGTTAATGGCCGAGGTCCTTTATTTAACCTTTCAGGAATCGTAAATCAGTTCATTCATTTGTTGTCTCAGTGGATTTATCTCAGTTTCAAAGAGGCTCCGGTTGTTGAAAAACACTTATGCTTGTGAACTGTTCATCACATCACTAAGGTCCAGATAGGTTAGGGACCATAGTACTGCCTATCGTCTTCACTTATTAAATGCTTCACTGTGTAACGATGAATTTTATGTATTAAAACCTAGTAAAAATATTTATCTTGAAACGCTTTCATCGTAAAAATAAGAAACAAAGAGGAGAAATTAAGAGCAAAACTTTCATTGATAATTCTGTTAGATGTATAAATTCATATAAAATGAAATCGCTCTTTATACGTACACGTTTTTTGATTGGCCGAACATGAAAACGACAAGAATTGTTATAAAGTGTGGTGAAAATTACCGTGAATTATGTACATATGTGTGTGTGTTGCTGCATTTTTTCTCATACTGATAAAACTTCCATTTTTTAACCAATAAATGTCCCAATGAAAGGTTCTCCTTTTGACCAATCAAATGCCTCCAACCCAGAGAAGATAATTCCGCTATGATGTATAATAAAATAAATATTTTATAAATTATATATTTTTCAAAAGAAAGGCCGACATATACATGTGAAGAAAAAAAAAGGTTCCGTCGGAGACTTAAATCTAATAACAGCACTGCATTGTGCAAAACAAATTTTCATTTTTCACTCTTAAAGCACACCTTTCTCCGCAATCGATAACCGGAAAATAATAACTTATAAATATGTATAAATAGCCGATCGTATTACTGCGCTGTATTGTCAACGCTTGCAAAATGCATGATATTACGGGAGATAAGGGTCTAAATCTCTTTGCATACGTCCAAATAACACAGGTGCCAATCTGACAAATGGTCCTCAGCGCTCTTGTACGAAACTAAATTCAAAGACTTGTAATCGTTCAATTCAAAGAGTTCACACCCAATATGAAAGTGATCTCTATTATCCAATTATCCCTTCTTATGTCTTTATAGTTTTGCTGAGGCAATCTCCAGATTGCTAACCAACTGTATACCGGTTTCTTAAAAATCTGGTGGTTTGTCACACCCAAATTGCCATCCCTTCATGTCTCGAACACTCCCTGAATCCATTGGCACTGAGCAAAGATTTACTTTGACCTGTAATTAGATAAAAGTTAGTCATTTTGGCAGACTGACGTCATGGATAAAGCAATAGACCTTCCATGACAGGTTGGGCTCAACTTCAATGCATTGTATTAGCTTTTAGTTTGCTTCCTTCTTAACACATATCCAAACCTCTCTACAGCAATGATTCTTGGTCCCTCTGGAAACAACCATCACCTTGATAAATGACATCAGAATAATGTACAAAATATCGGTAATTCTATTACATATTGAACTCAGATTCATTATGGAAACTCTAGGCCTCTTCAATAGGTATCTGTAGAAGAGAGACCATGAAAATAAAAGTTTTGTTGTACTTCACCTTCTGAATCGGTCATGAGGCTGCACAGTTTTATAAGTATGATTTTAAATAATAACGAAATATAATATTTTCTTTCTACATTTTTATTATTCGCTACACATTGATGGGTTTCGTAGGTATGAAAAAATCCGCTAGAGGTCGCTAACGTTGCAAAGGTAATAAATTTCATGCTTGGTACTGTTCAAATCCAACTTCAAGCTTTTCATTCCGTCTTGATCAGTCGATCGATTTCATATGCGCTAATCGTTTTAATGCAGTTTATTTCAGATCTGTTTTCCTATTTGTGTCATTCGTTTTTTAATGTCTGTTGTTTCTGACGTTCCAAGACGAGTCATCTGGGACGGGATCGACAAATTAACGGTAATTACGGGGAATCGAACCCATCACAGTGGATTCATAGGCCAGAGTCCTACCCATCGGCAGAAAAATAATTCACCCTATGGCTAATTTTGTGTAAAAATTCTCAAGTGACACGAGAGCCTAAGCATATATAGCTCAATTTGGAAGTCCTCCCCTTCTTTCCTAATTTAACTAATGAAAATTATGAGCTAAATCAGGAGTTAATCTGTCATTCAATTAGTTGTTGATTTCAGTTAAATCAGGAATTTATCTGTCATTCAATCAATCGATGTGAGATGAATTAGAAGTTTATGTGTCATTCAATCAGTCGTTGATGTGAGTTGTATCAGGAGTTCATCTGTCATTCATTCAACCGTTAATGTGAGTTGTATCAGGAGTTCATCTGTCATTCAATCAGTCGTTGATGAGAGTTATATCAGGAGTTTATCTGTCATTCAATCAACCGTTAATGTGAGTTAAATCAGAAGTTTATCAGTCATTCCATCAGTCGTTGATGTGAGTCGAATCAGGAGATATGTCCACTAATTAACTGCTTCTCTCAGAATGTTAGAAAATTTTAGCCCTGTTGCTCAGCCGTTAATAGCTAAGATAGCCGAGTCCATGCTGTGTTAAAGCCTACATTGTTCGGAAGGACAGAAAGCTTTGTTTTTTGGAGAATCAGACCCACAAACGGCATTCGTTCTACCAGACCATCACAAATCAAACCCGGAATTACGGTTCTGTAAAAAAAAGTGAACACTTGGCATAGGGTCCAATTTGAAGAAAATAAAGGGGGTTTATGGAATTACCCGCATGTGCAGTCAAGTGAATCAGGTCCCCAAATATTTTATTTGGGGGGGGGAGGATCTGAGACATTTGGCGCCGCTGTAAGGCATCTAACGGACAACTGCTTACTGCAACGGTTAGGTAGACCTATGTCCTGACTTTGGGATCCGTATAAAAAGCCTGACCCAATAACAGCGATGCGAGTCGAAAAAGATTGGGGATCCCTCCCTTTGATGGCAATAAGCGGATGTCATCATCATATACATAATATTAAATAGAGTAATATCCCACTTTATGGACATTCTTCAGATACGGTCAACCCGGTTTTACAGGCAGATAAAAATTTCTCGATAATAAGTTCTTTTACATTAATACTCTTCTATTACTGTCACCATTGTTTTTACGGACAAATTTTTCTGCCCAGTGGATGGTTGCTAATAAGAGGTTTCAATGTATAATAGTACATATCAATTCAATAAAATCTATTATATTCATAGATATATTAATGGTTTTCTACATCAGTAAATATGCATTACAAATATAGTATGTCCTAAACACGTTTTGCAAAAATACGTAGCACTAAACTATATTTCGTGACATGAATTTGTTCAAAGCACCTGGCAACAGCAAACTACTGATAATTACGCTGAGTCTTTCAGTAGTTTATTAAAAGTTGAGGAACGTTTCTCAAGTTATTGACTCGACACACGCACGTTGCGTTTCAAAAAAGCGTCTGCTCCGCAAAAAACGCAGTGGCGAATGGAAATGAATAACGATGGATGGAGCATTAAAATAACTTGTATTGCACGGCGAAGGTAAACGTGCTTACATTCGTGGCTAAGTCACGTTCTTTTTTAATCACAATGCATCGAAATATTAAGTATTTTTTTACCCCACAAACATTTCCAAACGTGAACATTTCGTGTAACGAAATGTTTTCTCTTTTATGGCTGTGACGCAATGACTTTTTAATAATTGGAGCATTGAAGACGGCAGTATTTATCATGCCGACACTTTAGGTTGCCAACATGCATGCAAAGTTCGTGGCGCCATGGTCGGGATTGGCAACTTTGCGATTAAAACTTGGCGAATGAGGCTTGAATTATGGCGGGTTTTTTGCATATTTCGGATCCAGATTGCGAAATGACAGTGAGTTATTAAATAGAGTTAACTCATCGAAGTACCTCAGATTTGTTACAATTGCTTCATTGAATAGAGTTATGTCTCAGCAGGCCTGTAGCCAGGATGAAGGGGCAACTGGGGCAAGGCAAAGGGCATATGGGACACAAGGCATCCGGGGATTGTTCTATATATATACAAATAGTTCGATGGGGCACTGGGGCACAAGCATGGGGCAACTGGGGCCAGAACACTGCTGGCTCCAGCTGGGCTACAAGCCTGTGTCTCAGTGATTCTAAATAGATCCAATTTTATTGCATCTAGCTAAGAAGGTCCTGAACTTGTTATACTGCCACATTTTCCTGGGACCTTCTACAATATGTAAACAGCTTCATGCTGTGCTATGTATATACATAGAGAATATATAAATTATTATTATTATGATTATGAAAACAGAAATCCAGCTTGCTTTATAACAGTGATTTCCAAAGGGGGTTGTATTTCTTTTATTTTTCACTTTGTATGCATTCTTCCTAAAATAAAGTTTACCTTTTACACCTGGGGGGGCGTTGGGCAATAAAATGACAACCTATGGGGGATAACGTGGATTGCATAAATCAGCGTATTATGTCGTTATTGCAATTGATAAAATCCAAGTTCTTTCTCACAACGATCAAGTATTCCGAAGGTACGTTAACGGAATGATGAAGATTTTGTATTTTCAGTAGTCCATATAGAATTTCGGTAGGTCCCGAAAGATAAATGCGTCTTCACCCCTTTTTGACACTGTTGTTGAATTTCTTTAACAGCAAGGATGTCTTGCTAAGAAATGGCCTTAAATTGGTCAGGAGTAACATTACTTCCTTGAAGATCTGTTTGCATAGTTTAGTGAAATGAATTTGTAATTATAAGGGAATGACAGCTACCTGAAGAATGTCAAGTTTTCCGTTGCTGCATTTATTTCAAACTTCATTTAGTTGAAGTGGACATCGTGAATTTTACTAGTTTCTGAATTTTGCTGGTCTAAGTGAGAAAGGAAATATAAAAAACAATTATCTTCATGTCTATCGTAACTATTTGAATATACTGCATAAAGACTTACTTGACGAATATTTCGAATTGGGTTATCGATCCGTTTTCAAAGATTGTGGAAGTTGAAGCAATGACATTGGAGTTAAAAGCAAAACTAATTGAATGATAAAATGATTTGGAACTAAATATAAAATTTAAGTTAAATTATCAACAGTTTTGTTTACAAAAAAAATTTTTTTAGGTCGTTATCCTGCATTGTAAACCATATCTGAAACCGCTCATCGTATTTGCCATGTCATATTTAGTAGAATTTTGCTTTTATGCAGTGGTCTCCCTCTTTCCAAACGAAGAAATTGACTCCAAATAGTTGAATCTTCAGAATCGGAAATTTAAGACCCCTTCTTAATAAATTTTCAAACCCGACATTGGGAAAACTTGTATCTCTTTATGAACACCATGTATCACATTACATATTCACTAGATTATTTTATTAAAATTTGTTTTTGAAAAATGCTAATTTCTTTTGAGTTACAAGCTAAGTAAATAGTTTCATCATTAACATTAATAAACATTCAATTATATTATTAACTTGATAAAAACGTTTATAGAATTTTTAATTTGGGTGATAAACTTATTGCGTAAGTGCGGTTATAACCAATTTATGGCTCCAAAGGAGAGGTGGAACGAAAAATTTGGGGATCACCGCTTTATAATATGAAAAAAATAATTCGTAATCATAACACGGTAAAATCCTTCATTTAGGGACACTCATCTGACAGAAGAATTTGTCCGTAAAAGAAGAGAATCATTATGAAGGAATTTCTTGCTGAATAAATTTTGTCTGAGAGCATAACAGGAGTGTCCGTATCTGAAGTGCATTCATTGAGAGTGGAAATACCATAATTTTTTTTTTCTTTAGAATATGCTATACGTATACAGAATATGTGTATGATGGTTCAAATGCAGTATACAAGATTATCAGATGGAGATTTATAATTTCTTCCTTGTGCTATAAACCTCGAAGCACTCAGGCCACTCTAATGGTAATATGCTCTCATATGCTGTAGTAGTCGTCCAAAGATGCGCCTAGACTTTTATTTACTACTGGCTTCTCCCTTTACGCAAGGTCCTGGGGTCGTCGATGGTCAAGTAAATCTCTGTGGAATAAGTCCTTTTCATCAATCCCCGACTAATTTGCAATGTCTCTTCACGTGTGTACTGCAACAGTTTTTTTACACTTCACTTTATTTCTCTCTCCCTCTCTCTTTTTACAAATCAGTGTAACCAGTGATTCTGATTTGTGGGGGGGGGTTACAACCAAGTCAGGGGTTTACATTGCTGAATTTCATTTTTTAATATGGAAAACTAATGAAATTTTTCCAACCATAGAGGGGGAGAATTATAATCTCCCGTTATTCTTTGCCTACGCCTTCCCATAACAATCAAATTGCAATCTCTGCCTAGGGCCGCCCAATAATTGAAGACCGCCCTATCTATATATAACCTAAACACAGTGAAACCACATGAGAGATATACATATCCGCTTATTTGAAAAGAAGTGCATTGCTGACCATATCAAACCATTAAGACGGGATTTGTGTAATCGTGAGTTTTGTTTTGTTTTTTGACAAATTTGTGTAATAATTTTTTAATTGTTTTCAAATTTGTGTAACAATTTTTTAATTGTTTTCAAATTTGTGTAAAAATTTTTTAATTGTTTTCAAATTTATGCAACAATTTTTTAATTGTTTTCAAATTTGTGTAACAATTTTTTAATTGTTTTCAAATTTGTGTAATAATTTTTTAATTATTTTCAAATTTATGCAACAATTTTTTAATTGCTTTAAAATCAGTGTAATAATTTTTAATTGTTTTCAAATTTATGTAATAATCTTTTGATTGTTTAAATTTATGTAATAATCTTTTGATTGTTTTCAAATTTATGTAATAATCTTTGATTGTTTTCAAATTTGTGTAACAATTTTTTAATTATTTTCAAATTTATGCAACAATTTTTAATTGCTTTAAAATCAGTGTAATAATTTTTTAATTGTTTTCAAATTTGTGTAACAATTTTTTAATTGTTTTCAAATTTATATAATAATTTTTTAATTGTTTTCAAATTTATATAATAATTTTTTAATTGTTTTCAAATTTATGTAATAATTTAATTCAATTTGTTTCTATCACTTTCTACTGATCAATTTCAAGTTTAATCTATGTGTAAGAAAAGTCAGCTTTGTGTATTCTTTTCTAACATGCATTAAGGTAGCTAAGGGAGATCACGGGAAGAAACAAAGTGTGCGTGAGGTGGCGAGAACATGCAAATAACTTACATTACAATTCGCAATTGATTGATGACAGTTAACCACACACTTTCTTGCATATTTCGTTATAATTGTCGCGGAAAGTGATGATGTCTGATAATGCCACGTATACCAATTTGACCCTTTTCGATTGCGATTGAAAAACAAAACTATCGGTTAATCATCGATGGACGAACGATACGCATTCGATTATCACATATCGTGCAGAGATGGCCAAACACCTATAATAAGCGGCTCTTATAATATTTAGTCATCGGTAATGGCAAAATGTGATGTATGTATATTTCTCGGATTGTTTAAAATGGCAGTCAAAATCAATCTTGAAGTAGGTGCTAGCGATTAGAAATATTAATAATCGCTTTGGGAACGTGGTCGGAATTATAATTGACATTGAAATATGTGTGGAGGATTAGAATATCAGTTTCCCTAATTGCTTTGGTGTCACCAACACGTACTAGTGATACATTTCCACCTTTAGAATCAGGATGATGACACCTTATGATCAATTTCAATATGTTTTTACCATAAATACTGTCAATTACATTTCGGAAGCAACTGATAATGTAGACACGGGTGAAAAACGAATTACTACAAGAGAAACTATCATCAAAATGATATGTAAAGTGTATAAATAAATGTCAAAAATGTAGATTTAATACAATAGCCGCATCTTATCATTTGTATTTGTTACTTTGACAAATATTTGTTTCGTTTGTCTTGTTAAATTGTTGGTTCTGAAGTAGGTTAGTTGCTATTATTGGGACAAACAAAGATTACAAACAATCACGCCACCTTAAAACAAACATGCTATTACTGAAAAAACTATTCTTTCATATTAAATAAATAGTGGAGAGTGGCTACAAAATGATTTTAATATTAAGTGGACAATGGCCACCAATTGTTTTTAATATTAAGTACGTAATGGCTTTCGGCTGTTTTTAATATCAAGTGAAATGTTTCGACATTGCACATCGGAATACTGCATAACGCTTTTATAAATTATTTTAAAAATTTTGTCAATTATGCTTACTTTAATGTTTCTAAATTATCTTTTAATTTTGTAAATTATGTTTCAATGCTTCAAATGACTTGTAATTTTCTTTTACATACTTGTAAATTGTGTTTTTCACTTTGTAAATTACCTTTTAATGTTATAAATAATATTTTTATATTTTTCACTATATACTCTGCGTTTGTGAATTCTCTTTAAGTTTTGAATAGCAGTGTGTGTACACTAAAACCTCTAAATAATGGACACCTGTGGATTTAAGTATCTGCTAGAAGGACATGTTCGCTTTCTGGAATAATTGGGAGTTAACAAACACTGAGATTAAAATTGGAAAAAAGTCTGTTAAATAAAGATATCTGTATTCAAGAGTGTCCGTTCGAAAGGTTTTGCTATATATTTTCCTGAAATAGGATTCGTCAAAAACGTAGATAAAATTTAACTACTTCAACACAATCAAGTAATTTGCATTATCAGATTTACAAAATGCGGAATACACGAAGAGATTGAGTGATTTTTATTGAAAACGCGTAGTTTCTCCCTCTTACGCAAACGCACGTATTTTTACCATTTGCAGTAGATTAGCTTCGGTAGAACACAAAGGAAAAGGACAGAACATGTTGTATTCGGGTTTGATGACGAAGAAGAAGAAAGAGACAAGATGGCCAAGGTAAACCAGAATACTTAGAAAATGGTGAGCAAACGAGCACAATCTGATACACATAATAAAATCTGGTTAAATGAAAAATTTCAGCAAACTCTCGTCGAGTCCTTATTTCGAAATATTGCTGAAAACCTCACAAAATGATTTTAAAGGAACTCTTTATCACAAGTTTGGAAAATGATGTGGCTTCCGTAAATTAACAAGGATCCATTGAAAATCGTTCCTTACTTTAAGATGCAAATGCCTACACAATGCTTACCGACTAACTGCTTACTGTATAGTGAAGGGGTTGGTTCCTTATGCCTTAGGAGATTCAGATTCCAGAGTGCGTAGCGGTAACGCATTCCTTTATCGCGTCGTTAACTCGGGTTTGACATCCAACGGTATTTTAGAACATGGAACGTATTTCTGTCCACCGCAGTCCGATTTTTGGATTCCCTCGTATACGAGGTTCAGGTTCCTCTCAAAATCGTAGGTTCTGGCAGAACATGGTCTTTGCTGTCGCTGTACCGAAAGAAACAAAAACAAATACAAATGAATTGAAGACTAATCTTAAAAACAAACATCTATGTAAATTTCTCTATTTATTACAAAAACTATTTATCACTTCATAGTTTTTCTCTGTCGCAATACATCCCTCTGAACACTTATACTAAAGCTCATTCTTAAACCTTATTAGAAATACTAGCTCGATACTAGATAGCAACATGTTTCATTATTTTAATATTAATGTCCGTAAATATCTGGATTTCTTGGAATTTGTATTCGTGGAATAGGGGCAAATAGGGGAAAAACAACGAAGCGCAAACTAGGTTAAAAATCGTACTTTTAAGTACAATTTAATTTAATCATAATTCTTTTGAGGAATATTTTACATTGAATGCTTATAGTGCTTTTAAACTTGGTAATCGATATTGTAATATAATGAAGGAAAAGGCATGTGCAGAACGAAGTGCATGTCAGTTTTTTTTATTATCTTCGTAAGTTTTTAAAAT
>QLNU02015003.1:6156467-6180135 GCA_006491805.2 Dysdera silvatica | reverse complement strand
TCGCTCACTTGCTTGTAAATCGCCAGGCTGAGAGGACTCTCCCTCCCCTCCTGTACTGTACGCACGTGTGCATGAAATGTGGACGACCTAGCTCTCGGAGCTAATGCTGTAGTACGATCACGCTATGTCAATAAAGCTTTATGTTTCTCATCCTCAATCTGTATGGACTTCTACTGAACCTAATAGGTTATGCGTTAACTATCCTTCCACTGCGCGAAATGAGGATTGAAAGACTGAAAATTATCGGATAATCTTTTCTGGGAAATTAAACGCAAGGCCAAACGAAAATGGCGTCCCATGGAACAATGCGAATCGAAATATTGGACAAAAAAAACCTACAAAACATGGCGCATCCAAATGAAGGCAATTTTCGTCAAGGATGATTTGTGGGAATATATTGAAAATGGATCGAAACCCGAACCCGTGGATGGAGATGAAAATTCGATTGAAAATCCACGTAAGTGTAAAAAGTTGGACGGGAAAGCGAAGGCCGGGATTGTATTATGCATTTTCCCATCGGAGTTGAAGCAAGTAAAGAATTGTATAACGTCGCACGATATTTGGAAGAAATTAGAAGAGACATATCAGTCGAAAGAACCAGCTCGAAAAGCCACGCTGCTGAAGGCGCTAATACACCACAAGATGGCGGACCCCTCTAATGGCGATATACGTGACCACGTGCGAGAATTCTTCGATATTGTAGATAAGCTGTTTGACATGGACCTCTGAATAGACGAAGATCTACTGGCTGTGATGATTCTATACAGCCTTCCAGCAAAGTTTGAGAATTTTAGGTGAGCGACAGAATCGCGAAACGTGCTTCCGGATGCACTCAAAATCAAGATCATCGAAGAGAGTGACACACGACGCCATGACAGCGAGCACGCGTCGGGTGCTTTTGCCGCCAGCCATTTTCGACAAAAGAAAGCGTGGAATAAAATTGTGAAGTTCCAGAAAGAGAAAATGAATACCGGAAAGATAGCGGTGATAATTCGAGGATCCAATATTACACGTGCCAATTGATGGGACACAAATCCTTTCAGTGTGACAATCGAAGAAAAAACAATGGAAGCCCTAATAAAGATAGAGTTGTATTATTAACGAGCGAAAGAAGGAACGAAGATGATATGTTTTTCACGAACCACGCGGATGTCCGAAACTTATGGTGCCTGGATAGAGGATGCATGAAGCATCTTTGCATTAACGACTCATATTTTAATGTGCTACTATATACCGATATCGCAACAGTGAACCTAGCCAACGATGGAACGACCGAAGTCAAGGGATGTGGAAAAGCAATCATGAAGGCCGAAGTAAATTGAAAAATTCAAGAAGTGGATGTACACGATGCATTACTCATACGGAATTACGAACAAATTTACTTCCGGTGGCAAAGATGTGTGACCGAACATTTACAGTGACGTTCGAACGTGACATGGCAACGATATAAAGGACCGGAAGGCCGACTTGGATAGCTGATACCGGATAGGAGGAGAGACAATCTGTACTACTTGCGCGGAGAAAATACTAGTGTAGGGTATGAGGCTCGCCATACGAGCGAATCCATTGACAGTTCGAGTAAGACGGCCAACTTGAAAAAGTGGCACTTTAGGATGGGTCACCTAAATGTAAAGGACCTTTTATAAACGTCGGGGAATTGAAACATGCAACGTCATAGAATTGAAATTAGATGATCGTTGCTAAATTCTGAGCCAACTGGGACATCCTCGGGTTTTGTATTATGTGTAGAAGTTATGTTAAACATATGTGACACTTTATTGTACTCAGTTGCGTTTGTAGTTTGCTTCCCGTATTTATGTTTCGAGCGGCGGCAGCTGTGGGGCAGACACCTCCGGGAACTGAAGTCCTGCAACAGAGAAGTTTGGATTTAGAACTGTAAGGAAGTTATGTGATCACTCTTGAATGGCGGCAGAGCTGAAATTAATCGACGTTTGCCTCAGATACCAGTAATACCTACCTGCTTATTTTTGCTATTTGTGTCCTGCGACGTTAGCGAGCTGCCGGCTTGGAATAATCGTTTTGGGTGGATGACTGCTTGCCGCCCTTGCGCCTTAAAGGAAGCGGTGCATATCTGCGGAAAGTTTCGTGTGCTTACTTGACGCTGCTAAAACATTTTATGCCATAAGGAGTAACTTGCCTTCTTGTGAGCGACTTACGACTTCGAGGAACTGTGTTCGCCGTGATGAACTGCCTATTTGCCCGGTGAGGTATTTTTGACTGACTTTCAGTATTTAAGTACTTTTAAGTTAAATTAGAGTTTTAACTAACGTGAGGTTTTAGTATTGAGGGTTTGCTAAGTTTTATGTGTGTGTAATTTTATGTATTAGAATTCTTTCCGTTGGAAATCTGGAATGTAATCGCACACTGAGTCCAGGTAAACTGATTTATAAAGTTAATCTGACGGAACGTCCTAGGAGGTGGAATTGTGCCTTAATAAAATGTTAAGTCGAATAATAAAATAAGTTTAATGGATTTATGAGCTTAGAAGTAACTGACTAATTGAATTCTGAGTTATCTTAGCTTCGGCGCAATTTAGAGACGTGGGCGTAAAGTGTATCCGAGTCAATTCGCCCATATCTCTGGGGAAGAAGAATTGAGAAACCCAAGGAACCTGTTTAATGTTATTTTAAGTTAGAAATTATTTAATGATATTGATTCATGTGTTGACTTTGCTTTAGAGAACCTTGGCGCAGAAAAAAGTTAAGTGGAGTCGAGCCAATTTTCCTTCAGGAGACACGTTCTTGTTAGCAGATATGAAAGTGTGCAGCCATAGTTCTGGAAAGAAGAGTCCGGGTTAGTGTTCTTTTTAAGCTATGTATATAGAGACATAATTGTCTGAATTGTATATTATACTTCCCTCGAGAGTAACCGTAATAATGTGTTTCACCCCGGAGTCCAATAGCCTGCTAACGTCCAGAAACTGAGTCGAATTGACGCTTCGGGAATTTCGAACTTTGTGGACCTAGAATCAATGTGTGGGCCGTAACAGCAAAATATTTTCACAGTTGTGATTTGGTCGTCCGTGATAAGAAGATAGCTGTGTTTGTTAACCACCAGAACTGTTTGCCAAATCACTCTTGGTTGTATATTAAGGGTTTAATAAACGTTGAACCTAATTTTGCATCGCTCATTGTTGATCGATGAACACCCACCCGGAGTTTGTAACGTAATCCTTAAAGAGTTAGCGTTTAATTATTACGTGACCCGTTACAAACACCAGGGGTATAAAAATTGATAAACCATTGAAAGATTTCAATTGTGAAGTGTGCGCGAAAAATGAATTAACTCGCGCCCTATTTCCGAAAAGATCGGAAAAAGCTACAAAATTGTTAGACATGGTGCATACTGACCTCTGTGGACTCATGAGAGTGCCATCGATCGGTAAGTCAGTATACGTTATTAACTTTAAGATGATTACTCTAGGTATTGTATTGTAAAATTTCTAAGACATAAAAACGAAGCCTTGAATGCGTTCAAAGAAATTAAATCCCTGTGGGAAAATCAAAAGTGTTCTAAAATTAAGGCACGAAACGAAAATTAAGGCAGAAAAACGTATTTTTTTTCTAGGAGTGTAAAGTTCTTTGAGGGGGATGTATTGCAATCTAATGCAGAAGTTGAATTATTGTTGGAAAGTGAATCCATTCAGAAAGCGTTAGTTGACCACCAACCCCCTGGAGTGCGGAACCGAGAGAACCACCTATGACGTGGGCGGGGAGACAAGAGTGGAAAATGACCCCATTGGCCATGGAGGCGGTCCTATAGGTGAACGAGAGGAGTTAGATTTATAAAAAAACTGTCTGTTGTGATAGAAATACTATCTCGCTACGAAGCAGAGAAGTAGACAGAAACATCACAAGTCATGCCATGTAAATATTGATTGCTTCATAGCCAAGATACTCATTCAGAATGTGCTGAAAGGCCCCGAGTCTTCAGAATGGTACATGGTGCTGGTCAGAGAAGTGAATAGTGTTTTAAACAATAACATCTTTGTGTTAATTTATAGGCCCCGTTCTAGAAATTGCATAGGGAGTTGATTCATATTGACAAACAAGTTTAATCCAGACGGATCTCTCTCTGCAAACGTAAGGCAAAATTTCTCGCGAAGGGGTTTAATCGAAAACCGGGTATTGATTTTAGTGAAACCTTTGCCCCAGTAGCACGACAGGGATCCATTCGACTAATGAGAGGCACTGGCGATGAAGCTTGGAATTAAAATCCACAAGTTCGACGTAACGATGTCATATTTGAATGAAAATCTTGAAGAGGGGATATTTATGGAGTGTCCCGAATACTTTGAAGAAGTCCTCACTAAAATAACACTGAGTAGCAAATCTGATAGTGGTACTTACAAAAAGGCGGCAAAAGTTTTAGTCCTTAAATGAAGGAAAAATATTACTATTGAAAAGGTCACTATATGGCCTCAAACATGCTGGACGTTGTTGGAATAAGAGATTAAATGATATCATAGAGGCATTTGGGGCGATACGAACCCATGCTTACCCATACATGTATTATGTCAGAGAGGAAGGGCAACTAACTGCCATACTGGCATATGTTGATGACATATTATTTATGTCACAAAATCCCCACAAATTAAGGAAATTTAAAAATCACCTCAGAGAGGAACTGGAAGTAAAGTATAGTGGTGTAGCAAAATATTGTTTAAGAATAAATTTTCGCCAAGAAAAGGGTGTGATATCCATGAGCCAACAAAGTTACGTAAGAGAGTTACTGAAACGTTTTAACATGTTGGAAACAAAACCAGTTGCAAGCCCCATGGATGTGAGTGTTAGATTGAAAAGGGCAGAGAGATGTGAGGAAGACACGTTCCCGTATCGAGAGCTAGTTGGAGGATTAATGTATTTGTCGGATTCCACTCGACCCGATGTCGACTACACCAACGCAGCATTATTTGGATTTACCGATTCTGACTGGGGAAATTGTGTCGATGATCGGAAATCCTATTCAGGGTATTATTACATACTAACTGTCCCATAAGCTGGGATAGCCACAAACAATGCACTGTGGCACTCTCATCTACCGAGGTGAATACACGGCATTATCCGATGGTACAAAAGAGGCCATTTACCTTTCCGGACTAATTAATGAGTTATGTAATAGCCATTTGAAAAATATAAATGTGTTTGTTGATAATATTAGAGCTATCATAAAAGGACAAAACATGTTGATGTTTGGCACCATTTTGTGAGAGAAGCTCTAATTAAAGGTAAAATCGAGCTTAACTATGTACTCACTGAGAACATGGGAGCGGATATCTTAATCAAGGCATTGTCTTCTCCTAAGCATAATAATTGTTTAAAGGCAATTGGTGTCGATGGTACTCATTTGTATTTTGGGTAACTATGTATACAGTGTGGGAGTGTTAGGTTTTATGATGTATTTTATTCACTATATGCTTGTTACCTACATAGTGTAATGTACTGGACCTGGGTGCGACGCATGCGCACTGTGCCTTGCAACATGCGACTAGAAACCTGTTCTCCGGTGTCGCTCACTTGCTTGTAAATCGCCAGGCTGAGAGTCCCCTCCTGTACTGTACGCACGTGTGTATGGAATGTGGACGACCTAGCTCGCGGAGCTAATGCTGTACTACGTTCACGCTATGTTAATAAAGCGTTATGTTTCTCATCCTCAATCTGTATGGACTTCTGCTGAACCTAACCCAAAGTTCTACATGCTCAATCCTTAAAGTGGCATTCTGATTATCCATCTTCAAATCTCTCCGTCTTTTCATGAACTGTTTCGTTTTCTCGATAATATGTGGTTTTGCTTTTTATATGTTAATTCACCAATTTCCTCATCAGTTTCAATAATTGTCTGAAAAATGTTTTCATTTACTTCTGAGATATTAGCTTCTTCAATAAGTCCTTGCAGAGTAGAAAAGCGATTTTTTAATTCTAGCTTGAATGCTTCGGTATTTTCTTTCAGTTTCTTTAAATTCATTCTCTTACGTACTTATTTATGATGAATTCTATCTTCCTAATTTAGCATTTAAATGTACTTTACGTCACACCGTTCGATGATCGCTTCCAGTATTATATCTATTCAGTACGCCGCAATCTTCAATAATCGATTTCCTGTTTACCAAGATATAGCAATTTTGCTGGCTCCTCTATTGTTGCGTTCCACTCCATTTTTTTTTTTTAAATAAATTCACGACGCTAAGATTTTAAGCTTTCGCAAATTCTATGAATTGATCGCCACCTTCATTCCTTCCTTTGTGTCCGTATTTACCAACTCATGTCTCTCCTTATTCCTGTTGTCCGATTCTTGCATTAAAATCCCCATGATAAGCTTGATATATTGTTTCCTCTTGGTGTGTGATTGTTTGATTTCCTCACAAAATTCTTCGGTATGACAATGTTGGTGGATTTGTTTTTACCATCCGAAGTTGGTACCGCTGGATTTAATAAGCTTCGCTGTTCAATCCGACGTACCTTCAACTTCTGGAAGGTAGTCTTTAACCTTTTCGTTGATTAATAAGCAGACGCAGTATTTGTTATACCAGTTTTCTTTGCTCTACAATAAAAAAGATATTCACTTTTAAGCTCTATTAACTCTTCACCATTTCTTCCGACTTCATTGAGTCCTATGTCTTATTTGGTCTTCACCTGTTCTTCTTCCAATTCTTGAAGTTTTGCTTCAGAAGCAAGGGATCGTCCATTATATCTAGACACACATTATCACATATGTTTAGGTTGTGGGTCTCCTTCAAGTTGGATACCCCAGCAACCATATTGCAGGCCCTTCCCTCTACTGAATACCAGTCATTGTTGTTCCCTTATCACAAAGGTTTCTTTCACTTATCAAAACGTTACTAACAAAATAATTTCTTTTTTATCCCTTTTTTCCCCTGTATTGGATACTTTCTCCAGTGTCGCTTAAATAGAGTGCCCTTTAATCAGTGGTAAACACATTAAGGTCCCTATTTAAAAGGACTGGTACCAGTGGAATCGTCCTTTACATAGGGATTTCCCTTATTCTGAGACCTCCTTACGAGAGCTTTTATTATGCAGTCATTGTATGGGTATTTTAATTTTCGTATTCAACAATTCACATATTTTTCTTCTTTATTAAATATTTAAAATAAATTAATATATCACACTTATACAAGTTAATGACCTTTTTTTTCATCTGTGTTTTCTCCTTTTCTAGTCAAAGGTATTTAATAACGTTTAAGTCAGTATATTACGTGCATTTCTGGTTTTTCGATTACCGGCCGCTCCTCGTATCCAATTGGTCGGATAATTGTCTTTTGTTTTTTTTCCAATTCTGCATATCTGTTGCAATCATAATCATCAGTTGCGCATTCATTTATAACATTTACCCCATATTCATATATATATATATACTTCATTGCATTCCTGAACTCCAAGATATAGAAGATTGACAAGAATTTAGCCTTGTCAACACGTATAAAAATACCACAGAATATGAACTCTGAAAATTTTATTAATGGCTTCAATAAGAAAACTTGGCTGAAACCGAAGTCTTGCAAATTTATTGAAACATTTCCAGTGCACGCCATTGCAAAGAGCTTATAATTGCAGGAAATACATCACTGACAGCAGTGGACTTTCAGACATAGGAACACACATCATCATCATCAGATTAAATATACCTTTGTAGAAATAGCCGTTTTACGTATCACGTAGCTAATGGCCAATATTCAGATGATTATTGCCCACCAATATCTGTTCCTCGTATCGAATCCACATTTGGATATCAGCATTCGGTACTTGGATTCCTAGGACGTCAAGACGCCTGATTGATGCCGAAATAATGATACTCTTTCAACGAAGGATCTGGTGGCCGTGTGTGGTCCAACAGCAATAGGTGCTAGAAAATAACCGATCCCTAACGCAGTGCAAACGCCATTAAAGGCTGTCTATTTATGTGTTTGTGTCTATTGGAAAGGTCGTAATTATAAGTTGAGCTGCGAATGATGTAATTTAGAGAACGGTTGGTTTTCTTGCTATTGATATTGGTTTATTATTGGCGAAACTAATTTTCTTTTTATGGGTTATATATTCATGTAATGGGCAATTTAATTCCGATTTCATGGTTTATCAGTTTTGTGATTATGAAATGCCCGGGAAAGAGGATTGATGATGTGGAAGCTGTATTATATGATGAGAAAAAATTATTACTTTTGCGGTAATTTACGTATTGATATCTAATGACGGCATACATTTTATCATTTTTATTATGGTTCTTTTTCTGCGTGCATGTCTACGAACTTTTGTATTATTATTGATGATAATTATTAATGATTATTTGCAAATAATTATTGATTTTTGAGACACATAAACTTCAGTTCTGTTCAGTAAATTGTATAAACTGGATGTTTCCAATCAGTTGTTTTGCCGATACCCCACGCAAACAAATTTAATTATATTTAAAAGAAACGAAGCAAAGGCGAGATCCATACGACAACAATAAGAAAAAGATACTTGGAAAATTTATATTCCTAGTATAACATGCACAAGAAATTCGAAGGTAATTTAAGATAAATTAAAAAAATAAATGGGAATTACACCTCTCACCCACTCACTATCTTAGAGAGAAATGGGTTAAAAGTAAGTAATGTCCAGGGAATAGGCAATACACTGGCCACTGCTTTCTCGAATGTCTCAAGTAGTGCTAACTACATCACCTCATTCCAATGCATACATTAAAAGGCATTAGGAAAAACGAACTCTTAATTTCCGAGAAATTACATCATCTCTATATAATATCCCATTTACTTTCTTTAAATTAAAATGGGCATTATATAGGTCCAAAAATACCGCCCCTAGACCTGATCAAATACATTATGCAATTAATGGTCAGGAACGTCTGTCAAATCCCTTGAAAATATTTTAGTTTTATTAAATAGGATTTGGACAGAACAATTATTTCCAGAGACATGGAGCAAAGCCAGTACCATAACTTTTCCCAAACCAGGCAACGATCCAAAGAATCATTCGAATTACCAACCTATTGCCATGACAATTTGCTTCTGTAAATTAATGGAAAGGATGATCTGCGATAAGTTGATGTATTACCTAAAAAATGGAAACCATTTACCACCTTGCCAGAGTGGTTTTCGTCAGATGAGATCGACACTAGATAACCTTTTAATATTAGAAACCTCCATAAGATAGGCCTTTATTAAAAGGAAACACCTTGTATCTATATGTTTCGATATAGAAAAAGTATATGATCGAATTTGGAAATATGGCATCCTCAGAGATCTCTATTAATGTGGTCTTAGGGGTAACATGCCAGATTTCATAAAAAAAATTTTGGACCACAGAACTACCGGATCTGCAAATACTTATTGCAAAATCTTATACAATGTTCCTCAAGAATATAGTGTCTCCAGGACTGCGTTTTAAGTCCTGTTCTCTTTATATTGAGGCTCAGTGGTGTGGTTAAAGACCTCCCCACCACTGCAAGAGTCTCACTATATGTTACCGACCTGCAAATTTATTGCAGAGCAGGCAACATAAACTTTATTGAGAGACAACTTCAGTTGGCTTTAAATAAAATAATGGAATAAACACATAACAAAGGATTTAATTTCTAAGCACAAAAAACGATTTGTGTACATTTCTGTCACAAACGTAGTTTGCATTTAGATCCGGAGCTCCGACTGGAAAATGACGTTATCCGAGTGGTTCCGGGGACAAAATTCCTTGAGGTTATTTTCGACCACTCCCGAACTTTCCGCTCCTGTATCAGACATCTGCGGGACAAGTGTTTTAAATCCCTTAATATCCCCAAGGTTCTGTTTCACTCGTTCTGCGGAGCTGACTGACGTACATTGCTGAGTATATAAGGCAGTAATCCGTTCTAAATTAGACTACAGTTGTCCTTTCTACGGCTCAGCATGCCTTAAATTACTTAAATAATTTGACCCCATACATCATGAGGGTCTACGACTGTGCGTCGGGGCCTTTCGGGCTTCCCTAATCACTAGTTTATATTCTGAAGCTGTAGAACCTCCATTAATTTTACGTTGCTAACGTTTGTCTTTTAAATATCATTTTAAAATTCTACCACTCAGAGACCATCCTGCATCGCCATCACTTCATCAACCTCGTTTTATTTCATTTTATAATTTTCGTATCTCATGTACTCCAACCTTTGGCATGAGGTTGGAAAGTTCTGTTAGTCGACTAAAAATTTCAAAAACATTTCAAGAGAATCGATGCCAATATCATTTCTCCCTGGTTTGATATTGGCAGCGACATCTGTTTGGACTCATCAGTCTATCCAAAAAGCAATGCCCTAGGCATTGGCTACCAGATGGCGTTCGCTGATCTATCTGGTAGGTATGAAGGCTACTCTTTTATTTTCACAGATGGATCAAAAGTGAATGAATATGTTGGTGTGACATTTGTCTGTGGAAAAGTTATACGGAGTAAACAAGTGACACAATTCTGCTCAAATTTGACGGCAGAAATCCAGGCCATAGGATTAGCACTGAAATACATTTTATATGATTCATTAAATCCAATTGTCATCCTTACAAATTCACTCAGCATTCTACAGAGCCTGGCTTCATTCAAAGCCTCACACCACTCCGGCATCCACAGAGTTCACAAAAAACTCATGGATATAAATAACGCGCAGCATATTATGAAATTCTATTTGGTTCCGGGCCATGTTGGCATTTTTGGTAATGAACAGGCTGACTTTGCTGTAAAAATAGCAACTGCAAAACCTCATAACACGATCATTCCACTCCAAGATTTTAACACTCATGTCTTATCCCATCTGTACAAAAAATGGCAGTTGGAATGGGACAAGCAATTTTTTAATAAACTTCCCCATGTAAAACCACGGATTAACATGAGGCAGTCTAGTTTTAGAAGTGACCGCCGCAAAGAGGTCACTCTCGCTAGACATAGCATCGCCCACATACGCTTCTCCCGTTAACGTCTTTTAAAGTGGGAAGATGCGCCGATGTGTTGCACTATATGTACTCATGGCAAAAACGTGAGTCTCACATTTGGGCCATGAATTCCCTCCCCAATTACATAAATTTGGCCATGGGAAGTTGTTTTGGACCATAGTAAGTGGTGGAATCTTTTCCAATATGGTTCTAGGCTGGAACGGCAAATTTTCCAAATTTTGTTACATGATTAAATAAATAATAAATTCATTTATTTAACCCAATTTTGTATACATTTTCGTGAAGTACATACCATCAGCGCTTTGAGAAAAAACATAGAAGAAATCTTTTGGACTTCATATTTAAGATTTGGGTTAGAATTGGAAGAGAATATAAAGCCAAAGATTTTTACGGAATTCTCTTCCAAAATGGTTTTACAATTCTGTCGAGGTTTGTTATTTTCTTAAATATCTGAAATATCGAACATTGTATACTTTATTCACTTACTAAACAGCATTTCCGTCTGAATATATTAAAATTAATGCCATATATATACGATATTTGGGACTCATTTGAGAAAACGGTGATACAGAAGTGGATAAGGTATATGTAAAGAACTGAAATAGTAACATAAGTGAAATAAAAATTATGAATTTTATGCGTTTTTCAGAATTCGATCCAGTTAGATCTCTAAGGTGTGTTAAAATGAATAAGATTAAATTTAACATAATCTTTTAGAGTTGATGTTATAATTTTAAGAGCATTAGTATTGAAAAATACATTAGAATGGGACGCAAATAATAACATCTCTGTAATTCCAGAACGGCTCGTTTTCGGACATTGGTTCACTCTGCCAAAGTTGTTTCTTTTGATCTCTTTCATCTATTACACATGCTTAACGATTCCCAACTGCCTGCAGTATGGTAGACCAATCATTTTCCATACCTGTGATGACTAAATGGCAACACTGCTCAGGGCTTGGGTAGGGAATTTCCGACTTTTTTTATCTCTGCTGCATTACTAGGTCAATCACTTAAATTATGTATCAAAAGAAATTTTTTTTGTTTTTGTAATTGCCTACATAGCAATGATGTGGATGTAAATAATACTTTCACTGTACAGCCAAATCGGATCCTTTGCGGACCTGATTTCGCCAAATATGGCTTATTTGGCGTCCTTTACCACCCCTTTCAGTTTGTTCCATTAGTTCTGAATCACTCTGTATGTATGTAGATGATATCATCTCAACGGGTGAAACAATTGAGCCGAAGAAGGAATCCAAATTGCTTAAAAATTTGTGTAAAAGGAAGCACCCGAATACGTTAAAACAGCCCTATAGGTAGGAGACAATTTCGACTATGTGTTTTATGCTATTTTTTCACACTTCCAAATAAGGACTCCAGATGAAGGTTGATTCCCGAAGAAAGACAGTGAGGTCTATCTGAAAGGCGTCGATATGCTCTAAGAAACATCAAAACTTACGCACTATGATTTTGTCACTAAGATTTTGAATTTTACTTGGTGCTACGTCAACTTTACTTCATATAAAGGATTAGTTGGTTCATGAAGCGATGTTTTTGGATTAGTTGTGATCATTCTGATGAAAATAGCCACGTTCTGTCGAAACATATGTCAATGGTATTAAAATTTAACTAAACATAACTAACATTTAGCTAACATAATTTGTGTTATTATTTCATTTATTAGTTTCGCGCAGTGCATCACGATTGCACTTATTTCTAAGCGGTGTGTTTATTCATTTCTAAGCGGTGTGTTTATTCATTTCTAAGCGGTGTGTTTATTCATTTCTAAGCCATGTAATCGCGCCTAAATAACAGAAGTTATGAAATTTCCTTATAGAAGTATTGTTTTGTTATAAACAACATGTTAGAAACTTTATGGTTATTAGAATTAATTAATTAATTAGAAAAATAACAAATTAGTTAGAAAAAATTATAGTTCTGCCAATTTCGGAAGGTGGTATCCTTGTAACATGTTGTGAACATGTATAGCTAAATTCGAAACAAACTGGGCCGTTGGCTATGCCTAATTCACCTAGTGAGTTGCTGCTGATCTGGGTGACGTCACCAGGGTGTGATTATGCTGATTGAAAGGCCCTATGAAAGAGGCAAAGAACGCAGCACTAAAGGCTAGACCAGGCAGACAAGGGGTTGCCTGACGAAATCGCGTAGGAATAGCATAATGTAATACAACTCCAATTCAAAATATCAGAATAACCAAAAAAGGCATTGCATTATCTTATAAAATGGACGATATCTGTAAAAATAAACAACGGGGACGACCGATAAAATTAGTTAGCGTTCACAATAAGCTGACGTATGATATATTGTTCACGTGTGTCTAAAGAATTGATAGAGATTTTATGAAAAATTATTGAAATTTTTCAAAGAATTAAAATATTCCCAGCGCCGATTCAAAATATTAGAATATCTGTAAAATGATGTGATTAGTCAGCATTGATGATGAAATTTGCATAAATGGGGCCACTGTAAAGCTAGTACGCTTATAAAGGCTTGTTTGAAAGTCAGCTTTAGTTAGTTGGGGGTTAAAAATGGACCACACGAAAGACATGCTGGATGCTACTACGACTTCTATTGTAACTCTGCGCGATGAGGGAATTATTCATGATTTCCGAAAAAATAAAAGGTTCTCAAGGAACTGTGAGGAAAATTTTAAAAATAATCGTGCAAATAGTGGTCGTAAGCGAATAACCACACTAAGACAGGACAGAATGTTGAAATGTATTGTGATTACAAACCGCTTCAGGAGCCTAAGATTCATACGTAGAAAATGGCGAGAACGAGGAGTGGGTACCTCAACAGCTAGCGCAATGCGACGATTCCATGAACTTGATTTTCAATAACGTGTGCCCAAAACACAGCCGCTACTTACTTGAAAGCAAAAATAGGCCAGAGTGCGGTGATGCAAAGACAGATTGCAATAGGGCATTCAAGATTGGAATAATGTACTTTTTAGCGATGAATCAATGTTTTGCGTTTCCTGCTGTCATCAGGGTATCCGTGTTTGGCTTTGCAAGCAAGAAGCTTTTACTACATATTGCTTGAAACGCTCAGTGAAGTTTAGTACCTCTATCATGATTTCGGGATGTATGAGTACTTAGGGCTTAGGAATGCTGTGTGTTTTGACAGGAAGGATAAATGCGGAAGTATACAAGGAGGTACTTGAGCATTTTATGATTCCATCATTGGCAGATCTATTGGAGGATGACTTAATCTTCCAACAAGACTCTGCATATTGCCATACGTCAAAGGCCATCACTGCTTGGCTTATAATAACAATAAAATCGAAGTACTTCCTTGGCAGACCAATTTGCCCGATTTAAACGCGATCAAGAAAATAATGGGGATTAATGAATTAAAACCTTCCGGATTTAGCCCCAAAGAACAAAAAAAAATTCGTGGAAATTGTAAAATCCGTTTAGATAACTATCAGCAAAGATGACTACAAAAATTTAGTGCATAGTATGCCAGATCGTCTACGTGACGTTATTAAGGCCAAGGGAAATGCCACTAAATATTAACTATTTACAATGTTTTTTGTTTAAATGAATTATACTAATTTTTTGCATGTTATTCTAATTTTTTGAATAGTTGGGAAAATTATTCTATTTTTTTAATTTTTAGGAAAAAGTTATTGTAAAAAACTGTGCAATATCATATTTTGTTATGCTCATCTACAAAATATGTAAAATGTGACAGTATACCTTAAAATTCTCAAGCAGTCATTTCCATCGAAATAAATGCAAATCTCAAACCACTATGTGCTTTATTTTTCATTATTATAATATTTTGAATTGGAGTTGTAGTACAATAGTAATTATAATATAATAATATAATAGTAGAATAGAAAGCGTAAATAGGCTGTGGGGCCTGCATGTTGGCAAGGCTATCGGTGGAGTCCTCGCTAACGTTGTTTGGTTGCTTGATTTTCTAAGTTCGATATTGAATCAATGTCCTGATGGTCTACGCTGATTACGCCGATGTTCCGAGGCAGAAGGTATTCTGATGTATAGCGGTTGTACCGTGGAGGTGAACTTAGCGATTATGCTCGTTGAGGAGAGAATCCAAAGACCGTAGTTCTGCGGAGTCATCTGTGGTATGTGCCGAAGCTAAATCCGTACTTCACGAACTTTGCCATGGAAAGCGAGTGGTGCACCCTACTTACTATGATTTGGTGACTTAATTTTGTTGCGGACTTCGTGGACGTTGTAAAGATCGGGACTCGGTGATGTATTACCGTGTTATGTTGTTTATTAGTTGCTTGTAGAATTAGGTACTAACCTAGTAATAGTATTGGATGAAGTTATTAACACGTAATAGGTTTAGTTAAGACTGTGATTTAATACATGGTAGTGTTGACGTTATTAGGATGCAAGGACAGGCGCTAGCCCGGTAGTTGAGTAGAAATAACGAGAAAGAAGGCGGTGTACTTCTGAGTTGTTCTATGTTGAGTTAACTGTTACTTGTGCAATATTTTTGGAGTATTTTAAAAGCCTGAAGTTAACAGTTGTTGGCCCGATGCTGAAACAGGCGTAACTCTTTAATTGTAGTTAACGTTGGAAGCTATGGATTGTAAAATCCAAGTTAAGATTAGTTTTTGATGGTTTATGCAAGTTAGTGTTTTAGATTAGTTATTATATTTAATACTTTAGAATTGCATATGTTTTAGAAATACTGCGAGCTGCCCGGCGGGAACTGAGGATACTCATGCGGGATGTCTTGAATTGTTATTTAATGAACTTGAATTTGCTGAATTTGTATGGACGACTGTAATTCTAGTGATCAATAAACGCCTGTGCCTTAACCTTGTTTTTTGCGCAGTATAGCCCAGATGCTCTTGCGCCATAAAAAGTCCAAACAAACAAACAAACAAATAACCTTGTTTTCATTCGTAGCCACTACAGACCACATACCCACGAATAACTTATGTTACATCATTTACTGAGTAGTAAATGTTAGGTTAAATCTCTTCCAGATACTTAAAGACATTTTGAGTAGGAACGATTTCGTTACAGCCTATTATTCATGAAATTTGTTATCGGCTGAATCTATTATTCATTAAATTTATTATAGAAAGAAAGACTCTATTATTCATTAAATTTGTTATCGACTGTCCATTATTCATTAAATTTGTTAACGACTGTCCATTATTCATTAAATTTGTTTTCCGCTGCCTATTATTCATTAAATTTGTTACGGGCTGAGTATATTATGCAACAAATTTGTTATCGACTAAATACTTGAAGGTATTTGTTATCTGTTAAATTGTATGTTATCTATATATACTAAACACTAAATTCATGATCTACTTTATATTCTTAGCTCTCATTGTTATCTCCTTATTGTCTGTTTGATGTAACCTTCTCTCAACAGTTTTATTTACATAGCATTGATTTTTAAAGTTTAATTCATTTATCTTTTGTGGTGCAAGGGCGTATAAGATCATACTGCGTCAGGGTATACAGTTTTCTGATGAATTTGAACATCTGTTCCATAACAAACCAGTAGAGTCGTTCCTGAGTTGTTGGCCACTCAGATGCAAAAACCATATTGCCGCCCTTGTTAATTTAATATTTTATTTAATTCATAAATTTGTATGTGCAGTGTTTACTTTTATATCTATATATACATATTTTTAAATAGTTACGCAAATGAGATTTTTTTTTTTTTATTTTCATAAAATGAAACAACGATCTTTAACCTTGTCTTTGGTTCAAAGGACAAAAATATTATTATAACAATAATAATAATAATAAGCCGGCGCCCTGCCCTGGATTTATCTGCCCAGGTGCTGGGGCATCTTTTGCACTTTTGTACCCCTGCCGGGGACGGACCTGAAAATCAAACCCAGGACTACGGATTAGTAAGAAAAGAGCAAATATTCGCTATCATTTAAATTCAAACTCGGTTTTCGTTATGGCAGAAAAACGCAATACCACTACGCCACCACGGAGTGCCTAATCGGCGTTTTAAGCCTAATCACTGTCCTGAAATAAGAAAAAGGCACGGAATAGCATATTCATGATTAAGTTCCAACTCATCTTCTTTATCCGAATTCAAAGCGTTTTAAGGCTTTGTTTGGAGAAAGCTAATACGCTTTTCAAGAAACTAATTAGCAACGAGCAATTCTAGGGAACTGTCATGGTGATCAATTTCTCAGCGATTGGGAAAACCCATTATTCAGCGCATTTTGTTTTAAACGCTGTTAAAATCTTTTCCTTTAAATGCTATTCCGAAGGTAATTGGATTGGTGCGTTTGTTACAGAGATTTTTCGGTCGTTTCTTCCTTGTTCGGGCAGAGCTATGATCATACGTATTAAAACAAAAAGCTGGGGACAAAACTGGGCTGTACTTCATTTCTTTTGTGCTAGTTTAAATGGTAATTTATAGTTAATGGTTGTCACAACACGTTCCGAAATTACAAAGCGAGCGAAAAACGAGGAAATATTTCAAATATCGGGCAAGGTTAGCTTTCTTCATTTTGGTTTCTTCGACAGTTGTTTCAATTGCTCGAGCTGGTCTGCAGATGGTTGCCGAAAATTCCAGAAAAAAATGCTTGGACATTGTTCCTTATGTCCGCTCACGTAGACGTAACTAGGTGGTTTGGAAAGGGGGGGCTATATCCCCCCAAACCCCGAGGCTAGTTACGCCAGTGCTCACTTATGATATAATTTCCAAGTATCGTATTTTCTAGGTCAAGATGTAATTGACATTTGACAGCAATTTCGTAGCGAATGTCAATTTGTCAACGGAATTAAATGGTGTCAGTTTAAGTCCGAGACCAGCGTATTTCTGAACTACTCCAACAATTTATTGAAATACACAGTAAATTTGTTTTCATATACTTTTCTGTTTTGAATTGATTTATTGTATACAGGGTGTTTTCTTCGTAAGTGAGCCCCTCAGGTCACAAAGTAAAAGTATTAATTTTTATATTGAAAATTTTTAAGAAATATGTACCGGATTGTGTACATTACGAACTCTATACATAGCGCATAGTTTTCATAATGTATTCAAACTTTGTTAATAAAATAAGAAAACAGGTTAGGATGATGTGGAAATAAATATCGTCTAGCGATCAAGACACTCTGGGCTCAACGGAGGGACCCTGGTTCGAATCCAGGATGAGGACGGTGTCTCTTTTTCCCCTGAAACAAAAGCTCTAGCTTGAGCTAATAAACGTGGGTGTCGGAATTTTCACGTATAATTATTCCCCACGGAAAAAACACAAACTTACCCCGGAGACTTTACTGTGTTGACCACCTCGTGGCAATTGTGTTATCCCTGCGGAGGGTAATAATATCTTACATCCGAATAAAACAATAACCACAAACAAATAACTCACAATTTTTTATTCATTGTCTGTGATTACTATGTTGAAATTCATTTGGTATTAATGATGCCACGTCACGTACATTTTGAAGCTTTTAGCACAAAAAGATTTGCGATAGCTCAGGATAATCACACAGTGGGATAATTACTAATATTCCGTACTGGATGCTTGAAAGTACAGTGGGCAAAAACGTATTTGCACAATTACGTTATGTTGCATAAATAGGAGTAGAAAGCAAATGTAACGAAATATTTTTAATCTTTGGATTACTATCGCAATAAATATCCATGTGCATGATTATTTTTTAAATATTCGTAACAAATGTATCTATAAAAATTAAAATTAAAAATGTTTTTTCATGCCAAAAAGTATTTACACGCTTAACAGCAAAACCAAAAAGCAAGAAATTTTCAAAGTTAAATGTCTCTAGTACTTGCATACGTGAATTTTGCTTCAATTAGAGCTTGTAATTAATTGCTTGGAGACATAGAGCTTTGTAATTGTTTCTACACTGATTTACAACCATTCTTCTCCGAGCGTTTGCCTAATTGTTTCTTGTGCCTATTACGTTACTGGATTTCTGTTTCTCTTACGACATTTTTGGGACTTTTGAGTAAGTTCTCAATAGAATTAAGATGTGGAGATTGTTAGGGGCCTTTTTAGTTGATTTTTCACATTTCAAAACTACCGCAATCTTGTTTCATGGGTAGTATGTTTGAAACATTTTTCCTGTTGAAAACAATGGATGATCAATTCCCAATTTCAATGTAGTGTCGGACAAATTACCTCGCAATATTTTAATATAATGTCTAGCATTCGTATTACGTTCAATGAAGATCATATTGCCAATTCCATTGGCCCTGCAGCGGTAACGCGCTCGCCTAGTATGCGGTTACCCTGGTTCGACTCCCGAATGCCCCCAAAAAAAGATCGCTTAGCGATGAACTTCTCACCGTAGTCCGGGGTTTGGTTCCCTAGGCCTTAAGAGGTTCGGATTCCTCGGAAAACAGTAGATCCCGTCGCAGCATGACCATTGTTCTTGCGCAGTAAATCTCAAACAGTCAACTCCTGCCATGCCACCCCTCCCTTCCAAATTTATCTCATGGCCATTACTGTGTTTTACAAATTCTCTTGCATCTTTTGTTTCAAGGGAAGTGCTTATCTTTTGCCGCACCTTTTTTTTCCAACTAAACCGATAATGTACAACTTACTTTTGTTGAAAAAGATAACCTTTTTTGCAAAGGTCTGTGGATTTTTTGACATAAGCTTTGGCAAACTCAAAGCTTATGTCAAAAAATATTAAATTATAAAAATAAATATTATAATTCTTTTCTGCCTATTTCTTTCCCTTACATTATGTTTCTTACTGGGTGTTCTGACACGAACATGTGTAACGTGAAGAACATTGCGAATAGTTTCAGAATTTACTATTATCCCCCTATGCTGAAGCGGCATTAATAGCTAATTCTCGAACACATAAGGAGGAGCGCTGATGTTCCTCACTCATTTTGCTTCTTTGGATAGCCAGACCTCGAATAATTCCACAGAGCGCTACCTTTTTTCCTTCTAATTGCGTATCGAACAACAGAAAATTTCAAATTGATGTTCTTACCTGTATCGCTATAATTAAAACCACAGCCACGAAAACGTATAATCTTCCCCCACATTGCAATGGAAAATGCTTAATTTTTTCAGAGCCATGACGTGAGAAACTAAGTTGCTGTCCCAAGAATCTTATACCATGCCTTTCAAAAAGTTCGGGGGTTTAATTTGCTGTAAAGTTGTATAACATAATTTTCAATTGCTTTAAAGCAGAACTTTGTTAAGTGCGCAAATACATTTTGCTGTGAAAAAATATATCTTTATTTTTTATAAATACTTCATTGTGATTATCAAAATAATATACACATGTACGGATATTCAAAATATATAAATGTAAACCAACGATTAAAAATATTTTGTACTGTTTGCTTCCCACTCCTACTTTTGCAAAGTAATGCACATGTGTAAATGCATTTTTTGCCCACTGTATGTGTGTATTTATAGCGCAAGGCTATGTAAGGTCTTGCTTTACCATGATCCACAGTTTTCCGAAGTACCCATAGAGTGCAAACCCTGGAACTGGGGTAGGTAGGAAAACGAGAAATTCCAGTTGTAATCAAATCCGCGAATTTGTCCACAAAAGGCAATTACGTAATTTCTGTGGCACCATATAGCTGTACTGGATGTAATTCCAGATCCTAGTATTCACTGGCATCATTACATGAAAAAGAAATATATCGCATCGTGTACAACGGGCAAAAAATATTTTCTATTTAGGAAGTGTATTTATATTTCTTATGCAGTAGGGCTCCGTTCGTACTGGGAGTTAGTTCCCTAACATCCCCTTCTCTGCTGAAAACTGCTATATAGCATATACCAGTGGCGTAAAGTGACTTTAAATGTGGACGCCTCGCCAATTGCGCAACATCCCCCTGCCCCCTTGTCAGAAAAAGCACAAATTCATGCATATACCATTATTAATAACATGATATATACATGAATTCTCACTTTTTTATGAAAACGAAATGATGAACATCTGGGGATGGCACATTTTTGAAGTCATGGTACTCCACTGGTATACTGAATTTTCACGAACGCGGCTCTACAAGTATTTTAAATGAGTGCAATGTTCTCATTCGAATCGACAGCTCGGCTATCATATTTAAATTATGAAGTTCCCTCGTGCGCCCATCGTCAGTTATAGCGATAAAATTTCATCGATTCCCTGAATCTTGTTATAACAGAGTTCGATTATACATGTGTGTGTATATATATATATGTGTATATATATCATCATCATCATCATATTCAACCATTATCTATCCACTGCTGGATGAAGGTCTCTCCAAATGCTTTCCACACAAGTCTATCCTGAGCAATTCGCTTCCACGTCACCCCAACCTGTTTTCTTATTTCATCCACCCATCTAGTTTGAGGACGTTTTCTAGGTCTTCGGTGGTCTCTTGGAATCCAGTTCAGAATTTCTGTTGTCCATCGTTGATCAGTTCTTCTTGCAATATGCCCAGCCCATCGCCATTTCAGCCCTTTTACTTTAACAATGATGTCCTCTACTCTAGTTTGCTCTCTCACCCAAGTGTTTCTTTTTCGAT
This sequence comes from Dysdera silvatica, assembly GCA_006491805.2. NCBI lineage: Eukaryota > Metazoa > Arthropoda > Arachnida > Araneae > Dysderidae > Dysdera > Dysdera silvatica. The sequence continues at coordinate 6,158,685 of QLNU02015003.1, read as the reverse complement.
CTCTCCTAGTTATTCCAAGCATGCACCTCTCCATGCTCCTTTGCGTTGTCTGTAACTTTCGTATTGCTCCAACTGTTAGACTCCATGTCTCTGATCCATAAGAGAGGACTGGCAATACACACTGGTTGAAGACCTTTCTTTTTAGACACAAAGGCAATTTCCCCTTCAGGATAAAACTGTTTCTTCCAAATGCACTCCAGCCAAGTTTAATACGTCTGTTGAGTTCTTTCATAATGTTGCCATCCATTGAAATCAGCTGGCCAAGGTAAATATATGAATCAGCAATTTCTAGCTCAATGTTGTCAACTTGTATTTTTGTTTCCTCTACGAAATTATTGAACATGATCTTAGTTTTTTGTAGGTTCATCTTGAGTCCAACTTCTTTACTTCTAGTTGAGAGCTCCTGTACCATGTCTTGGAGTTCTAATGGGTTCGTTGAAAAAATAACAATGTCATCAGCAAACCGCAAATGATTTAAATATTCACCATTTATTTTTATTCCCTTGTTATTCCAATTTATCTGCTGAAAAATCATCTGTAAAGCTGAAGTAAAAAGTTTTGGAGAAATGGTATCTCCCTGCCTCACACCTTTACCAATTTTGATAGTTTTGGTATCTTTATGTAACCGAAATTTTGCACTTGCATTTTTATACACACGTTTCACCATGTCAATGTACACATCCTCAATGTCTGTTGATCTTAAAGAGTTGATGACTGCTGATGTTTTAATAGAGTCAAAGGCCTTCTCATAGTCAATAAATGCCACACACAATGGAAGTTCATATTCATGTGTTCTTTCAATTAATTCTCTTAATACTTGAATATGGTCCACTGTACTGAATCCACTTCGAAATCCAGCTTGTTCTCTTGGTTGAGCTGCATCTAATTTTTTCTGCAGGCGATGTGTTAGCACTTTTGTGAAGATTTTATAAATAGCAGGTAACAAGCTAATTGGTCGGTAATTTTTCAAATCCTCTTTATCACCTTTTTTATGCAAAAGAATTACTGTTGCAGAATCCCATTGGTTTGGTATGTTACCGCTGTTAAGACATTTGGTAAAGAATTTTGCAAGTATGTCTTCTACATATTCTCCAGCTTCTTTTAGGATATCTAATGTAATACCATCATCACCAGGGGCTCTTCCTTTCTTCATACTTTTTATTGCAAATGAAACTTCTTCTTTTAAGATTTTAGGAGCTGTTCCTTCGACTATTTCAATGTCTTCGTTTAATCCACTGTTACTTTCGTATAGATTTTTGTAGAATTCTTCAACTCTTCTAAGTATTTCTTCCCTATTTCTTGTTACGGTGCCATCCTCTCCTTTTAATGCAATGATGTGTTTCTTCCCAACAGATAAACTTCCTTTAACAACCCTAAGGCTCTTGTTATTTTCAATGGCTTTCCTTACTAGCTCACAGTTGAATTTTCTTATGTCTTCTTTCATGCTTTTGCGCAGAGTTTTACAAAGTTCTATGTACTCAATCCTGGAACTGGTATTTTGATTGTCCACCTTCATATCTCTTCGCCTTTTCATGAGCTGTTTCGTCTTCTCAGATAATTTGCTATTGTGCTTTTTACAGGTTACACCACCAATTTCCCCAGCAGTTTCAACTATTGTCTTAACAATGTTTTCATTTGCTTCTGAGATGTCAACTTCTTCAATAAGTCCTTCCAGTGCAGAAAAGCGATTTTTTAATTCCAACTTGAATGCCTCGGTATTTTCTTTTAATTTCTTTAAATCCACCCTCTTACTTACTTGTTTCCTAATGAGCTTCTGTCGTTCTAATTTAGTATTTAAGTGCATTTTACATCTCACCATTCGATGATCACTTCCAGTATTAAATCTGTTCAGTACACTGCAATCTTCAATAATTGATTTCTTGTTTGCCAGGATATAGTCAATTTCACTAGTTCCCCCATTTGGGTGTTTCCATGTCCATTTTCTTTGCGGTTTCTTCTTAAAAAATGAATTCATGATGCTAAGATTTTCAGCTTCTGCAAATTCGATGAGTTGATCGCCACGTTCATTCCTTTCCCCATATCCGTATTTACCAACCGATGTCTCTCCTTGTTCCTGTTGTCCAATTCTTGCATTGAAATCCCCCATGATGAGCTTGATATGTTGTTTCCCTTTGGTGTGTAACTCTTTGATTTCTTCATAAAATTCTTCAACCTCTTCGTCGGTATGGCTTGATGTTGGTGCATATACCTGTACTAT
>QLNU02015003.1:6079216-6156367 GCA_006491805.2 Dysdera silvatica | reverse complement strand
CTAGGTTACTGGCCTGGCCGGTTCCACACATCGTCACATACGTTCAGCGTGTGGGTCTCCTTCCAGTTAGATACCAGCAACCCTTTTGCAGGCCATATATATATATATATTATAGAGTAATCTCTCACTTATGTGCAGGCGCAGGGGACAGCGAGAAAAACGCGCATAAGCAAAAAACCAAGAAAGGGAGCTTAAAAGTGAAACGTCAATACATTGTACTACATTATATTGTGAATTAATACTACGTATGTATACACAACTGAATAATGTAAATAAGATTAGTTTCAAAATGCAATGAATTTATTTTTTAATGAATTACTGTACTACGTATTTTTTAAGAAAACAAAGAAATTGGAAATGCTTACATACCCAAATTTCGTTTTACTCCTATTACTGCTTTCTCACAAAATAATTTACAATCGAGGATTGTTTTTGTTTTCGTGAATTTTCAAAATGAGTGTTTCCAAGTCCATCAAGACGTGAAAAAGTTCCTTCACTTCCTGGATTTAACTGAAAATAGTCACGCAGTATTTCTAATGCTTCTGACGCTACTGTGTTAGTTGGAGGAACTTTTGCCACATTTTCTTCATCATCATCGTCGTCCACCTCTTCATCTTTGTCACTGCCATTTATTTCAGCTTCAATGTCTCCAATTTCCCGCAATTGAGCTGTGATTAAATTTTCATCTACGTCAACGAATTCGTTGAAGGTACACGTAGCTAGTCCACTAGATACAGTATGCCAATCCTCTTCGTTTGTCGCTTTCGCAATTTTCACTTTTATTTTCCGGCTTCTCACATTCATTTTCTGCTGGAAACGATAATTCTGCTTTCTTAAAGCAGCTTCTAATATACTTGTCGGTGACGTTTCTCCATGATGAGCACAACGTATGAATTGCATCAAGGACGGCAACTTGCTTCAATTCGTCTTTTGTTGCATTTTTTGTTTGTAAAGTAGCCAGAAGTCCACGGATTAAAGTTTTTCTATAGTGCACGTTCACACAACGAATGATACTAAGATCCAAAGGCTGAATCTTGCTCATGCAATTCGCAGGAAAAAACATAACTTTCTTGTAATTGGAAGATCTTGTGGGTGAGCAGGACACTAATCAACGAATAAAAACTTTACGTTTTCCTTTTTCCATATTCCTGTCGAATTTATGAAGGAAATCCAAGAAAATGGACGATGTCATCCACGCCGTTTCGTTGCTAGTGTAGTCGTAAGGAAGCTTCTTCACGTTCTTAAAACAGCGAAGTTTGTTTGATTTACCAAAGATGGGAATTTTTCCGAACCATCGGCTTTTGAAACACAGCAAGACAGTCTTTCTTTACTTTTTTTCCCGCCATGGCATGGTTTTCCCTTGAATGTTAAGGTTCTGTCGGGCATCATTTTATAAAAAAATCCAGTTTCGTCACAATTGTAGATGTTTTTCGGTTCGTATCTGTTTACTAAAGTAGACGAGTCTTCTTTCCATTGTTCTACAGTTTCTTCATGGACACTCGAACTTTCTCCCAGAAAAGACAAGAGTTGCCAAGCCATGCCTATTTTTGAATTTTTCAATCCATCCATGTGATGCAAAAAAGTTTTCCATTTCAAAACTCTTTGACAACTGTACGGCCTTCTCCCTTAGAAGCTCAACGTTAACAGGAATGTTCAAGGCACAAGCTTCTTTAAACCACAGCATTAAAACTTTCTCAAATTCTTTGTACTTTCCGCCTTGAATTTTGCTTCTTTTCTTCGACTGAATTCCACATTCTCGAGGAGCTACTATTATCGCCTCCCAATTTTTTAAAATCCCTCTCAATGTCGATTTTTGGACATTAAAATGCTCTGCTAAAGCTTTTTTCAAGGTGCAAGGATTTTCTTCGAATTTTTTAATAACATCCATTTTAAACGAAAGCGACAGTTTTCTTCTTTTCGCCATTTTAAAACGTAACCATCTAACCAAAACTCCAAAGATTGTTCTTTCCTTAGCGATCAATGCCACGTGGTACGTACCGTACTAACCTCTCTAATTGACTGCGACTTTTACTGACGTCAATCACAAGAATCTCCCCCACATACACCCCTGTGTATAAGGCAGAGGAATGTGTTCATGGAATCTGAACAATAGGGGAAGGGCGAGGGAATGCATTCCTACAAGCAGAACAAAACTCGTAAAATTCTTGCGATAAGCAAAACCTGACTACTTGCGGAACCTACTTTTTGAACTGAGAAATTATGTTTTGCAACGCGCATAAGTGAGAGGTGCTTTTTTAGTGCGGCACCTAAATTAATAAGAGTTATCATCGTTTTCCTATATCCCTGGCCGGGATCGCTGAAAAAACGCGCATAAAAGAACGCGTAGAAGTGAGGGATCACTGTATTTCATTTGTAAATGCATATAAAAGCCCTGTAACATATAAATACTGTTAATCATATTTGGCAAAAAATGTCTTGAAAATATTATACAAAACAAAAGGAAAAATAATACATATCAACTATACTGAGACAGTCAAACCAAGAAATACTAAACGAGACCTTCCAAGTGGAACAAACGATGAGCCTACAGCAGATAAAATTGAAAAACGTTAAATTAGCAAAGTTTTGCTGTTCTTAACCTGTCTGTATGCAGATGTTAGTCTAGGCCAGCGTCTTGGTACTTGTGTTTCACAACGAATCCATGCTATCAAGCTGTTTAATTTGTGATGCTGCCGTTTTCCAACTGAAGGTATGTCGCAAGGTGGCCCACACACAGGAAGAATGCTCTTTCGCAACAGTTATTTCTTTATAATGACTTACGGTACAAGGAAATGTAGCAGTTCAACACATTATATCTGCAAATATACAAGCATCCTCATTACAACAACAGTAGCATCTCATTTTCGCCCACAATGCACGAGATGCAGAACTGCCCACGCATGGCCATGACACAACGTGATGCTACCGGCGTAATCAGCACCTTTCCATCACGATTCATTGTTCCTCCTCAAACTCGTGGCACAAAGTTGCCTCACACAATGCACATTTTTGTGGCACAAGTAGATCACATCAAGATGGAGGTTTAAAGACTATTGAATACAAGTCCTTGATGTGTTGTTCTTGCACAAGTTCAAGTTTCAATCGATCATGAGGAATTCTATCCAAGTAGGCAACGGACATAGCTAATTTCCTTCAGATTGTTCATGTGCCTTGTTGATATGTGATCAAAATTGCGATGTCCAAATAAGGTAAACGAACACTATCGACGCTCTTGATAAGGTAAATGATGGGGTTGTAATCAGCTCGCAAGATCATTTTTACTATCTTAATTATAGACTTTCGTTGCGAAGAAGAAATCACTCACTCACTTCACTGAAAAGTATCTACTGATTTCTTTTTACTCCGTAATTATGCTTCCAGTAATTATTCCGCATTTTTACTTTAGACGCTTATAGAAGTAGAAAAATTTCTATGAATTTGGTGAATGACTTTCATCTACTGTCCTACGTATTCTGTTTATCCCTTAGTCATCGTACTTATTCTGTTTAAGTTTTATTCCATTTGCTTGTCTTCGTATTATGTTTACTTGTTATTTTTTGTGTAAACTGTTTTGTCTTCTAAATATTTCTTCTAAATATTCCAGTTCCAAGACAAAAACCCATATGGAAATTCTGCACAGAAAGAAACCCACTCTTATAAATATTTGAAAAGTACCCAAACGGACAATTACTCACACGGATAAATACTCGCATAAAATAATTTTCATGTTATTTTAGTTTAAAAACACCAATTATTAGATACCTCAAAACACAGGAATTCATAGAAGACCTATCATACGTAAAATATAACTATTTTAGCTCTGTAAATTGATCATAAATAAGTTTGAGGTTTAAAAAATAAGAAATTTACGAGGCCAAATTAAGATTGTATATTTTAAGAGGCCGCTGTGGTTGAATTTTTTTTTAAAATAAACTTTACAGTTACAAGAAAAGGGGGGGGGGTAATTATTAAAACGATGAGGTACGTTTAAATACTAATCATACTGTAACCAATCACTGATGTATAGGAATTGGAATATCAGTATTTAGCTTTAGCATAATAAGTTGTTAAAAAGGCCGTTGAAAATTATTGGGCAACTAATATGTATATTATTAATTTCATATTTCAATATTTCCATTTACTCATCTGTTTACAGGCCACGAATTTAAACTATTTTCTGTTACCTACTCCGCCAAGACGTAAAGAAAGTTACGTGGCTTGATTGTTTTCCATGATAAACATGTCCCTATATTTACCATAGCTCTGCATGACAAAATTTCTCAAATAATGTGTTGAGGATCTCAAGGGCGTCGTGGATTTTTTTTCTGAAATTTCATTATACTTGTGAAATGACCATCATCTAAATTATTGAATTCATAATTTCGATTTATTTTCCCCATGCCTTTTATCGTCACAACTTTATATCCAGTTGTACCTAATCAGTTTGAAGCTTTCAATTTTTGGAGAATTCCACTCTGTGTAACGACATTAAATATACTTCTACGCATCTGTAAATTAATTACGAAAAAATTAGCTTTCCCAAAATACTAAAGTGGATTGTACTAACCATATTCCTATAGCATTTTTCCTTTGCTTTTAACGACATTTAGGCTACTCTTTTGTTGTCGCATACCAAGAGTTATCTAGTTGTCACTATTATTATTGTCATATCATCATTATCTATATTTCCACACTTACCTTGTGACATAAATATTCAAATCTTTTTCAAAGGCAAAGTTATTTTAAATGTTAGATTCATAGAAACTTTTTGACAATCACGCGTTTCGTTTATAAGCATCTGTACATCAATCAATCAATATATTTATTCCGCTGAAACACACAATTGTACACATTAATATACAGTAAATTAGCAGTATGTTGGTGGCTTGGCAAGGGTGAAAAAAAAAAGCCGATATAAAAACTGCGTGATGAGACTCAGCCTCCTGGTTTTACATTTCGCAAAGAGCACTGAGATATTCGGCCGCAGAAAACAAACACAATAAAAATAATTGGAATTCGCGAATAAAATAATCCGAATATTATAAAAAGGAGAAAAACGAACACTCATTGATTAGTCAATAATTAAAAAAACAGTCAAATACATCCATGTGGTTAATACCTCTGAGGAAAAGCAGCAAAGAGTTCCAAGCCTTGGACACACAGATTCTCTATAATGATACGTGTAATTATTATTAAAGCTAGCAGGCAAAGGTCCTAATCATATCTAGATGGGTCTCTCATAGTTCTGTAATATAATATTATTATATATATATAAGTTAAAATGCATTATGTCATCTGTTATAATTTAGACACGATATTTAATGAATGTCTTTTAAATGGTAGAATGCGAAAATATTCCCAAAAGTCATCCATAATAAGTCTAGATCTAAGAAGTAAATCATAAACTATTCTCTCTCGTTTTGAATTCTATCTATTTTATTTACCTTGATCCAGCACAAAATGACCAAACACTAATACAGTATATCAATCGAGGAAACATCATGAAGAAAATATAATTACAGTAATAAGAAGAAATTCAATTTTGCGAATGATCCCCATTAATCTGCTTAATTTAGATGGGTCTACATCATCAAACTGATCATTCCATGATAATTTCGCATTTAATGTAATTCCCCAAACTTTCACAATATTTGACCAAGGAATTTGAAAGTCATTAATCTTAATTTCAGGTATATTTACTATTTTCTTTTGTTATGAAAGATGACACACTTCATGTATGTCTCGTGTACTTTCAACCTGTTTTCCTAACACTACTTACTTAATATCCTGTTTTTAAATTTTACGTTTCACAAAGCAGTAAATGAATATCAGCTCCAGATCTAAAAAAATTAGTATCATCCGCAAACCTTATTGCCTTTTAATCGTCAAACAATCTAAAGTATATTATTTATATGCAAAGTATACGAGAAAGATCTCCACTGTTGTAAAATGTCATAAAAGAAGAAGTAGTTTCTCGAAACGCGGTTTGCGGTGAAAAAACGATCAACTCAAAAAGTTTTTCACACATGCCATTTTATAAACTTCAACATGGTCTCCTTCAGTTGAGCGAAGATTATCCAGTTGGTAATAGATATCCTGCCAGGTGTTGGTAAACATTTCCCGGGTAACAGTTGAAATTGCAAGGGTTATCCTTTGTTTCAAAATGGTAACACTAGTAACGAGTGTGGTACACAATATCTTTCACATAACCCCACAAAAAAGAAATCTAATGGAATTACGTTGGGCGATATTGGGGGACATAATGTCGGTCCACCAAGGCCAATCTATCGTCCAGAAAAAACAGTATCAAGCAATTTGCGTGAGCAGCAGGCTCAGTGACGTGGTGCATCGTCCTGTTGAATCAACGCAGTTGACTACAAGTTACGATACCACGTAGTAACCCAGAAGATCATGGTAGTCGTCCTCCGTAACTGTGTTCTCCGAGAAGAAGGAATTGCTGATAACGGTATTATGTACATTTAAAACAATTCGAATCCATATTTCTTACTTATACCGTAAACCGCGTTTCTATAGATCAGCTGCTTTTTTTTTATAATAATAGATCTTTCTCGGACACAGTGGTGGATTTACCAAGAGGCTATGTAGGTTATAGCCTAAGCCGGCAAATTTGCAACGAAAAATTTGCCGACGAGGTATTTTTAAAGACGGGACTGAATTTTTTGGTAGCCAGTTGAATTAATTTTGAATTGTTAAGTTCATAGCTGTAACTAGACATTGGCAAAGGGAAAGCTACAAATGGCGCCGCCTCAAGATAAACTTTAAAATCGCCAAATTTACGAATACTTGCGAAAAGACGAATTTTAAATAACCACCAGGGTCGTCAAATTAAGAATTTGACAGAAGCGCTAAACTCTGTTATGCCTCTAGTTACACTTAGGCCTCTATTTAAAATTAGGCGGCAAAATTTGTCAGCTTACAAGCGGCAAAATCGTAAATCTGCTTCTGCTCGGACACCCTGTATATCAAAAATGTTTTGATCTGAATGTGCGTTTGCGGCAAACCAAGTAATGGCCTGATATCAAGTACTCATCTAATACAACCACATCATCGACTATGATGAGAATTACTCGAATAAGCATTAACGCTCGTCTCGCTTTTCAGACATTTGTCTTCTTCGACTCGTCGCTATGGTTTAAAAAGCAGGCAAAACACTGCACCATTCTTAGCGAAATTTTCCGTACTTAAAGCTTTATATACGCTCGCATCCCCCACTCTGCGGGCACATATAAAGATCGCATCCCCTCCCCCTCTGTGAGCGTATATAAAGTTCACAGGGTGAGGATGATGGACGCCAGTAACTTAATGGGTAGAGCTATCACCCGGCAATCAAGAGACGCATGTTCAGCTCCCACCAGGTGCCGAAACATCGTTATTTTCCTTGCGAGTATTTAATCGTCTAAAACACCCACATCATCCATTATGATGAGAATTACTCGAATAAATATATATTAAATCAAACTTCATTCAGGCGGATACAATTATTTACATGCCGTGATAATGATTCAAAATATATTAGTTAAGTTTGTCCGCCTGGGAAGCAAAGGGTATATACAGACTGTGACGACTGAGAAAGCCTCTGTTACCCAGAGTTGTTGTGGGTGTTGAAGTAATAAATGAAATAAAAGTGCTAGTTGATTAATATAGGTATAAAACGTTGAGAAAGAAGTGATGATATCATGATTCACTTGGTCCCTTCTTTAGTACTTACAATAATTTACTTTAAGAGAGGTTATTTATAAGTAGGTATTTGGGCTGCAGTTTACCCATTAGTTGATCGACTTTTATTTATACATCTTTATCCCAAGGCTGCTCAATCTGATGTCCTGCTAGCAAATTCAGGACTAATATAATCATCAACACTAAATTAAACACTACTGGTTCCATAATAAGCTTTTCAATGTTTCTGAGGAGTTTGTTTTATAATAAAGCTCTATCTCATAAGACTATCGCCTAGTATCAACACCTTTCACGTGTCACATGCATGTGTTTCCACGTAAATGAAAAATTTTATAAACACCTTGAATATTTTGTCATTCCCAATGAACTATGTTCAATAAAAACACTTAGTTAGCTGAACGTATATTTAATCTACTATTCAATCGCAAAAGTTTATATGGATACGTAGCTGGTATTACAAGGTCTTTCAATTTTAATTCAATGTGTCTGATAAATGTTTTTTGTACGTAAGCAAATTCAATGCTGTGAAAAATCTTGTTTTCTGCTTCTGAAAACTTTGGTAAAGATGTTTCAGCTTTCTGAATACATTATAAACAACTCTCTCTTTCCATTTTTTTTTCTGTTTTTGAACCGTCTTGTTTCTTTTTATTCGGTACAGTCTCGGCGTTTTTGTTTTAAAATGTAGATTTCGATTTATTAATTGATTGATGGACAGAACTAAAAAATTAATAATGCAAAACTATTTCAGCTTATTCACGTCAAATAATAACACGTAGCAAAGTAAAGCATTCCAGGAATAAATGTATTTTTATTGACACCTTCATAAGCAGCTGCTAATCTTCAAAAGCCTTACGCTCTAGTACAATAAATTGTTCCTACATTTACAGTACAATAATAATAGATATTTTATTAATCACAAGGGACAATGAATACAATCTGCAAATATGTGCTTCTGTATTACCTTAAACAAGCTAAGTGTTCAAATATCATATATGATGTAATATATAATCATGATATCAATCTCGTATATATGAGCATCGTTAATGTATTCTCCTAAAATATACACACTTGCTGTATAAGTACCTCATGAGTTGATTCTGTGTACTTGAAACATTCTCCTGAAAAACGTTAAGTCGCCGTGGCATCGAATTTAGCTTATACTTTATTATTATTACACAGATTATTAATAGAAGTCGGTAAATACATCACAATGCATAGTACGTTAGAAACACGTTACAGTATCATACGCTGTTTAGAAAATAGTATCGTATAAAGATACAATGGATTTTCGATTTTACGAACTCATATAAACTGCAAAAGGGTTCGTAAATAGGAATTGATATTGTAGGGACTTTGTCCATGACTTGACTTAATTAATACTCCGTCGTTTGTTTCATGCAGTTTTATTCATTTTACGCTAAAATATTACTTTTATCATATCTGTGTATGAGTATTGATGTATTAGTTATTTACGTGACCTTAGGATCGCAAGATAACGTACGTTCGAAATTAAAAGGAAAAGAAAGAAAAAGCATTTTTTGTTTTGTTTTGGAGAGGTTTTCGTTGTTGAGTAAAAAATATTTTTTCTTGTCCCAAGTTAAGTGTTCTTTTCGGTTTGCAGTGTGATTTTTAATTAAACTAATCAAACTCTTTAGGACGTTGTTTTGTATTAATTTTGTATTAATTCTACGTAATGCCTTTCGGGACTAACGAAAGAATTCTGTAAATACGTATAGTTTGTAAGCTGGAGGTCCGCAAAAATGCGAGACAACTGTAGTATATAAAAGTCTACATCCTTTCTCAAATAGTTGGCGCAGTATGGCCCAGATGCTCTATATGCGCCATAAAAAGTCCAAACAAACGAACGAACAAACAAACATCCTTTCTCAATGTACCTTATACGACTCAAAAAGTAAGAAAGCAATCAATACTTGGAGCAAACTGTAAACTGGCCTTAGCCCTGCAACAAGTGTATCAGGAATATCGTGCTCAAGAAAAGTGGGAAGGCGAACTCGGAAAATGGAATGCTGTTTACAAGCACTCTGACCCGAAAAGCCATCACTTCGCTGAAAATAAGCGCCTCAATAATTTCGCAAGATGACTTAAAAGGTATAACTTATCGCAAACCAATCACCTTTTAAACGCCATACTCGGCCAAAAACTAACTACAGAGGTTTTTCGCAACGACGATTTATATTAGTTAGCGGTGAACTATACCCTAAAACTTCGTGGGTGTTTCGAGCATTTCGGGAGTTATACTGGAATAGCGGGGTATAATGAATTTTTGTTTTACTGCGCAGTCGCAGATAAATGAGAATCGTGCGAGTCCAATCGTGCTCCAAAAATACTGCACGAAACTATTTGCATGATAAATTTGCTATGCCGCACAACCCGGTTGAAACCAAAACCAGATTCGGGCTACAATTTGCGAAAATACTAGCTGAGTGGAGAGAGTTTATAAAGCAAAAATATACCATGGCATTAAAAAATACTACTACTATCTTGTTTTCAATTGAGATACGTTTACAGTTATGAGGAAAACGTGTATGTATATGCTGTTGGCTATTTATTTACTGAGTTTATTTATCCCCACAAGCTGAGTTCAGTAAACAGTTTACACTTTTCAACGTAGTAAGATTTCTATTTAAAGATTATTTTTGGTCTGCAATCGATGATACATGGAGGATGTCGATATAGTCGACAAAACGCGACGTATAAAATAGTATTGTTTTGAATATTTTGGCGCCCGAGTTACTGCCACTGGCGCACCTACGTAGGGGGCCTAAACCCCCTAGGCTGACAAAGCTGAAAATTATTACGCCATAGACACTGAAATTATTTTTTTTTAAAAGTAGTAAAATTAAAAGTAGTGACGATCCCAACGACATTTCCTTGAACTTTGGTAACATCGATGAGACTACGGTTGAGGCAAGCAACAGCAGTGGCTAGGGGCTGTCTTCAAACGCTTTCCGGGAGATAAAGGTAGACCAAAACGCAATATTAAACACAGCTGAAATTCTGATTGCAAATATTTCTAATTATGTCAAGAAATCTAACCTCACTGATGAAGATAGGTTAACAGTGATAAAAATTCTTTGGGAATCATATGCAAATTGCAATTTTCGAAAAAAATATAGTACGACTTACTTATATAATACAACGAGCCCGCATCCAGCTAGTTTCAGGTTTAGCAAAGACTGTATATTTTTTTTGTATAATGATTAAGTTTAATGCTTGAGCTTTAGAAAAAATTATTTTTGTGGACACCTGGTTTAACGAGTTAAATACAACAAGCTTTTCAAATAAAACGTATAGAATTTTAAAAGAATGAAAATTTGAAAATTTAAAACAAATCAGTGATCGAAAATACTTTTAACTGAGGTAAAAATGGCGTAATAGACTTTCTAGCATTTAAAACCGAGGAATGCTTCTTAAGTCGAACGTCCCTTTCACAATAAACATAAGGAGTTCGCAACATGCGCGCTTACTAGAGAGATGACAATGGATTATATTGATGGTTTTGACGCTCTGAATATTTTACGATGAAAATTTAGCGAACATCTCATTAGCGTAACTGGGGGGGGGGGAGGTTAGAAGAGACTTATCTCACGTTAAAAAAATAAATTTATCCCCTTAAAAAAAAAAAGTCGAGAATTAAAAATATATTATGTGATGAGCATTAGATAGGGACTATAGACACCTGGTACTTAAGTCTAATTTAGTCAATGGTAAACGCACACACGGTAAAATGAAGCAACAGGTCGTAGATCGTTCTTAAGCATCTCTAAGTAAAGCTAAACTTGCGAATGACTACTAATGCAAAATCTTTTATATTATGTTTTTTATATAATTTTTATTTGTTTCAACTTATTTTACTGAAACTCGAGTAGTGACGTTATACGTTATTCATTAAATTGTAAGCAAATTTAAAGCTAAATATTATTGCATTCATATTACATGCACAAATAGTATTTATACAGTTTTTATTTTTAAAGTTTGCAATTTTAAATTTCAAAACGGGTGTAGCGAGCAATTTCGTTGGCTGAAGTTACTCGCTATACAGGGTATTTCATATCTAGGGTTGCAAACATCTAGGAGGGGTAGGGTACACCTAGACGAACAATATTTGTCATAGAACCTAGGGTCGCAAACCACTCACAGTGCCAATTCTAAAACCGTCCAGCATGCACAAATAGTGACAACCAGTGCATGAGATGTTCAAAATGTGATGTCCAAATCATGGTTGAAGCTGGCTCAAAACATGCTGTCGCAAAAATGTTAAAATGGGAAAATAATTTGTAGCCAAATGCTAAAAAATATTAGTTGCTTTCGTTGCTAGAAAAATCGTATCAATGAAATTATTTATATCAACGATGCTTACTTAAAAGGTGCTGTTAAGAATTTTGAAGAGGAAACGAAAAGGAACAAGAAAAGATCGCTGAAGTACAATACGGATTGTCTAGAATCGGGAATCCTGTTTTCAGAAAATAAACTGTCTACCAGTCGCATTTTCGCGATGGTCAATAATTTTTTCTTTGCATTTTCGAGCAACTCGTCGCATTTTGCGAAAAATGCGACTGCAGCTTAAAACCTGGTCCTAATCATCTATGCACTTGAACAGCTGACCTGAGTTTTATCTGGCGCTTTTCACGCACTGGTTGTGCATGCTGGACGGATTTAGAACTAGCGCTTTGAGTGATTTGCGACCCCAGGTTACATAACAAATATTATTCGTCTAGGTGTATTCTACCCCTCCTACATATTTGTAACCCTAGTATTGAGGCACCCTGTATACGGTGTTATCTTACTTTATCTGTATTTAATAATAGTGCTGAAGAAAAAGGTTTTTCATGATTTGGAATTTTAATTTAGAAAATGTGATGATAAATTTTTAAATTTTTTGAAATACGTAGTATAATATTAATAATCTAATACATATATTTATAATATTACATTAACTATTTAAGTTGATTTTGTTATTGAAAAAAGCCAAATTTCTTGTTTTTTATTACTCTATAACTAATTTATTTCCTTAAGGAGCTCTGGCGCACACACATACAAGGCAAAGACTTTTTAGAAAAAATATTAATACAAAAAAGCGCATGTGAAAACTCATTAGCACAAAATAATGATATACACTACTTGACATAGAAAGTGTAACACGAAAAGGTATCTAAGTCATAAACTTCATAAAATATCTAAGTCATAATTTTCATAAAATATCTAAGTCATAATTTTCATAAAATATCTAAGTCATAAAATGATGATATAAACTATTTGATATAAAAAGTGTAACACGAAAAGATATTTAAGTCATAAAACTATACTTACACAAAGGTATCTACGTCAGAACTGTCAACACAAATGAGTATCTAGAGTCATAAACTGTAGCTTACAAAGCTATTTAAATCATAGACCCGTTGAATATATAGCTTATGTCGCATAAGGTGAAGACGTGATTAATACAATTTTATTAGATTGTAGAATACAAAATTAATCTAACAACAATAACAATGTCAAACAATCAACGTTTATTGGCGTAGTGATACCGACGCCGATGGTATGGCGTGATTAGATGGTGAAACGTTCGAAAGAAAATAAATATTTCTGCCTTCGGTGGGACCTGAACCCACGACCTTCCACTTGCCGGGCGGAGGCTCTACCCACTGAGCTACGAAGGACAATATATAATCTCTTTACGAACGTATATATATTGTTGCCAGTTATTTCGCAGAATGGTGTAGTACATAGACTACTATTTAAACCAAATTGCAAAGAGACTGGTATTAAATTGATCGAAATGCTACGCCAATAAACATTGATTGATTGACATTTTTATATAAATCGAACACTGCGCAGATTAAATCAAAATAACATGTCAATCAATCAACGTTCTATGGCGTAGTGATACAATCGATGGTACATTTATGTTCGAAAGAAAACGCTACGCGTTGATGATTGACATGTTTGTGATTTCATCTGCGTAGTTCGATTTATAAAATAAATACATATTCTGATCAATTTAATACCAGTCTCTTTGCAATTTGGTTTAAATAGTAGTCCATGTACTACACCATTCTGCGAAATAACTGGCAACAATATATATACGTTCGTAAAGAGATTATATATTGTCCTTCGTAGCTCAGTGGGTAGAGCCTCCGCCCGGCAAGTGGAAGGTCGTGGGTTCAGGTCCCACCGAAGGCAGAAATATTTATTTTCTTTCGAACGTTTCACCATCTAATCACGCCATACCATCGGCGTTGGTATCACTACGCCAATAAACGTTGATTGATTGACATTGTTGTTTGATTTAATCTGCGTAGTGTTCGATTTATATAAAATAAATACAAATTAATCGTTTAGATATGCTTCCATGGTTTTCAAATTTGTAAATTCCGCCTCAGTTTCATGTGTTCTTCCAAGTGTAGTACTTTTAAAGACCAGTTGTGGATATTAATAAAGACTATGCCATAATGATGATGATTATCCTTACAATTCTAGCCAAACAATAACATGGCGTTTCTAGTTATTGAAACTGCCAGAAAATGAGTTATTAGAATGGGGATAACGCAAGTAATAGTGGAAGTCGACATAGAAAAAGTTGTGAGCCGACCTTCCCACACACACATGATGTTGTTGAAGGAAGAGGAGGAGGATATAATAATTCATTTGCTCTATATAATATGCAAAACGTCGTCTGCATTTTTATTAAAATTGCTTTCAAATCAGATGGTTCCATAAAAATTCAAAGCAAGTTTTACACAGGTAATCGCCATGAGTATGAGAACTATGGGAAGAATCAATTTGATTGCTATAGATTAACATAGCTTCATGATATACAGGGTTTTTTTCCCATTAGGATGGCGAAACAACGCCGTCAATCAGAGTATGTGTTGTTTTATGAAGCATTTTTTAGGGCCCCAAAATGCCATCGTTAAAATGAAATAATCGTTAATTATATCGATTTAATCGAGGCGATTTATTGTAAGCACGTCAGGGGAATTTTTATAAAATTGTATTTTAATGTAGATGTATACATGTAAGAAGCTATAAGTGGTAAAAAATGTTGAACAGGAATAAAGAAATAATTTTTTTTTACGTTTGAACAGAATAATTACGAAAATTTTAAAACACTTAAAAAAATATTTTGCACATATATTTTTGACAAATATTGAGTACTGATTTATTTATAAAACAGTTGCTAGATTTCTTTATGCAGTCAAAAATGTGTTATCGTATGTGCTTTGTATATAATTTTAAAATATCACCTGGCAACAGTAATTTTTCACCCACGCTAAATTTAACGCGAAAAACATGCCGGTCCATTTTTCGAGCTCATAGAACATTTATCGCACATTTTCAGAAGGATAAGATAAAGAATATCAGCAAGATCATAAAATGCAAATAAAATTCATTATCTTAATATTTATTTCGATAAATTTTTGATGATGATGATACAGACGAAATTCGGTGATTATGTGCACCTCTTCCGGTTGTTGTTCTTAGTTAAGATTCTCGATACGAGTGTTGGTCCCACTTTTATATCACATCGTATGGAGAACAACATGCAATTTAATATTCGTATAAAGGATGCTAGGCATTAGAAAGCTTGATCTATTACTTCGAGGTTATAAATCTTTTATGTATGCGCATGTAATTAGTTACAAACGAGTAAGGAGTGCTCGAGTCATTTGCAAGATCCTGATTAAATCTACATCGTCTGCTCGCCTCATTGTTGCCAAAAAATTTCTTGAAGTAGAGGATAATAGTTCGCAATTGTTGGTTAGTAAAAATGCGCTGAGAGACGAATAAATAGAGCCTTCGAGATCAAATGAAGTACGGAATAATAGTTGTCATCATATTTCTGAATATAAATGAACATTCGAAGGAGAAGTTAAGCTATCAGGGACAATGAGGTTCAACGTTAGAGAAGTCGAAAAGTTGTGAGAAACGAAGCTTTTGACGACGTATATTCCTCAAACCGCGTATATTTCAACAATGTGATTTATTTATTTCTTCGAACTCATATTATGTCAATTATCATAGAATACTAACAGAGGGAGCCAAATCGCTACTCAACAAGGTAGATTGTGTCGCCAGTTCCAATAGGGAGTGTAGACAAACACATGTTGAGAAAATATTACAATTCCAATTGACTCAAGGGCGGATACATAGGTGGCATTTTTGGGGCACTCTACCCCAAGAATAATGAATTTACACATATTATACGTTCCTATATTGATTTTTAAGATTTGTTCCCTTCCCTACAAAAACATGTTCTAGATCTGTCCTTGACTTCATCTAATAGTGCTTTTGCTATGCATTTAATAAAAAAGTACGTTAATATAAACGTATGGTATATAAAATTAAGAGACTGGTGCACTTTGTGATAATAATGATGAAAAGTATGGATAAACACATGAAAAAATGGAATTAATTAAAAAAAGTGGAAAACAGACAGGTTCACATAATTTTTTTATTTTTGGTTAATTCATTTCGGTCATTACGGCGGTTTACTTCTTCCTCATTAATACTAAGCTTTCCAATTTTAAAGGTTTTGAATACTTCATATGTAAATATATATATATAAATATATAAATATTCCTGATAAGATGACAAGATACATGGTTATAAATTCATCATATCTTTATATATTTTCTTTGTCATTGGTCTGATGGCGGCATATAACTGAATATGCTGGTACATTTTATGTATTTTCTTCTTCTGGAGGAGAGATTTAAATATAAAATTTGGCATTATTTTCTAGAGATAATTTAGAGAACGTTTTATATTGGACATTTTATATAAATGTCATCCAATATTCTTTTAGCAATAGACAGATTCTTTCTCAGTATTTTTACTTTCTCTCTGTTGTTGGTTCTTCCAGTTGCTTAGTTAAAAAAAATCGTTGCGCATCATCCATTCCACAGAAAACGTATTCCTTTTACGACACAGTGCTGTTAGTTTATAATAATTTTCAGATATTTACAAACAATTCTTCTACCCTGTGTTTATTTTTGTCAAAACTAACTCATTACCACTGGGCAAGAAGGAATGACCCGGTACCAAAAATTTGTGATCTATTGTTTCAAAACCTTTGTTCAATGATTGAACACTTTCCATCAAAAGTGGTCCAAATTTTCAAAAATTATAAAAACTAGCTTTTCGCTCTTCATAACTTAATAGATTTAAGCATTTGCTTAATTAACCAAACGCAATTTTTACATTCTAAAACCTCGTCATTAAGAACCTTACATTTTCTAATGATTCACCACTATTTCGCTTAAATTTTATTGCAGTTTTTGAATATTAACTTTTTTCATACGTGCCTAGGGTTTATGAATTTACATTTAATGTATTCGCAGAAAATTAGTCTGATTCATCTGATAATGTTTATGAGCTTGTCCTTTTCAATTTTTTAAAAACACTGCCTAATTTTCTTGAAAGTATGTCAGAAAAGTAGGTCATTGAACATAATAAGTTCAAACACATACACTATAAAAACACATTTTGTACATTCTTATATTACTCTTTTTATATTATTGTTTTAACTCATTACATTTATATTATGATTTTCAATCATTGCTTTTATATTATTATTTTAAATCGTTACTTTAATCCCATATTTCAAAATCATTATTTAAATTTTATTCAAAACTATCAATTTTATATTACAGTATTACAGTAAATTTCCTTTCATGAACTGCAACCTCCCAGCACAAAAAGTAGTTGATGTCTTTTTCGCAAATCAATGATGTCAGTGCAGAATATAAACAAGAAGTGAAATCCCTATACACCCTTCTCAATTTCCAGAATGTGGTCCTTTCTGGAGGAAGAATGGTTTGTAATCATATTTGAATAGAGGTAAATTTAGCGTTGAGTCTTTTATTGGATAGTGGGGGGAATCCATTTGTAGAAAGAGATTGGTCATTAAGAAACAGTTTATTTGCCTTCAAAATTTTGAAGGAAAAAATTATTTACAAAATTATGACTATTTTTTTCCATATATATATATATATATATATATAACACTACATACATATATACACTGAAGTGCCAGAAAAGTGGGTACACCTACCTAATATCGTGTAGCCCCGCCATGCGCGCAGAAGTGCCGCAACACGACGTGGCATGGACTCGACTAATGTCTGAAGGTATCCTGGAGACAATTCACACCAGGAATCCTGCAGGGCAGTCCACAAATCCATAGGAGTGCAAGGAGGTAGAGATCTCTTCTGAACAGCACGTTGCAAGGCATCCCAGATATGCTCGATAATGTTCATGTCTGGCGATTTAGGTGGCCAATGGAAGTGTCTAAAGTCAGAAGAGTGTTCCTGGAGCCACTCGGTAGCAACTCTCGATGTGTGGGGTGTCGCATTATCATGCTGAAATTGTCCAAGTCCGTCGGAATGCACAATGGACATGAATGGGTGTAGGTGATCGGACATGATGCTTACGTACCTGTCACCTGTCAGAGTTGTCTCTAGACGTATCAGGGGTCCCATATCACGCCAACTGCACACGCCCCATACCATCACAGAAGCTCCACCAGCTTGAACAGTCCCCTGTTGACATGTAGGGTCCATGGATTCATGAGGTTGTCTCCATACCCGTACACGTCCATCCGCCTGATGCAATTGGAAACGAGACTCGTCAGACCAGGCAACGTGTTTCCAGTCATCAACAGTCCAATGGCGGTGTTGGCGGACCCAGACGAGGCGTAAAGCTTTGTGCCGTGCAGTCAACAATGGTACACGAGTGGGCCTTCGGCTCCGAAAGCCCATATCAATGATGGTTCGTTGAACAGTTCGCACGCTGACACTTGTTGATGCCCCAGCATTGAAATCCGCGGCAATTTGAGGAAGTGTTGCACGTCTATCTCGTTTAACGATTCTCGTCAGTCGTCGAAGGTCCCGTTCTTTCAAGGTCTTTTTCCGGCCGCACCGCTGTCGGAGATTTGATGTTTTACCGGATTCCTGATATTCACGGTATACCCGTGAAATGGTCGTACGCGAAAATCCAAATTTTGTCGCTATCTCGGAGATGCTATGTTCCATCTCTCTTGTGCCGACTATAACGCCACGTTCAAAATCACTTAAATCTTGATAACCTGCCATTGTAGCGGCAAGAACCGATCTAACAGCTTTGCCAGACATCTCTTGTCTTATATAGGCGCTGCCGACCGCATCGCGTTACGCTGATTGGTTGCAAAGCTCCGTTATTTGCATACGCACGCCTGTACCAGTTTTTCTGGCACTTCAGTGTATATACTCGTGTTTGTAAAAATTGCAACACCATGAAGGACTCGTCCGAATTGAATGAAATTTAATGTACAAACGACCTGTGTTGATACAAATAAACGATTAAAATTACAAAGCAAAAAACAATATTACATGTCGAAAATCAGTATTTGGTGAAGCCACCACGCGCTGCAATAAGTGATGCTATACGACGTGGCATGGAATCAAACAGATGTTGAATGTGTGCCTGAGGAAGAGCATTCCAGATTGCTTGTATGCGACCCCAAAGTTCATCTGTAGTAGCTATGGGACGAGGATCACGAGCGAGACGCCGACCAACGAAATCCCACACATGTTCAATCGGCGACATATCCGGCGAATAGGCAGGCCAAGGAAGAAGCTGTATCTGTTGTGATGAAAAGAAGTCTTGAACATTCCTGGCAATATGTGGGCGGGCATTGTCCTGTTGAAATACAGCTCCGGGAATGCCTTGAAGGAAGGGAACAACTTCGGGCTCCAGAACTTCATTGATGTACCGGTTGCTGTTAAGATTACCCACAATTCGTAGCAGCTGAGATCGTCCATGATACGCAATCGCACCCCAGACCATAACGCTGGGGGTTCGTCCACTATGACGTTGGATAACGCACTCCGGAAGGTGGCGTTCACCGGTATAGCGTCTAACACGGATGCGGCCATCACTGTACCCCAAATTAAAGCGGGATTCATCAGAAAACACCACTTGTTGCCAATCAGCACGCCAGTCTCTATGTCCATGAGCCCATTGCAGCCGCAGGCGCCGATGGTTTTGCGTCAGGAGGATCCTGTATAAAGGAACTCTTGCACGCAGTCCACGGTGCAGTAGACGCCGACGAATTGATGAAGCACACAATGATACACCTGTAGCAGTGCAACAACGTTCTGCCAACTGTCCAGATGAAGCAAAACGGTCCGTCACCGCCATGCGGACCAGGTGTCTATCATCCCGTGCTGACGTCACCTTTCGGCGTCCACTCCCGGATTTCTGAGTTGTCTGGTTCTCTTGAACCCACTGCTTCCACACTCGCATCACTGTGCTGCTGTTACGCCCCATACGAGCTGCTATTGCACGATAAGAAAACCCTCCTTCACGAAAGCCGATCATTCGTCCCTGTTCAAACTCCGTAACTTGCTGAAATGTCGCCCTCTTTCGTTTTAGCTACAGCCCTCTATTTATGCGGATCCATCAGTAGTTGAGAGGGCGCTGCTCAGCCCACGCATGCGCGATGACTCTGAAATTCTAATCATTTGAATAGCATACCCTAATTTGCATTTCCTGAAAGTTTCAGCTCAATCACATGATTCCTTCATGGTATTGCAATTTTTACAAACATGAGTTTATATATATATATGTATATATATATATATAAGGTAGATTTGCTGAATATGGGATAGGTTCCTAATTTCGGATACGTCGATAACTTCATTGATAGGTGTTGCAACTTGGCTGATTGTTGCGTAATTACTTCTTTAGTTGTCATCGATTACTCCATTCAACCTGTAGCGTTGTTAGAGGACGTTTGTTTTTATGGTGAAGGAATCTGTGTTTTTTAGATTTTAAATATTTTGCAGACTTCAGTTGAACGGATCGTTTCTCCTGGGAAGGTATTACAACTGTACTATTATTGTTATCATAATATAGGCTAAGAATAGCAGTATAAAATGATATAATGTAAGCACAGCTATTGATGTTTACTTTTGAGGTTATAATTAGGTTATTGCTGAACAGTCGGGTTGTGAAATATCGATAGTGAGGCGGTCCTTAATATAGGATATCCGATATTATGATATTATTTTTTTAATATTACAGATATCAGAAATGAAGAAAAGGGAAAAATTGGTCCCAGGTGCCATGGCAGAAGCTGTACCTGCGGTTAGAGAGAAAAACATGGAGTTTCTAAAGGCATCGAAAGTCTACAAATTTCCTCGTTCTACTTTGGAGAATTATGTGAATCATAAATATAAACATAACGCGACACTCATAGGTACTAAACTTGGAAGAAAACATGCGTTAGAAATAAATCTTGAAAAGCAATTATTTCAATGTTGTAAAACTATGCATGAAAGATTTTATGACGTTACAGTGCGTAATGTTAAACAGCTCGCATTCCAATTAGCTGTGAAAGTAATATTTCTCACCCCTTTTCCTTTTTTAAAATGCATTGCTAGTGTCTCTCCTTTTGACATTCGATTGCCAATCGTCCTACGTCCACGATCATCACAACTTAAAAGAGATTGGAAGAGAAGAGAGGGAGAAGAAGGAGAAAGCCGCAATTATCACTGGTTCCCCATATAAAAATGCTTTGGAAAAGGCAGTGACGTCACGTGACAAAAAGGGAAAGAAATCTCAAACTAAAACAACAACAAAAGGGGTAGGTCTATGGAGTTAACCCAAAACAGATGTACACTCACGACCATCTTGTAGCAGAAAACTTTTTCCTACAAATCGAAAACTCAAGTCGAAACTAAGGGCAAGCCTTCATCTAAATTCAGAGATGAAGATTCATCCTCAGAAGAATTAGCAATGTCTTTGGTATCAATGGATGATGAAGACAGTGCCGATGAGGAGTGTCTGTTTTGTTCTCAACCCTGTAAATTGGACAAAGCGGGTGAGCGATGGATAAGATGTATAAAGTGCCTTAGATGGGCTCACGAGTTCTGTGCCGGAAGTGACAAAAAAATCTCCGGTCCGGTATGTAGACGACATCTTTGCAATTCTAGATGGTAATAATACTGATCTCAAGGTTCTCACCCATAATCTCAACTCGTTCAATAATCATATTCAATCCTCATTTGAATGCGAAGTTGACAACAAACTTGCCTTTCTGCACATTCTGGTCATGAAAACAGACTTCGAATTTCGTTTAAGCGTTTACCATAAACCTTCTTCCATTTCGTTGCCACCACACTGTTCATCAGCACACCCAATGTCTCAGAAAATGAGCAGTTTTTACTGGATTGTATTCAGTGTATCAAAATTTGCTCTACTGAAGAAGACCGGAATAAGGAACTCGAGTTCATCAAAAACATTGCTGTATTCCGAGGCCCGTCTATTGTTGATCGGGCCGTCAAAAAATTCTATTCGGCATCTTTTCTCTCTCCTTCTCTATATATATGGATATCAACATTAATAAAAGGTTTTAATCGGATTTATATGTGTTGTTCGAAATCATATAATAATAAATACGTTTATTTAAACAGTTTATGTGTAAAACGGTTTCTATGGCGAAATACATCAATACAGTACATTGTGTTTATTTATCAGGTAATCAAAAATGATTACACAGCATAAACATATGGTATAATAATAATACATCGAAATACATAGCAAAAATAGTTTATAATAATATCCTTATTTGCTTCAAACAACATTTAACGACAGCATATCTTTCACATGGGATGCCACCAAACTCTCCCAAACACATAAAATATGCATATGCATGCAATAAACAAACGCAATATCGCACAAAACAGTTCACACATATATAACATTATTATGTATAATATATATAGGTATGTGCAAAGAGTACATACGTGAGGGTTATAGGCTCAATAGGGGGTTACTGAGCTTCAACTCATATGTATATATATATATAAACAAAATTTCATCGCAACTCTGTGAATCACAACCCCCATCATCATTCCTGCGTACGTCAGTGGCAATATACGATGCATTACGTCCGAAGGTCTCAGGAAAATACGAATATATGTACGCATATAATTCGCTCAAGATCTCCTCTTCATTTATATCCGGAATGGACAACAGATGTTTATGTTGCATTTATGTTTATTGTGCAGATGTATATGTTTTTACCCATAAAGAAAGAGTTTTGTTTCCGAAAAATTATGTACTCCATATAACTTTACAACTCATAGAAAATGTTTTCATGTGCGTTCAAACTTGAAAGATAAGAAACATGAGTAAAACAGATTTTCCAAAACTCCCGACTATTTGAACGCGCAAAATATACAACAAAGATTATCAAAACATAAATAAAATAGAAATGCTTTCAAACGATAAATCGTTATCGATAACAGATGTTAATTACACGAATAATAAATCATAATAACAAGGATATTATCAATACTTCATTGTATTCTTCCATTCATCGGCTAACCTTTCGGAATGCGTGGTATCTTGATTTTTTTCACGTTGTGTATCCATGCGAGTTTAATTTCTGATTTAAAACGTTGTGAATGAAAATAGCTGATTTGGAGTTCTAAAATTGTGAAATCAACCATTTAGTGCGTGACGCGAAGCTTAACGTGAAGGTCGGCTTGCAATATGCTTACATGGTACGGTTAATATGAGATTCAGACTCATCTACGTTAATTGAGGAGCCATAGTTATAGATAGTCAGTCCCTGAGAAGCAGGAGAATCTTCCACATACACGTAGCCAAATATAAGACAAAATTGTGATGTACAACCTTACGTATAATTGAAAAATGAAACGTTAACGTTAATATACACATACACGTCACATTAACGTTTTCCGTGTAAGTCTAAACCAAAGCCTTCTCCAAAGTACAAAACATGTGATAGGTGCTATGTTAAACTAAGATGTTAAACACCGAAACCTCCTCAAAATATTGCTTGAACTTTGCAAGACGTGCCAGGAATATTTAAGCAGATTTGTGAAGACCTTTGACCTCAGATGTCTTCCCGCTGAGAGGAGGTCAAGCAAATGGGTTGGGAAAAAGCTACTGGTTTTAGGAAAGTGCCCCTAACTCGAAGGTGAGTCAAGTATTAAAAATAAGAAACATAAATCAGCAGGCACTTCATCTTCTGCACCTAAACAGTTTCTGGAGAATTTTTTTAATGGACTGTTTCAGGCTTCTGATTAGGTGTTTTTGTAGGACGAAACCAGCCACGAACCAATGCATCACGCTCCAAATTTTCGTGAGAAAAGTTCGTAGGTTTGACACTGCAGAACGAGTTTGCCATACTCGTGTTTGACGCGTTATTCCCCCTCACAGTTCGACGAGGTCAGCAAGTCGATTTACTTACTGCGTTATGCAACGGGATCGGCAATTTTCCGTGTCTCAGTTTAAGTTCTGCGAAATTATTTCCACTGTACGGTTGGCCCAAAAACAATTTTGATTTCGCTCTCATTGTTATTTCCTTTCTGAAGGACCATCTTAAATTGTCCTCATTCCGAATATGTTTACCCAATATTCGACATGCATTAGAAAACGACGATTTGAGCAGACATTTATTTTCATATAATTGAATTCTGGTTTTCAACTATTCATCCCAAAACTATTCAACAAATCTTCGGAAATAGGCTGGTTAGTTAATGTCATGAATGGTTGGATACTAGTATAGTAAACACTTTTTCATTTATATATTACTCGAAGTAAATTACATCCTTTTGGCTGATACGTGAGCCTACGAAAGAAAATAATGTATTCATATAATATTGGAAGGAAAGCCTAAATATATACAATACTAATTAAAAAAAATTCTTAGTGTTACATGGAGATGAAATAAATAATTTCAAAACTAAAAGTAATTTTATACTAAAAACCCATAAACTTACTGATTTTATTTAAAGGCATTTCTTTACTTTTTTATTTTTCATCTATTTATATTACTTATTTTACCTACAAATATTATTTTAGTCTTTTTGATTTTTAAAGATCTCTGTTCTTCCTTAAAAAAACCTAAACTTCTTTGAAAAGGATCTTCGATTTTTTAACGGTGGGACTGGGTCATAGGCGTATGCAAAAATTTCATAATGGGGTTATAGGCTAAATAGGGGTTACAGAGCTACAACTCACATATTCCTATGTTAAATAAAAAAAAATGGCATTGCAATGAGGGGGCATACAATCCTATAAATATCCTCTCTGCGTACGTTAGTGAACTGGGTAATTACAGAAATATTAAAATTATCCTTAACGCGATGCCTATATCCTATTAAATTTTAGGGATTACAATAACTCTGCTTAATAATTAAAAGATTTAGATCATACAATTAAACTCTCGACGGTAAATCTAGATAACGAAGATGTGAAATTTCGAAGAACATTTCGATTATCTACTTTGTATAAAGAAGTACAAAGATTGCATGAAGTAGAAGAATGTAAAGTTAGAAATGCCAAGAATTCGAAATTGAATGCTAATGGTTATCCTTTATAAATTGCCTTATGACATCTTATGGAGGTTTTCGAATCAAAGAAATTAAACGTGATGACCACTAATCGGGGAACTGCAGGTGAATAGACATATATGATGAAAGCTTCGATGGCGAATTATCGTACTAATC
This sequence comes from Dysdera silvatica, assembly GCA_006491805.2. NCBI lineage: Eukaryota > Metazoa > Arthropoda > Arachnida > Araneae > Dysderidae > Dysdera > Dysdera silvatica. The sequence goes on along the minus strand of QLNU02015003.1, from coordinate 6,131,120 downwards.
AGTATTACGAGATGAAATTCTTCTTTGCGAGTAGAGTGGTAAGTTTGAGATCATTAGATACAAATATTAACAGGGATTTTCTTACTAAAACAAATAAATGAGTACTAACCAGTTCTTCTACGTGTCAGACAGCTACAATCATCATCCGGGTGTAAGCCACGTCTAACTGAACATCCATAAGTGAACCATAACTAACTGAACATCCATAAGTGAACCACAACTGACTGAACATCCGTAAGTAAACCACAACTAACTGATGAACATCGATAAGTGAACCACAACTGAACATCCATAAGTGAACCACAACTAACTGAACACTCACATGCAAACCACATTTAACTTGGTATCAATAGTATGTCATCATCATTTTTTACACTAGTGGTTCCTAAATTCACTATCCCGTGGGGCCCTTTTAAGAAAAAAATTGACCGCTGAGCCCCTGACTGTTTTCCACTTTTAATATGTGTTCTTTGGGTACGGTCTATATATAAGTTAGTAATAAACAGCAAATACAAAACAAAAACGGTTCAGTTTAATTACAAAATGTAGCAGCTATTGAGCCCTGTGGTGGTGCAGTGGTAACGCGTTTGCCTAGCATGCGTATATCCCGGTTTCGATTACCAACTATGCCAAAATAAACGAAAAAGTAAACGCACATCGACTAACTGCTCGCTGTAATCCGGGGTTTATTCCCTAGGATTTAAAAGATTCGGATTCCTCCGAAAACAGTAGATGGCGGCGCTGCAGTATGACCCTTACTATCCTTGTGCTGGAAAACTCAAAATAGTAAATAACGAAAGGAATAGCATTGTTTAGTTTTTCATAGTTCGTCAATGTTCGGTTTTGTTAAGGATAGATACAGATGAAGGTCAGGTTTAGCGTCGAGGCAGCTTCTTTGTTTGATCTTAGTTGTTGCACAGATAGAAAATCCAGATTCACACAGGTAAGTTGTAGCAAACGGGGGGGAATCAATGCTTTTTCTTTATCGGCCTGTGGTTTAAATACGTTCTTTAAACTTAACCAAAATTCCGAACAAGACTGACTTTGGAAAATAATTTTGAAAGTCAGGTCTGATGTAATATGTATGATGCGTTCACAATCAATATCTTAAGCAGGTTGTTTGGTTTCGAAGTAAAGGCAAATTTATCCATCATCCAGTTATACTCTTTCAGCGTTACTTTCCTTGCCTGAGATAATAGTGTAGTAGTTGTAATGTAATGAAAAATAATTTTCTGAAAATTAGGATCATCCATTCATTTTCTACTGGACAAGTGCATTTTGTTTCCTAAAGCGTCCTTTCATTTTCAATGTTTTCGCGGAGCCCGATGGGACTCCGCAGAACACCTTTTAAGAACCTCTGCCTTACAGCATATCTTGCTTGGCATTATAACATTTTGAGATGATTAAGCATTAATCATCTCAAAATATTGTCTATTTCTAATTTGTGTACCGCATGATATTACAGGACTCAATAAATCCAGTCACCCAGATTTTTATAGTGTTGGCGAATGGGAATCTTTGTTTTTTTTGCAGTAGGTTTTAAGGTTTTCCTTTTAAATCTGGCGAGTTCCATTCTTATCTAACGAGACGTTTTCACTGCGGCTTGTCGAGCGGAATATAGTTTCTGTACGTAATCAACCCAAAAATGAAAAATAATCAAAGCCAGAATATCAATATCTACAAAAGATGAGCTGAGGTAAGGGAAATGATTTATTTCAGAGGTAAAATATGGGCTTATCAAAGAAGGAAATATGCTTGACTAAATCGAGAACAATATTGTGTATGTATATATATAAAACTCCCTCTAATTTCGTTTGTATGTGTTATTTAAATATACCCAAATAAAAGTAACCTGCAAATTTAAATATATCCAACTGCTTCAATTTTCGTTTGTTGTAATTTACTTGCCGAGATTAGAGATTTTTGAATCTATAAATCGACACCTAGGGACACTACAACAACTCTAAATTAATTTAACACAATCATTTTACTAAACAGATTCAAATTTTGTCATTTTAAGAACACTCAATACAAAATACTATAACATCAATCGCTTTCTTTCAACCATATGTATGTACACAAAGAATGTTTGTAGGGGAATTAATTTCACGTTAACTTGTTCCTGAATTTAGCAAACTCTAAATTATAGCGTGATTTATATAAGTATTATTTATCATGGTTATTTCATTATTTATAATATATATAATTAAAAACTGACCAGCCAGAATGATCTACCGCTTACACGCCCACTGAGCTGAATCCAAATCTCAACAAGTTTGAACATCTGTGTGTGACTCTTGAAACTCACCTGCTGATCTGTCAATCCGTACTTAGGTGACCCATTTGACAGCCCTGTGACGTAAAAAATACGAAATCGATTTAAGAAGAAAATCGATTGTTAAGTAATCGAGATTTTATCGTGAAAGCATTTACACTTTTGATCTGATAATAGTAATTAATTAAATGCATTAAATATGCTAACCAGGGCCTTTTGAGAATAAAATTGCAAAACTATGTTTTAGATTATTAATCTCTTGTCGATTGTTGATTCTTACGTGACATTATTGCTCTGATCTGTTTATCATTGTTTTTTGGACAATATTCCGATTATTTATTGCGCTTTGGTGTAGGCACGTGTAATGAGAATTTTGTCAAACTCATTCAGCCTTTATTCCCCTTTCCCTCTCAGCATCATGTGTTTGATATATATCTCATTGTATTTTATTGAATATTTAATGTATCGTGTGATACTTGGAAAATAAGTTCAATTCAATACCTACCTCAAGGCAGCAATTTCAACCTTCCAAACAAACGCGGAGATCTCGGAACTGCCACTCTCCGGTGATCAATACAGTATTAGCGACCTAATTTCAAAGTGCAGAAGTCTGCGCATTGAATACACATTATTTTCAACTTGAAAAGCTTCTGTATGTAACCAATTCAAAAGGAAAAATAATCAGAGCTAGACTAACAACATCTACAAATAACAAAAGATGAACTGTGGTAAGGAAAACGATTTCAGAAAATATGAGCAAATGAAAAAAAGAAATATGCTTGACTAAATAGAGAAAAATATTATTTCTGAGGATATGTACATCATTATATATATATATATACGCATGTGCGTATGTGGAGAGGGAAAGCATATCGAAATAAATGTGCAAATACGTATATAGGGGCCAATAACTCCAGTAATCATTCACGACTGCATTTTTGCAATTAGTGAATAAAAATCCTTTCCTACTAGGTACTTAGATTTTCTTGTTTGAAGCGGATGAGAATACTGTTCTCGTCTGGCAAGTAGAGTTTGCTTCAATTTGTCAAGTCTTATATAAATGCAAAAAAACTTAAGGTCATCATCAATACAGTGACAATCGTTAAAATTATAATTTCCTCATAAATTGGGTTGTTGGCATATTTCAATCTATATTTTCTATTCACACATATACGTACTTATATATAAGCAACGTGTACATTCCCATAAATGACAATTCATTTCTCTAATATTCAGGAAACTCCTAAAATTTCAGTTATACATGCCGTGTTCAATGCTGAGCCTTTAAGGTACAAACATTTCCTAAGAGAGAAGCATTCGATTAGTTAAAGGGTATATGAAATTTTATGTTCTCAGACATTTATTTTCTCCTTTCGTAACTTCCCTGAGGTATTGATATGGGTTCCAATGTCTGCAATTTTGCCGTTTTCGCATCAAAAGAAAAGGACGCAAGTTCCCGCAATGTTTTAATCTGTCAGAATTTGAAACGTACAAGCGGGTAGGAAACCTATCATTTTTCTCCGACGTGCTTTTTTTTTCCTTTTATGACGTGTAGACGTGTGTTTAACTGCTTTGACAGGCTAGACCTTTAATAAACGTGTTGGTCGTTTTCCCCCCATCTCTTTATATGGCTGACCATAAGACGTACGTACGTACAGATCACTCGTATATTTATTTATCCCTTTTGTTTATTTATTTCGTGCTCCGAATTGAACGTTGGCCCTATTGGAACAAATGAGAGCGAAGTTGAGTTATAAGAAGAATGTGTCCCACTTTCTTCGATACTGGTCTGGAGGGGATTGAATTTTGAGCAAAAACGGCGAGATTGCGAAAGGCGATACCGGCATGGGTTCTTTTTTTTTTCGCGTCCATTTTTTTCTCGAGATGTTGCTGCGGCTTGTCACGTCCTCATATCGATTAGAAAGTTATCACGTGACTAAACTATGGATAGATATTCGCGCATTATCAAATTGTTTCGTCGTTGTTTATTGCATTTTGAACATGAGTTGAATCTTAAAGGTTTCGCTAAATGCTAACTCTTACCTACTCAATATTCAATCATTCATTCGATTGTTCTTGAATTATCAGTACAGACCTCAATACATGCTTGTATGACAGGTGCAGATATTGATCCCCCACCTCCTCCAAACAGTGTGTTCCACAAAGTGTTTTTATAACTACACTAAGAAAATAGTTTATAACAATTTTAAATACAAATGTTGAACATATGTGGTTATTATTTTGATTGAGATGAATCTTTTCATGACAAATGAATGAGAGAAATTGATATTTTAACTGGGTGTGATAGGGAAAATGATCGTTTATCAGAATGAACTATCATTTCTGAGAATGAATGAAAGAATGAGAATGGTAGCTCATTTTCTTAAAAGAATGATCATTCCCATTCTGTAAATATATTAATTGATAAATGAATCACCTCCAATTATTTTCTGTGAATGGGAATGACTCCCAAGAATAGATTCTTTTAAAAGCAAGAGAATGAAAGAGTCACAAAATGAATGATTTTCCTCATCTCTAATGAAAAATAACTCTTTTATATTTTCTTCCTCCTAAAAACTTTTATTATTGTTAAGTCTTAAAGTATATTTAGACATCGTCAAATTATTTTTTAGAGATATAGAATTATTTTTACAAAATATTAAAAATACTTATAGAAAAACATACATTTAATCCACTTCCAAAGAATGCAGTGTTATTTCACAATGGAAAATTAAAATAATAAAAAAAGTATCATATTTAACATAATGTACTTATGATATTTTTTTTATTTTTTATTTAACATAATGTACTTCATAAGAGCTGTTAATATCCAAGCCTTGAAGATCCAGTTCGTCATTTAACAGCCTCTCACAACTTTTCTTTTCCATTCCACGACTTGGTACAACAATCCAATAATTTACATTATGTAACGTATAATACATAATGTAATATCAATAAAATGCTGCTGTTGCGTCGAAAACTATTACCATTAGCATAAATGAAGCATTCATATGATAAATGGGATCACCGCCATGTAAAAATACTCCAAGTAAAAGTAAAAACGGTACTTATAATCTCCAAAGGCTTCTTCTGTGTACCCTTAGGTATATTAACAACTTGTTGAAGCACTATACCAAATTCTTCATTATATTTCAAAAGATAGAGCGATTGCTGAGCAGACAGGCATGGCATAGATGCCCAAGAAAATGAAAGGTCCCTCTACGTTTCGCATAGAAATCATCTTAAATTTCACAACCCTCCAGCTTATTAAACATGTTCCAAGCAAGGTGTGGCTCTCATCAGAGCTTCAACACATTTCTGGAGCCCGGGGTGTTTCACCTGAGCTATCAAAAGACGTGTTTTAAATAGCACCTGAGTGGTACTTTGTTTACAATAGCCGATCGTGTATTGTGTGCCGAAGCGAATACCGACATCCGATTATTTTTGTACTTAAATGGGGAAGGAAAAGCAATATGTGCTCACAGTCGTGTACTGATACGATCTAAACGTTATATTCCTTCAGATTTCTCCTTTCCTCTCCCGAAAACGCAACAACCATTTTAAATCAAATAATTATAGATCATTTTTCGATGTTCGCGTATGGTAGTAATTACCCATTGAGGACACACGCAGATAAAAATCGCGGACTTTCTGAACACTGATAAAAATCGCAGCGTTAAGATAACGCAGCTCCACTTTTAACTAATCTGAAATTTTGAAGTAAATGTCAGTTTAATCAGTGCAGTTATTATTATTATTTTTACTTGCTATTCCATGTCAGTTCAAGCAAGACCGTAGCCATTATTAAATTTCGGGAGGGGTTCAAAATTTTTTACAACATGTATCGATACACTCACAGCATGCAATATCATAGCAAAGTTCCATTAAAAATTTAGTTTTTGGGGGGGGAGACCGATCCCTAAGATCCCCCCTTCTGGATACGGGCATGAGCGCAAGAATGATTCGTTAACTACCATCAGTAGCAATGGAAGATTTACCAACAGTCTAAGCAGGCTAAAGCCAACGAACGCAAATCTTCGGTGAAAAGTTTGCCGCTGAGAAGGTCGCAAAGGCAGGAATTTTTGATGACCTATTGCATTACTAATTTTGATTTGCCATGTTTAGAGGCATGACTAAGCATTGGCAAAGGAAGACCTGCTATGGGCGCTGCCTTGTGAGTGGTTCAACAGTAGCCAAATTCGCGAGAAGACAAATTTTAAGTAACCGTCAAGTTGCGTCAAGTTTAAAAATTGACAAAATCTGTCATACCTGTACATTCATTTAGTAATCTTGGGCGACAAGACATGTTAACCTACATACGCAAAATCGTAATTCCGCCTCTGATGAGCGGACGACTATAGCGATTGGTGTGGACCAGTGGTTCCAAAACTTCTTGGCCCGCGGAGACCTTTTTAAGAAAAATTTGACTGCGAATCCTCTAACCATTTCCACCTTTTGTATACGTCCTTTAGGTAGGACTTGTATGTTAAATTAGTAATAAACAGCAGACACAAACGTAAACGTTTCACTTTAATCACAAAATGTAGCAATTAATGAGAGGAATCGTGTTGTTTAATTTTACATAGATCGTCAATGTATAGATTTAGATAGCTGCAGTCGAACGTCTAGTTCAGCGTCGAGGCGACTTCTGTTTTGGTTTTAATTGTTGCGTATAAGCATAAAATCCGGATTCATAAATGTAAGTTGTGGGCATAGGAGTAGGCAGAAAGTTAATGAGGGGGAGTCTAAATAGGAGGGGTTACAGAGCTACAACTCATATATTCCTATGTTAAATATACAAAATTTCATTGCAATGGGGGGTTACAACCCCCAAAACCGCCCCTGGCTATGCCTATGGTTGTGTCAAAGGGAAAAGAAATGTCTTTGCTTTATCACCCAGCAATTTAAAATCTTTCTTTAAACTTAACCAAAATTCAGAATATGATTTACTTTGTAAAGCAATTTTTTATATGTCTCTCTGCATATTTGCATTTGACGAACCAGGGGGCTCCATACATTGTTCGAATGTATTTGTGTTTGATATTTGCAGTGGTTTCATTTCATCTGGACCGAGGAAGGTGAAAATAGCACAGAAGTATAATAGAATCGCCCTAATTGAGAGGATTTATATACCTGTAGTCGTCATATGATGGCGCGGAAGGCTACAATATTTATGAACCGTTTTACATATTCATTTGCTCGGAGGAAAAAGTGTAACAGATTTAATTTAGCTTCTTTTTTCGAAAACGCTGTGACTTTTTAATATGTTTAAAATATGATATTAAGATAATATGGTAATAGTAACGTGATGAAAAATAATTTTCCAAAAAATAGGATTATCCAATTATTTTTTACTAGACAAGTGGATTAATTTTTATGAAAGTTTCCTTTCATTTTTAATGTTTCCGTGGAGCCCTTGGAGCTCCGCGGAGCACAGTTTTGGAACCTCTGACTTAGACTAATATTTCTCAACCTTTATAATGCCCCAGTCCGACAATTTCTTTCTATTTTTATAATGCGAGGACCCGGTCCCAACAAATTAACTCGTAAACACTTTTCTATTTTTTTCGCAAGTTCATATATTAAGCTATCATAAATATGAATAATTAATTATGTTTTAATTATAAAGATTATTAGTACAATTCTTCTATTAGTATACACTTTGCTTTCTACTTCCATGGTGACTGGTCACTGGCATTTGCCACACAGGTGTGATTTCTTTCAGCTTTAAGAACAGAGGATGCGCCGCATATTGTTCAGCTTTCAGCCAATTTTTATAACCGATCATAATCAGTGGTATACGCTTTCACAAATACTCTTCGGCGTCCATTCCTTCAAACACCCGGTCTTACTTAAATCTATCTCTCTTTCTCCAATACCGAAAGATTTTGATGTCTAAAAAATTCCGATCGTTCATGAATACTTCCATATTTACAGACAAGAGGTTAAACCCTGGTAAAATAGCAAATGAAAAAGATCACGCTGAAGAAGAAAAGAAGTAGAACATTTTCCCATGGTTAGCATGATAGAAATAAGATACAAGGTACCAGAGAGGAAATTTACATACAAAAGGTTAAACACTGGTAAAATAGTAAATGAAAATGAAAGGATGAAGTGGAACTTCACCAGTGGTTAGTACAAAAGAAATAGTATACAGGGTACCAGGGAGGAAATTTACATACAAAAGGTTAAACACTGGTAAAATAAAATGAATGAAAAAGATCGCCTCCTGGAAAAAGAAAAGATAAAGTGGAACTTCACCCCTGATTAGTACAATAGAAATAAGATACAAGGAACCAAGGAAGAAATTTACATAAACAATTTTAAACACTGGTAAAATAGTACATGAAACAGATCACCCATACTTACTTACTAAACTTCCATATTTAAAAATACACGGCTTACTTTCTAGCATTTTCTGCATAGATGTTGTTTAAGCCTACTGGCTCTGGACTTCTGCACACTTTCGCGAATATTGTTCTCCTCATAATATTTTCAATTTAAAATATTTATTTGTGAAAAATATTTAAAAAAAACTAAGATGATAAATTCCAAGAGAATCTCTCTCGACCCAGTATAATTGATGCCAGGGCGCACCTAGGGCGCCGCCTGGCGGTTGAGAAACACTAATTGAAACGATGGAAAGGGTAAGGTAGTTCCAGGTTTACGTATGAGATTGCGGGCAAATCTCAGAAAATCACTAACTCTTCTTGTAATATGCAATTTAAATTCTTAAATTTTATAATCTTTTCAGGAAAAAGAATATCATTAAACGAGATCATGAGAAAAAAATTACATATTAACCAATCGGTCTTTACCTATTGCTATCCATGCGAGTCAATTTAAGTTTGAAATTGTAATAATATTGTTATATACATCCGTGTGTTTGATTCGCCTAGCATAAAGAACTTGATTTGATTTGAGTTTCTCTTTTATAATTTCTTCTGAATCCTGTCACATCCTTTATTGAGGTTTTCAATATATTTGGAAGCGGCTCAGTAGGCCAGTTTTCATTGCTTTCATACCAGTTATACTGCAGCTTCTCATAAATTTTGCTGTATGTAAAAGTACTGAGGTTTGATGGTCCCATTAAGCCCTTAGTCCCATCCCGGATGACACACAGCACCGTCTTGGGACGTAAAATTTACAAATGTTATAAAATTTTGCAAAGGAATAAATGTGGTGAGCTCATGTCATATGCGGAGAATTAAATTTTAAATTATTCGATATTTTTAAGCATTTGCTTTCCAGATTTAAAGAGCACTGCGTCAATTATAAGCAGTTCAAGATCAAATAAATCTCAATTCACGCTGTGCTCCAGATTTGAAGATTTTTTTAAAGTACGTTCTCAATATAATGATCTATGAAAGACGCATAATTTCACCGATCTAAGTGGTCTTCCATGCATGCTCCACATTCTTCTATAGTACAAAATCCCAAATTCTATTAGAAAAAGAAACAAAAAGCTGATTTTAAAAATTCTCTATTTTGTGTTTGAAATCGAAATATTCGGCTTGGCTGCAGCCATGATTGTTTTTACTTATACAGCACATGGTGCTCGTTATAAATGAAGATTCCTTCTGTAGATCTCCTAAAGGAGACTAGGCCAACGTTTTTCAGCTTTTAACATTTGCGGAAATGTTCAAATGTTCGATTGAATCTCCACGTAAAAACTATTTTATACCCTTATTAATATCTTCCTGTGTTATTTATAGACTTAAAGTTCCTAAGACAAAATTTCTGGTAGTTAGTTTAACAAACCAAATGTCTTTATATTACTATTATATAAGAAGTTTATTTGAAATCCGAAAAAATTAGATTCAGATTACCTGTTTAAAGGATCTCACACGAACGCAATGGTTTTCCTTCACACATAAAACATATAACCTCATATGGGTAAACACGAAGATGCAAAATATCATATAAAAAGTATATGTGCTAAGGACATATTACTTTTGAGGCAGATTTTAATATGAAACCCGTACTTCATTTTAGCACAGAAATATTTAATTCAGTTCCATTCTCGCGGATTCCAGGTTAAGTAACGCTAGACAAGACTATCTAAAGAGAAATTTCTTTCTAGAAATAATGGAAGAAAATAATGGAATAATGATGTTTATATTATTTGAATTAATTAATAATTATTTTCACGTCACATGCAAACGATCATAAATTTCAAAAATTGCATCAATTTATATGTTGTCTACATCATTCATATTTCAACATCGACTACCTTGGTATGAAAAGGAAAAGTACGCATATGCACAATATGAATCATTTTAATGCACTTTAATCATTAATGTAGGACCGTGAGTAAACTGATTAAAATTAATTGCTATTTGTGGGGTGCAATTTAATGTAAACTTACAATTCAAAGGGGTATTATTTAGAGGGTTATTATCGATTCATGTATTAACAAATTTCTCTACTAATATTATTAATCATTAATCGCATTATTGTAACAAGAAAATTTACAAGAATATTTACACAGAAAATAACTAAAGCAATAGAAAACTATAATCAATTTTTTCATAAACAGCTGTCCCAGTAGAATACTGACTATATACTAAAAAACATTTATGGAAAACCATCAGATATTTACGGCGAAACACCTGCGCTAGCAACACAATTAAACAGTGGTAATATAGTTAGGGAGGACATACTCAGCAAGACAAAAATAATGGTAGTATCAGCAGACAAGCATTAGTCTAAAACCCTAAGAAAAGAAAAAGTAGGAAAGAAAAAAATATACTTAGAGGAGTGCTTTAAGGAGCGAACTCGGGGGGGGGGGGAAGAATTTGAGGAACATAAAAAAGAGAAAGATAGAGACTTATTAAAAGTTTTGCATCACCTTAGTTATTAAAATAAAGAGGTTTTGTGTTATTTTGTTTATGTTATTCTGTTATTCTTTTTTACTATTATTAGTTTATATAAGTAGTAGTAGTGATTTAGATAAAGATATTATTATTAGTAGTTTTTTTAGGTAAAGACAGCATAGATAAAACTAAATTCTTCACAGAAACAATCTGCACGTATGTATAGCTTCCTATAAAAGAAGGTAGGTTACTTTGAGTAGGATAACATATTTAAATTCAGCCCAAATCATTACAGAATCGTTCAATAACGAATTACATCTCAGGCAGGAACTGAGACAGCTGAATAAATAAATATAACATCTTAGAGTAATACATCCTCTTTGATATGGAATACAAAAATAGATCGCCTGCAAAAAGAATTGATTGAAGAAATACTTCAAAAATAATAGATGCATTATCAACATGATTATGGATGCCGCAAAGAAAACAAATACAAGTAAAGATAACCCGCAATCCGAATAACATATTCAGTTTCTGAAAGTTCAGTGACATTTCCTATCCACGCTAAATAACCTTTACATTTAAACTTCTTCCCCCAGTGGCGCCTTCAATCGAAATGAAAGCATTCTGTCGTTGTATTTTATACAGAACCTTATTTGTCAAAAATAAAATGAATTTTTTTCCACGAGTTCCACTAATCATATACTTTAAAGTTAACTATTAGATAACAGTAACGTATCTCTGCGTAACTAACAGGTAGCAAAACATACCTACATCTATGTAAATAATAATAAGGGAACTTTAATTATGCAACTAGTAGATAACCATAATATATATATATATATATAACTAGGTAATTGATAGGTAACAATGATATATCAATAAGAAATTCATACATATAACAAGAAAATAACAATAAGGTATCAAAACAATAAATTAAGACTGGTTACATATTTATTATGCATACGAATAGAAGCTTTAGTCTTCAGATTTCAGGCATGATGTACTCTATGTTGTAGTACGAGTAATATAAGATCAGTACTTCACTACGTTTCATTGGTTTTGGTTTCATTTTACAGGAAGAAATTTGACGACGTTCAGAATATATCTATCATCCTTCTAATTATCTGGCTTGCCATCGGTTTCCGAATTTGCGAATTGACGAGTTGACATAATTTCTTTTACCTCCTAATTAGACACAGCATAATATACTTCAATTCTATATTCACATGTAAAATGATTTCCAGTTCAAAGGAATTTTTAGACCAGAGACAGAGAGAATAAAAGTCTTTTCTTTCGACGACATCTAAAACCGCGGAAAATAAGTATCAAATTATCAAATTAATTTAAAATAAATCACTTTAAACATAATAAATTCAAAATTAACTTTTTAGCAATCAAACGAGCCACATTCTACCTTCTAAGAACGCTTCATTAAAAAGATATCTTCCACTCTGCAGGACTTCAGAATTTCCTATTTTCAGAATCTCTTTAAGAGTCATTCTTTCTGCTAATAATGTGATTCCAGGGTCATTAAATGTACGTCAACAACTTCTTTAAAATCGGTAAACCGCAACCGATTAATATCAGTTCACTTTCGATAATAAATGGTTTTAATCGCATATCCTATCGGAATCGCCCATCGATGAATCGCTTCGCCAGTCCGGTGGTCCAGCGCGTCCGGGAGATCGTTGGTGGTCCTGGGACTTAAAGGTTACCTGCGGAAAATAGCCTACGCTGAAGTTAAGCTAGACGACTAACGTGAGGAGGATGTTAAACTTTTGCCGAGCATCTACTAGCATGGACTAAACATCTTTAGATGATGTATTGATGATAGTGAAATAAACAGAGACTGTAGAAAAAGGAAAACGATTATGTGTTATGTCGAGACAAAATGTCATCTTGTACTCAATACCCTTCGATGTCATTTGTCCAACTTTTCTCACTTGATATTAAACGACTTTAGAGAACCTGATAGAGGTACTAATATAGATTATCTTCTCTCGTAACGAGCAATGCTCGTTTTCCCTCACGTTTTTATTCTTCTTCCAATTTTATTCCTTACGCTTCTTACATGTATTTGTTTCTTTATTTTATTTTTAATGCTCTTGTATTTTCTCATGCTCATTACACTGACGTTTATATTTTTCTGTTTTTTTTTTCTTGCTCTCGTTTTTTTTCCTGTTTGTTTTCGTACCAACCGCAGTCATTAATTTTGCTTATTATGAGACAAACTCCCGCACTAATTTTCATTGATAAATTTCTAAACTCATTAAATTCCATGAAACCTAAGCTATTGAAAGGAATAGAAATGCGGTAAAAGTTTTACTAAAAATATGGAATTTAATATTTTCTATATAAAATATAATTTTTATTTAAGAAAATATTGATTTAATTAAATAAAATATTAATTTAAAGTAAATAAAATATTAATTTCAGTAAAATATTAATTTCATTAAATAAAATATTAATTTCATCAAAAAATATCAATTTCATTAAAAAAATGTTAATTTTATTAATAATCATACAGAAAAAAAAAGTATTACCTATTAAATACTTCACGAACTACATATACCTATATCACAAAATGATATTTCTTAAAAATAAATACAGTTTAACCTCCATTATCCGTTTCCCCTTTATTCGAAACTTTCTTTTAACCGGCTTCTATTTTCATAGCAATAATTTTTTCATTGGAACTCACCATGATTGGAACAGCAAAATAATTTGATTTAACAAAACTAGTGTTTAGAAGCAATTTATAAATATATAAATAAGTAAGAACTAGTGTTGTTAGAGAAGCTTCTTGATACAGCTACATAGCAAAGGTGAGCTGAATTATGCAAGATAATTTGACATAGTACCACGCAGATAAAAGTTAGTAAAAACAAAGTTATACCTTTACCTTACTTAAGCTTATGGCTTCGTTTTTACTTATAAATCTGGATTGTGTCAAGAAAAAACTTAATTTTAAATCTTTGTGAAATGTTTTAAATAGAGAATCTCAAGGTGGGGGATGAGAAAACTGCATTAATTTTTAAAATAATGACATAACTTTAATGCTAAACATACACACATTAAACTATGTATTACAAATTAGTACTATAACTAGTGATGGACCTTTGAATCGATGCACTTTCGAATATCCTGATATTTTGATATGTCGACGTAGACTCAATGCTGATTTATACAGATAACAGAGGTCCTATTGCAGTTTTAGGCATGCAACTTAGGCTTTCGTGTTTTTCATCAGTTTGTGAAGTTCTTAGTTCTAGTGGGTGATTGCCACACTGCTTATACACTGCTTATGAGTTTTCAAATCAACAGCAATGAGCCCTGTGGTGACGCAGTTGTAATGTGTTTGTTCCCAGCGCGCCGTTGATCCTGATCCAGATTCAAATACCAACGGTGTACCAACAAAACTAAGAATCAAGTGATCACTTTAACTACGAGTTGGTGATCTAGAGAATTTTTCGGGAAAATATAGATACATTGCCTTACGGTGGCGCTTTCTTCTATTATATCATTAACCCGGGCTCAAGTCCCAACGCATCGTGGGAAGCGGACCGGTTTTATGCCCACTGCAATTCCGAAATTAGCAGAAGAGGTTCGGATAGCCCGGAAAACTGTAGGTCTCAGCATAGCATGACCTCTGCAGCCATTGAGCCTTAAAAATATCAATAAAAATAAACAACAAGTTCTTGCTCTAGATCTACAAGCAAATTGTCCCTTTTTCTTGCGCAACATCCGCAATTAAATGCGCCGACAGATAAATCTTACTTAGTCTTTTTCATCATCACCAACGAATTATAAAAGAAATAGACTCATTAAGAACTTTGTCAATTTGCCTTCAAAACGTCGAAATTTCGAGATTTCTAACCAGTCAATTTCATTATCTGACAAGCGCCATCAGCAGCAGGAGCGAATCTACGAGCTATTAACTTTCTCATTAGCGAAACAACTTTAAAACACTTTGTGACTGACATGCCACGAAACTTTCTTTTAGCGAAAAAGATCGTGAAGCCAAATAATAATTGCAAGAAAATGCAACTACGGCAAAGACAATAAGATAATGGAGAGTGAATAAAGATTCCACCATGACGAGAAAAATAACAACGATAATAATAACCTGTCAACGAGTTATTGTTATGTAAGAATGCCATGATCATTAGGATAAGAAAGAAAAGGAAAAAAAAAAAAAAGAATATTAAAAACTAGACTTAAACAATGCAAAAATAAACAACGAGGGAAACCACTCAACTACTGCCTTTATCATAATACCGATTTTATTTCTCAGTTTCCCCTTGGGTTTTATAACTACCTGAAATACTTTCTTCGCTCGGAATCAGGGCAAACGTGAGCGAGAAGCACGACTTTCCCGATGGCAAGACCAAAGACGAAATTTATATAGCGTCAAAAAACAGAAAAACCCATCTTTCATTTTAATGTGAGAGCCCATGGTTTCGTTACACATGCAGGTCACTCTTCAATCCTAATATGTTTATTAACGTGACACACGGTGATTATTTCTAGCGAACTGCTATAACGCCTCTATACTTTCTCCATGGCTGCCCTTTTCTGTCTCTAGAAAGTGACATGGCCCACGTAGCTGAAAGAGTGTACACTTAGTTTACATATTTCGTTTCGTATCACGAGCTGTAGGCTCCGTATGTGTATAGGCGTGTGTATAGCACCATGCTAAACTAATGAATGTGGAATTGCCTACTTTTTAGGAGAGACAAAAAATAAACCTGCTTAAAAGTTTATTTTTAAATCGACCTTTACGTAAATCCCCTTATTCAGAATTAATATTAGCTTTCTTTAAGCATTCCATTTGTGTTCTTGATGTTATACGTGTTCATATAGCAACAGTTCATTAATAAATTAATTAAAAATTTCGCTATATAACTATTTTATTCAGCGTCAGAAGTGGAAGTGGTATATTTGCGAATTTGGCAAAAATTCAGTTCCTTGCCTTATCGAAAAACATCCAGATCGAAAAAGAAAGAAAGAAATCAAACGATAGAAGAGATGCTCCGTACTCATCATCTTACATTGAGTCATTCATTCATTACCCTCGACGCAGTGTAGCCCAAATACTCTTGTGCCATAAAAAATCCAAACAAACAAACATCATTCATTATCAGTCGTAAGGAAAGAGTAACTTGCGCAAAGTTACAAATGTGATATATTAATAATATTTCAATGATAACGACGTGAATCCATAGCTTCTTCATTACGTTGTTAACAGTCGAATTAGTTTATTCGTCACTTCGGCGCGAGAAATGTAAAAAAAAACAAAAACAAAAAACAATTAACAGATTCGTAAAGACGGAAGTATTCATTCTAGCCCTTGTGCTAACGAGATAAAAAATTTATACTTTATTAATAGATGGGTCACATAGAGTTATAGTGTGTACTGTCAGTGGCGGCTGGTGGGTTATTCAAATGGGGGTTCACCAGTGGCGCAGCTAGTACCTTTGTTCCCCGGGCAAACCAAGATCTGCCGCCTCTCTGGCACGGCTCCCGCCCCTCCACTCTCCTCCCTACCAACATTCCATGTCATGGATCCCAGGGCATGTGCCCTGCCTACTCCCCTCTAGTTGCGGCCTTGCGTTTACAACACATAAATTACAAAAAGAAATTTTCGCAAGTCAACGAAACGTGCAGATAAAAATGTATTGTGTTTTCTTGGAATAAGCTTGAACAAACTTGCAATACAACTAAAAAAAATATGACTGTCAAGCTGTTAGCGAATATCAACTTTTCAAGTAAATATAACTCTAATGTGGAGTTTAAATGTGACTGCGAGTATTCATGTTTCTTTATTTTTTGAGATGGTTGCGAAAAATCAGCGACACCGTAACTCATCCAACTTGAATCACCACTTTGTTTTGCAAACAGGAGAGAGTAAAAACAAAACAGCCTGTTAGTTAATTCACATCCACAAATCCATAAATTTTCTTATATAATTCGGATTTGAATTCCTTTTGAAATCCCTAGTTTCTGATTTTGCCACCTGGATAAGTAAGGACAAGCCTAGTGTTGGCTTAAGCAGATTTTTTTTTCTATTTTTTTTCCGGCAATAACATTGAAAAATGTAATTGTTTCAGCTCCGAAACACCTATTTTGTTAAATGCAATCTTAACTATTAACACGTTTGTACAAACAATAATAAAACTAACCATAATAATTAATTAAAAAAATTAAACTAACCGAATGTACCAAATAGCAAACAGTGACAGCCCGGGCGTAAAAAAAACTCGATAAAGGCAATTGCGTTCTACCTCCTGCACGACAAGGATTGTGCGAACGTAGTGCCGTAAGCGGGAAATATACCACACCAACACCCTCCAATGCCTTCAGTACTAAACAGTCTTTTAAGGAAAGTGTTTCCAATCGCACGTGCGACAAACTTAATCCTTTGCTCCCTGCGTCCCAGTTGATAACTTTACCAACCAAATAAAGCAATAATCGATTTATATGTAATAACTTTCATGTTTTATATTACATTCTTTTGCAAACAAAAAGGAAGCACCTTGAAGAAATTATCTGTTTTTATTAAAATTAAATATATATCCAGCACATACGCAGGTAAGGAAATGGTAGGCCGTTCAAGGCCATAGGCACCATAAATGGCTAGGAATTGCACATTGAATGTTCAAACCAATTGTTGATAAACACACACACACACACGGCAGCGATGCATGCTTTTATACGTATAGGTAAAGCGACATTTTGCGGTGCCCAAATCTGGCGGCCTACCATGTCCCATACATGTTCGATTGGCGAAAGGTCTGGTGACCTTGCTAGCCAAGGAAAAGTACCAACAGCAAGGAGGCAACTCGCAGATATGCGAACCATATGGGGCCTGGCATTATCTTGTTGGAAAATGGCCGCAGGCTGTTGTGTCATGAAGAGTAACGCAAACGGTTGCAGGATTTCATCAACATATCGTTGAGCTGTTAAAGTTGCACGCAGGATGACTAGGAGCGTCCTGCTGTCGTATGAGATAGCACCCCACATTATCACACTAGGGGTAATGGCTGTATGCCTCTGTAAAACAAAGGGTGGTTGGAACCGCTGACCCTGTCACCTCCACACATTTATCCGATGGTCATCTGCTCCAAGACTGAAGCGGGATTCATCTCTGAACACCATGCGATGCTAATCTGCTGGCAGCTATGATGACCGGCTACGACACCACTCCAGACGACTCTGTCGATGGTGTGGGGTTAAAGGCAAACGTCTTAAAGACCATTGTGAGGGTAACCCCACCTCAGCCAAGTGTTGTAAGATGGTAGAAGGTGCCACGGGTTTTACGGAAGAGACTACATCCCGTTTGATGGCGGAAAATGATGCCGTTGGGTCAGATTTGGCCTACACTCAACCAACCGATCTTGCTTCGCATTTGTGCATCTTGGCCGTCCAGAGACTTCTTTTTGCAGCTGAGTTCCTCGCAGAAACCATTGCTGCCAACACCTTTGAACAGCAGTGTCCGTACGGTGCAGGTGGCGGCCTATTGCTCGGTAGGACCAGCCAGCTTCACGCATCCCGACTATGCGACCACGTTTGAAATCGTACAATTGGCTATAAGGTCTTCAACAACGTATTAACGGCATTACTGGTTGCGTCTCCAGGGAACTGCAACGCTGATAACGAAAAAAAATAAACCGTTCGCAATTTTTACCTCTTTTGTACGATGCCAGTTGCGCAGTAGAAATGTTTGCTATGATCGAAGTTAACACTCATTGGCTTTGAAAATTTAATCATTTGCATACTTGGTCTAAAGGAATTTGCATGCGAAATTTCGAGATGATTTGATTATTTTTATGGGTGGTCTTTTTTTTTTTTTTCAAAAGAGTGTATTACAGTTTCATATTTCGTGTTTAATATTTTATTTTACTTATTTTGTTATATCCTTTTTTTTTATTTCCCTTTAAGGCTTCACTTGCTCATTATGTGCACCAATAGACGAGCCGCCACTGTATACTGGGAAAAATGAAAATTACTATTTTTCATATTCTTTAGTTTAGCATTACGCATACTATAATTTTTTTTTTCAGCATTATATTTACGTTATATACAATGAAACTCTGTTATAACGAACATGGATATAACGGTGTCATGGCTATAATGAACAAACAATTTACAGCACAAACACTGCACAACATATATGAATATCACGGGAATATGAAAAACCAATTTATCTCTCCAGCTTCATTTTGGCCATATATTCAAAGATTCCATAATTTTAATTCATTTTAGAAATAAGTCTTTTTTTTAGTTGCAGTCGCATTTTTCGCAAAATGCGACGAGTTGCTCGAAAATGCGAAGAAAAAATTATTGCCCATCGCGAAAATGCGACAGGCATTTTTAACCACAGTTTATTCTCTGAAAACAGGATTCCTCGATTCCAGAATATCCGTTTTGCACTTCAGCGATCTTTTCTTGTTCCTTTTTGTTTCCTCTTCAAAATTCTTAACAGCACCTGTTAAGCATCGTTGATATAAATAATTTCATTGATAAGATTCTTCGAGCAACGAAAGCAACTAATATTTTTTCGCATTTTGCTACAACTTTTTTCCCATTTTAGCATTTTTGCGACAACATGTTTTAAAGCCTGGTCTTTTCACTACGAAGCATAAAGAAAACGTTAGAATAGGGAATCTCTTAACAAGCTTATATATCTTTTCAATCGAACAGTGAATATATAACAGTGAATATATTATATATATATATATAATCGAACAGTGAATATAATAATATATAATATATAGTGTTTGTATCCGTAAAAGAACTATCCTTTTCCTTTCCCGAAAAAATTTTAACTACGGCCTTGGCAAATTCTACAACACTTGATGGCAAAAGTATATCATACTGAAGGAAAGAACTCTACACTACTGAATTATAAACAGCCCCTAATATTTACCCCCGCTCTTGAGATAATTCTTAAATTTCATTAACGTCCACTAATTACATTACAAATTTCTTCTGAGCTCCTTGGTTTTATTAATATAAAGATAAAACCACCTTTTAGTTAATACACATATAATTATTTAAAATTTAAAATGACGTTAATATCATTCACAGTTGTCCGATAGTACTGTAAAAAACAGGTCAAACGACAATGCTGATGTTCCGATTTGACTTTTAAATCAATGTGCTAACTTCGAAAGATATTGATGATACATTATTCATCATGGAAGGCTTTCGAAAGAAGCTTCTAAGGGAAGTTTAACAAAGGATTATATACCAAACAGAGAAACAGATTACAAAAGGTTAGTTTAATTTAATGTGCGTGTCATGTCACTTCCTCTCTGGAATTTACCTTGGTTTAATACGAGAAAATCTTCAATGTGGTAATAAAGAATAATATCCACATCAGGCAAAGAACCAACGATATGTGTTGGAGAAATGACCGCCTCTTAAGACTCGGCGGGAACTCAGCAGGATACCAGCTAACCGATGTCCCAACTAGGGTGGTCCTATTAACCAAAAGCACCAAGTTCAGTCGTAGAAGCAACAAGCAATCCCATGCTGTATAATTGAGGTAGCCAAAAGCCTGTAATAAACCATGTAAAATTCTGGCTTCTGATTCTACTACTGGGTGTCACACGGCTTATCATTTATCATAATCAAACATCGAGATTTTGACGCCAAACATGGCCATATCTCTACGTCAATCAGTACGCACTTTCAGTATCTACAGAAGAGATAATTTGATATGTCAGAGATTAAACAGCACATCCAATTTTCGGGAAAAGCATTCAGAGTGGGAAAATATTTGAATACAGATGAAATCCGTTATAACGCCATTGGCTGCAACAACAACCCGGATATTACGTTAAAATTCCGAAGTCCCCTTTGGAAACCATTTGCACATAATCATACATCGGTCATAGGGTCATTCGGTTATAGAGTCAAAATTTCGAAGTTTCTTTAAATGTTTTCATAGCTACGTTCGTTTGTATATCGATCATTTAAATTCTTGAGAAAAGATTCTGCTTTGAATGAAGAGCTGAACGATGAGAAAACGAAAATTACTTCATATTTGCTTCGACGATTGGAAATTAACCAACTATCTTCAACTTGTTCAAACAGAGTTTTGGCCACGAAGGCTTAAGTATTAATGAAAAAGTTATGAACGCTGCACTTTTACTCAGTGCATTTTAAGTATCTAATACATATTTCTCATATATATTTGATGGTTGCAGTTGACAAGAGATCTTCGAATCAGACAGAAGACAGAAATGTTTCCGACCCAATATCGATATTAAATGATTAACACAACTTACTTACGTAAATTAACGTGTAAACTAATTAACCAATGTCATCAGTAGCACGTTAAGTGAATGGAATTACTCATTTGTATCAATTGGCACAAAAACTTCGTAACATAAAATCCTGGGTTTTATGGGCTCGGCCAGACTTCGTCTTAACCCACTGCTGCTAGGCAGATATATGGGTAATTAATCACTACATATTTTTATTCATATTTTACAATGCATTTATACTCACTTTCACTAATACTTGAGGTATAGTTGTTACAAAAACGAATATTTTTGAGAGAAATCGTGAAAAGGAAAATTATCTCAATGTCTTAAATGTTCTTAAATCATACTCTTAGTGTTAAGAAACTGAAATCACACTTAAACGGATGTGTATAGTTAATCACATATATGAATGAATATAAGTACGAAATATACATAAAATGCGTGCTTATTTTTTATATTATGTATGTGATCAATTAGAATAACTAATTGCTTTTTGATAGCTATCTTAACCTTATTCCTCAAATATTAATTCCTTTTAAAACCTTAAAAGTAATAGCACTTATTGAGCATATTATTTAAAAATCAAGCACATAAATTATTAATGGTTATGCAAAAGTACGATTATTGGTAACTATCAGTTAACCAAAAATGAGCTGTTACTTTTTCGTATTTAATATTGAAAACTATAAAATGATTTCTAAAACTATTTTAATTCGCAAGTGAGGCACCATTGCATCCAATAACCTTTTTTTCGATGAGATTCAAGTTCATTTACACCGCCACTCTAAAACATTTGTATCTTGACACTCGAAAAACATGGCTGCTTCCGATTTTATCTCCTCTTCATTTCTAAACTGTCTCTTTTGCATGTGCTTGTTCAAAGCAACAACAAAAAAAAAAAAATGTGATAAGCGCCTAGAAAACTATCAAGGGAATAAGATGGATGAGGAAATAGCTCCCATTTCAGAGCACTGATCATGTTTGATGGTAATTTTCTAAGCATGTAGTTTGACATCATCCTGGCAAGAATCTCGCTTTTTTCTATTCACTATTGTTGGATCTTTAGCAATCAATGCATCCATCCTGCACACATACACACACGTTCGAGTTAACTAGTGTAAATCTCAGCGGTGAATGTCTGACCTTTGAGAAGAAACTTTTGTACGCAATAATGACCGAAGTCCCCCATACACAAAGCATGAGATTTGATTGGAGAACTTACGAAACGCGGAATCGGATATTTCGGCGACAACCATGATATGTCCGCTTGTTGCTAGAGCACTGTGTCCATTTTTTATCAGACGTAGGAAGAAATTTAAAAACGGCTCATTTTACGACAGGAGATAAGTGACGAGCAGCGGGTAAGGCTTTCATATTTATTGCTCGCTGACAAATCGTATTTTACCCACTCACTGAGCTTCCACACCTCCCCAACTTGATGCAGATGCAAATGGATGGATTCCTAACTTACTTGAAACACTTTTGAAAGCTTGAAACACGCTAAGGCAAAATTACCTTTAATTCTTCGTCATTAATGACAGAAGTCCTTCCAAAATGTGATGTATATTCCAATGGTTCTTCAACTGAAAAATAATTGCATCACCTTAGTGTAGTACGATTTATTACATCATTACTTTCATTACGCCTTCGTTTCCGGCACCGTCGAAAATCGAACCCTTGTTAATGGCAGGCTAGGCAAATGCGTTACCACTAGAAGACAGCAAGGCCATTTTATTAACATAATTACATTACGAATGTATATATATATATATTATATGCATATAGTACACACACACGGATGTGTATTGGGTTAATCTAAAGTAAAAGCACTCCATATTTGTGTGTGTGTGTGTAGCATATCATATATAACATGTTTATAATCCGAAGTAGTTTTCCAGACGGTTTTGCAAACATAAAAATACAATGTGAGTTCGTATTTAATATATTCAATTAATATAAATTATGTGGTTCGCGTTAAATATTAACTTTTGGTGAAAACACATTGGTGTAACGGGTTTCGTGGTATATTAGAGGTTATAGCTCCACTCCAGTGCTCCGAACGTAACATTCACTTGCAATTATCGCAATTTTCGTTTTGTAAGGAGAGCTAAATTTTTTCAAACGGGGCTATAATTTATTTATTGCGCCACTTCCATAAACTCTTTCGTTCTCCCGCAAAAACCCATGGCGCTTTCTGGAAATTTAATAAAATAATGGAAGCTGCAAAGTTAGAATATATCATAACATTGCCAGTTTCCTGATGCAAAATAAGTCAAAGTAGGCGGAGTTAATCGTTAATAAATGTCAATATAAATACAACAAAGGACACTTTGATTAATCGGACGTTTATGCTAACGTGAAATGAGTTATTCATCAAAATCGCCAACCATTTCATAAAAGCTGGAAAAATTCGCCAGCGCTGTGTTTTTCGCCAAGCGGAACATTCTGGGCGACGTTACCCATTCGCCTAGTTTTTAAAATACAAAATAACATATTGATTTTCTTTTCTTTTTACCGTTTATCCAAGTGATCTATGGCCCATTGTGAGCCCCAATGCATCACCAAAGTCCGGTTACGCCCTTCTTGAAAGTATGGGCAGTACCGTAAAATTAATCGGAATTCAGTAATGGGCATTTTGCCCCCCCCCAATTGTAACAGGCATTTTTGCTCCCCCTATATAGCCGCTTAATGGACAATAAAAATAAATTGATTGATTTTTCACATTGTTGTCCATTTTCATATCAAGCCAATGTTGGGTTATCATAATTATTAAAGTAATTTGTAATCGAATATATATACTGTCATCAGTATATCAGTATATATACCATTGGCGTACGCAGGGGTGTTGATGGGGGTTGTAACCCCCATTGCAATGAAATTTTGTATATTTAACATAGGAATATGTGAGTTGTAGCTCTGTAACCCCCCCCATTAAGCCTATAACCCCCCCTTATGAACTTTTTACGTACGCCTATATTATGTACTTAGGTATGGTAATCTCAAATTGCATTTTCATTCGACAATATAAAAAATATGAAATATTTAATAAGCCGTCGAATTTTAATGTATAGTTCTTGATCTTCCCTTTTCTTCCTAATGTGGGGCAATAGGGCCTTAATGAAAGATCTCCATTGGTCCTGGTTTTCTGCCAATCTCTTGCTCTTTTCCCATGTTTTGCTTTGCCCTTCAACCTTGCCTGCTGTAGTTATCCTCTATGCGTTCCCTAGTCTACACCTTTTCTTCTTCTTTCCTTGAAGGTTCCAGTCTAAGACTTGTCTACAAACATTGTTGATTTCTTTCTGAGAGAACGTGTATCCTAGCTAGCTATATTTCTTGCGTTGTCTAATTATGAAAAAAAATATGGAGAAATTAATTGATAATTTATACAGCAGAACCCACTTATAATTAGTTCGCATTTAGCAAGTTTTCAGACGTGGTGAGGAAAATATGGATTTTCTTTAGTATAACGATTAAGAGCAATACAATTTAATGGTTAGCAAGCAAAATTTTTGCGGACCCCGGATTTAATGCATAAAAAAAATAACGAAATTTTTTTAACAAAATGTAGAAAATTCTAAAAAAATTCAAAATTTGAAAATTTACAAAAAGTAAAAAAATAAATAAACTCGAAAAAAAATCAATGATTAAAGATATCTCCTTAACTGAAGAGAAAATAATGAGACAAACTTTCCAACAAAAATTCTAATCGAAAAATTCCTGAGAATTCTTCTCCCTTTCAAGGAAAGCTCATCCTTTTCAATATTGTATGTAGTTGGGAGTTTAGAGTAAACGCTTTTTTAAGGCTTTGGATGTTATTACGAGCGAACGGTTTAAAAACGTCAAAAGTTACCTTGAAGGAGGAAAGATATATTTTAAGAATATTCTGCACGTTTTAAAATGAAGTGTTAAGAAGTGAAAAAAATCAAAGCACATTTCATCCTACGTCGAAGTAAAAGATTGTTCGTAGTACAAAAATCTATCTGCTTTTACCAGAAATTTGAATGTTTGATATGCTACGTGTTCGAGTTGGAATACTAAAATTTTAAAAATTGAGAAAACATGTCTTAACTGAAATTCAGAATATTAACTGAAATCCATAAATAAATGTTAAATATATAAGTATAATGATAATGGCATCATCATTATATATATATTGCCTAATAATGATGGTTTAATCGTTAACGGAATTATACCAATGTCTCACAAAAACTAAAGTCTACCGCCTACATAGCATAATAATATCTATAGTTTCACGTGGAGTCAATACACGGACGCTGACTGATATATAGAGAGAGAATTTCTGAAAGTATGGGAAAGAAATGTCCTAAGGAAATATACTGAGCAGTTGATGTAAACAGCGAAAAGAGAATTGGATAAAACAATAAAAAAAAGCATCTGTAGGAAGATCTAGAACTTGTGACAGAAATAAAGGGGAAAAAAGATTCAGACGATTCAGATACGTACAACAAATGGAAAAGCTAGAATATGTAAGAAGACGGTGAAAACCAATGCAGATGGAAGAAGAAAAGTAAGACACGCCTCAGAAAATATCTAAACGAGGTGGAGGAAGGCCTCAGAAGTGTGGGAGTAAGAGAATAGCCAAAGAAAGCTACAGACAGAAGAGAATAAGAAACGATCGTGAAGAAAGCGAAGATGTCTGAGAAAAATGTCAAGTTTCAAGCTTATAATCTTGTCGCATTAATAAAATATTAACTAAAATTTATATAGTTAAGTAAAATTATATTAATCAAATCAAATGTTAAAGATCACTGTAAAACTA
The DNA here is from genome assembly GCA_006491805.2 of Dysdera silvatica. Lineage (NCBI taxonomy): Eukaryota > Metazoa > Arthropoda > Arachnida > Araneae > Dysderidae > Dysdera > Dysdera silvatica. The sequence continues at coordinate 6,104,972 of QLNU02015003.1, read as the reverse complement.
ATCGTCGATTTATTTTTATAGGGAGACTTAATAAAATTTGTTATCCTTCTATTTCTATGATATTACACATTTTACTACAAGAAGATATACTCCATCATTCAATTTAGAAAATTCAGCTAATTCTAAAGTATTACATTTTTTCTAAATTTCAAAAGTTCTTCTATTTCCAATGGAAACGGCTTTGATAAAAGGAATATTTTGATGTAAGTTTGAAATATAATTACGTAATTATTTTAAAATGCATAACGTGGATCCACGATCGGTATAAAGACTCTCTCAAAATTAATAGTTATGGACTGATGTGCCACGGAATAACCGTATTATGAAATAACTTGATGAGAAATACCTTGCCATGGAATATTATTGCCATCAAATGGTTCCCGTGCTTGATATGGGATATTCATACTATGGAATAATGAGCTATGCAACCAAGTACTGTAGAACAGATATGCTGTAGGATAATGTATCATAGAAAAAAAGTTCTTTGTAACAAGAACGCGCTATATAATATCCATATTATGGAATAATTTGCTAAGAAATCACTTCCTGTGGAACCCCTTGCCATGGAATATTTTGTTATGGAATGAATATCCGTACCGTGCAATAACACATTATGAAACATCCTCGCAATGGAATATTGGTACCGTAGAAGAACTTGTTATGTAATATTCATGTTATGTCATGGAATAATGTGCTGAGTAATGGCTACCTCATGTAAAATAACATGCAATGGAATAACTCTGCTATAGTACAAGGTGTATAAATTTCCATATTTTTGCACCATTTGCGTATAAATGGAACAAGTGATTGACGAAGAAGTGAAAGTTGTTTTCGAAACCGACAGAAAAGTTTAAAGCAGTAAAAATATGTTTTCCATTACCAAACCCAAAAAGCAAAAATAATGAAGGGCTGTCCAAAGGCAACGAATCAGCAAAGTGATGTATTGCTCAGAGAATTCTTTTTAAAAAAAAATCAATTCGTTTCACGACCTAGTCATTTTCACTTTCCGAGGAAAACGATTATCAATCTAAATTTGCCAAAAAGTTTTTGAATAATAAAAATTCAAGTGACAGAAATATTAAAAAAACATCGAATGAAATTTACATTTGAAAAATAGGACAATTTCACATTAGATCTGGAAGAAATGGGAAGTTGTACCAGAGTTATAAAGAAATATGACTCTATATATGTTATTCTTGTTTACTTTCCCTTATTATACCTATTATACTTATTATACCATGTTATATTTATTATACCTTACTATATTTATTATACCTTATTGTATTTATTATACCATACTATACTTAGTTTACCCTACTATACTTATTATACCTTACTATACTTATTATACCTTGTACTTATTTTACCTTGCCCAAAGGACACTATATCTTACACACAGTACCATAGTACATCCTTATCGCTATAACATCATGCACATTAATGATATGCAACGTATAGACTTAGGGTTCCTTTACATACACACACACACACACACACACTCTCTCTCTCTCTCTCTTAAAAATTACCGAATACCCTAAATGGTTTTTATGTATAAGTCTTATATGGCATCTTAGCCTTTTTATCGTAAAGTGTACACATTTTCTTAAGTACCATCTCATCAAGGTAATTACTGAGAAGGAACTAAATTATCTGTTTTATGAATCGCATTAATAATTTTTAGCTTCCATAGTTTTGTCCAATTTGCTTCAACTAATATTTAATATTTTTAATATTTCGTAACATTGTATTAAATATTAAGTTTTGCCTAGTAGTTCATCTGAACTATTTTTTTTTAAATAGTTTAGATGAATTATTATAATATGTCTTTTTCAAATACGTATTCAGTATTAGATGAGTTTCAGAAGAGGTAATGAATACTTTACTTTAACTCTTTGGGTGCGTCGGGATCTCAGGGATGGCATGTTGATTTGCCTTCTAAGACCCCGTGTCTGTAACGAGCATTCCCTACAGCTCAACTGGCATCCCTGGGATAACAATAGAGAATAACGGTTTAGCTCTGATCGTTATTGCACTGTGCTTCCCGGCATCTCGATCACTGTTTCATCATGAGACAAGAAAAACGTGTTTATTTGCATTTTCCTGTATATCAGATGTATAAATCTTTCTCTGAAAATTTTGATAGAAAAATACACAAAATGGAAAGAAAGGTGCTTTCTTTCCAAGTCCATTATATAATGGTTGGGCAAGGCCTTACTATTATATATCAACGTAAACGAGACGCGTATCATCTCTTAGATGCCAAACGTGTTGCATTTTTCATCTGGTAGATATCATTCGATCTGTAGGCTGTGACGTAGACACAACGCAACCAAACTATTGGCTAGTACCAATCTACCATCTTGCAGATGGCATCCGACATGTACGATTGATATGTTGTGCATGGATTCAAGCCCAAAAGGATTAATTCTTAAACCCTACTGAAGTCATTCAACATTTAAACCTTACATATTCGTAGTTCACTTAATATTGAAACGGTCCTAAGATGGTGTAGTAGTACATATGCTTTGAATGTCATGCAAAATAATTCCTCCCTCCCTTCCTTCCTTCCTTCCTTCCTTCCTTCCTTCCTTCCTTTCTTTCTTTCTTTCTTTCTTTCTTTAACAGATCTGCAGTCTGGGGGGGTGGGATTTCTTAGACAAAAGAGATTTGGATTGTAAATCTTGGCGAATATAACTTTAACTCTGTTTGCACTATTAAACACAAGCGAACATGAAGCTGAAACCTCACTTAAAATTTTAACCATTTTACTGTTGTCTCTCTGCGTTTAAAAGTGCATTTAAAATCTATAATCTGAAGTATTAGACGCAGATAACTGATTGGCTTTCCGGGTCACCATTAAAGTTACCGATTAGGGAAACTTAACAGAAGCCTTGTGTAAACATGACCTCCACTGACCCAAAAGTAGGATGGTGATAATAGGTTGAATAAATTATCGACTGCACATAGGCTCCAAAAATAATGATCACTTCCGTAATATTTAAAATATCATAAAGGGGAGAACATGTTTATGGTCATATGTAACACCAGGAAACCGGCAAGCATTGCATCTAACACAATCGATGTCTAGTCACAAAATTGTCGAAAAAAGCACAAACAACCATATTGTATATTTTGGACGGACGTTGAAGTCGCGGACGATCTACGATCGGTTAAAAAACGTTGAGTAGAACAGTAACTTAAGATGTTCTTGCCCCAAGATAAGGAAAGGCTATAAAATTCAATTACTTCGGCGCTACCAAGACGGAAAAATATCCTATGAAACAATTTTCCTATGAAAAAAAAATATTTTAAATAAATTGCTGTTTAATTGCAAACATTATTTATTTTATATATATTTAATTGATTCTATGGCTAACTAACGTAAACTATTCGCAACTTCGACATCCGTAACTAGTAGGACGTTCCATGACTTGAAAATAGATTTCATGCATAAAATATAGGGTATCCCATAAATTCGTGAATATCACATAAAAGTGAGAAGAAAAAAATTAGTAAATGACCTGATACTGGTTTTTATAATCTCATCTGATTTCATTACATCGTTTCATTTCAATGACCTTTTGATAGATTTTACCAGTAGAGTTTTAATCTGTTTTCATTTTAAAACTTTGGCGCAGTATAGCCCAGATGCTCTTGCGCCATAAAAAAGCCAAACAAACAAACATAATTTTAAAACTGAATGTACGGTCTCGCCTTGTCTCTCACAGAATGACTTTTGTAATCCTTATGCCATAAAAATAACAACCAACCAACCAATAAATTGGTATATGACCGTGTAGTTTAAGCAAAAATGAAGCGCAAGGAGTGATATTACTTCCTTGGATGAAAAAAAAACAAAAGTTAAAATATTTTAGTAATATAGGAAAAAAGCAATGACGATAGTCAGAATGGCAGTGAAAATTATTAATTTATGTGCAGGCAACACGTAGCATTTCACAACAATAAGTTTTCAATATAACCGCCACCACAAGACACAAGAAATTGTGTTTTTAAAAAGCAAGTGAGAACACCACCACATACAACAGCGTGGAACATACCCAGGTACACGCCAGCGAATACCGCTTTTCGATTGGCAATCAGGGGGTCTTGGGTTCGGGTCCCACTAGGAGCCGGAAAATCATTCTTTTCTTCACAAGTAATTTAATATCTATTGGTACCACATCATTAGCTAATATGAAAAAAAAAATGATTGATTTAATAATGCTCTCATTGTGCTTCATTTTCATGCAGACTACATTATAATACACCAATTTATTCGACTTTTTTATAAATATTTAAAACATTTATGAATATATAGAAGACAACCGGTACATTTTGTAAACTACTAATGCATTGTTTCATAGCCCAGCGTCAAGGCCGCCCACAAGGAGGGCATTTGGGGGGTTAATTCTCCTCCCCATTGCAACAATATTATTGGCTGTAAATCAATTATTTTACGGAAGCAAAAAGTTCTATAAAAACGCTACTTTTTTTTTTCTTTTTACCAAAACTCTTCCCCTTTTTGAAATCTTGCGGCCGAGCCTTCTAAGTATCATCACGCTTGAAATATGTAATATTGAAAAAACATGGAGAAAAATCATTTTAAATCTTAAAAGTAAGATCTCACGACTCTAAACTCCGAGTGATTTTGTTTCTTTTGAAGGTGAGATCGATGGAAGATTAAGAACGAAGACCCCACACCGTTTATCGTGAGCTGCAAACCGTGTAACAATATTTTCGCCCTCAGGACGCGAACCAGGACCTGGGGATCCTGAATTCCAAACCTCTAGGCCAACCTGCTTCTCACATTTAATATATATACTTGATAACAGTGGCTTTCATACGGCTACTGTGTTCGTGTTTTGCCTGCGGGGACTAGTTAGTCGGCCATTGGACAATTTCGCTATGTTACAAAATGTATTATTTGTACGTTTCAACCGCTCATTACCTTGCCATAGAACTGTAAATAATAGTAATAATAATATTCTTTAGCTATTTCCGTACTATTTAGGAAGGCCACACACCGTGATATAATAGTAGCTTTCTAGCCTGGTTCAATTATAAAGGAATTTTAGCATTTCCTTTTATAGCGCATGCTATATATAGTATATTGAATTTTATATATATGGTGTATTGCATTTCGTGTACATTATATGTCACATTTTGTACATAGTATATTGCATTTTGTACATAAGTATATTGTACGGCCAGTGAAATAAACAACTGATCACTTATTTACTATTCGTGCAATAATTGTGTTACAGAAAATTCAAAGGTGCCAATCGATAGCAAACAATGAAATATATCAACTCATATGCATAATATTTATATAAAGGACCGTTTTCATATTAAAACTTGCAGCAACTTTGAAAATTCCAAAGACAATACCTAAATTTGATATCATAATCGGATTCTGGACAATTCAGTTAGGCCAATTTTAAATTTTGGCGTCATTCTGACTAATAAAACTCGAGATATTCTATAAACGTCAACGTCTATAAACGTCTCGAGATATTCTATAAAACGTCTACGTTTACTTAAATAAAAAAATTAACTTGTGTGTGTATGTGTAGGGAATCCAATTTTCTAAGCAAACCTGTTGAAATCAAAAAGTTATAATATGATTAACTTTTCTTCTTACTTGACTGCTATGCGAATTACCCAGATTAGATTCCAATAAATACATAGCGCTCGCCGATTTTTTTACAAATCCGTAGTCGGATGTTTGGCTGCCTAAGCCGAAGAGGTTCGGATTTTTTAGAAAATTGTAGTTTTTTGACATGGCAGTGCCTTGGCTGTTCTTACCGCTTAAAACACAAATAAAGCTCAAACCACGATTAAGGTTTGAACTGCAGATTCCCAAAGTCTTTCACTGAAGATGGGAAGCGAGCAAGTTAGCTTATCCTCTATCATAAATAAGCCGATTCATTTTTATTTATTTACTTATTTAAAATATACAAATTTAGGTTCAATATTCAATTATATGAAACATCAAATATAAGTGACATTCTATATGTCACCAGGGCATCACGAGAAAAAAATTACGGTTGACAAAGCCAGTGTAATTTAATGGTTGGATCATTGAACAAGTTGGCACGCCGCTAATTGGAACCATGTGACATTTGACTCTCGCAGCTCCGTTTTTTTAAATATTGATTTAAAATCTAAAACCTGAAACATTAAAGATAGAGATGACTAATTAATTTTATCGTCTGTCACTCGCATGGCACTGCATAGAATACAACGTCCTTGTTACATATAAAGGAAAATTTTCTTTAATATCACAGTGTATGTGATTTCTTTAACAATAGCTCTTAAAAGGATTCGAAAATTTTTAGTAAATTATATCAGTTATTTTTAATGCGGTTTTTATAAAGCATTTGACAATGAACCTATGCGACCATATCAGCTTCTTTCAAACTGGAGAGCCCTATTTTTTCATTGGAAGAAAGTGTCAGAATTATGGAAAATTTGTAATAGATCATCAATATCTTCGCTCCATGCAATAATGCTAAATCGTCTAAGCCATCAACTTTCTAAATTTAACTCCATTGTGCAAACGCCACCTTCAGCGCGAAAATTTACGCCTATTTCCCGGCAAATGTTATAGGCGAACTCCATCAAGAATGAATGGTACGCCACCGACAACCGTTGCTTCCTTCCGTACTGAAATTGGAAGCATAAAGTACGATAAAATATAGGTCTATCAGTGGCGTAATGAGTTACCCCGTCGTGGCGCACCATCTACTGACCAGAGATTAGGCTAAGGATATAGCCGAAACGTGACTCTTAGACCATCGTAAATATTGGGTGGCGCAACACTAAAACGATTTTAGCGTTTGGAGGCCCTTTCGAAGTGCATTACAGATCTTTAACCTTTTGCTGAAACAATAATTGCCGGAACAAAAATAATGGACCTCATTTCCTACGCAGGCGCAATAGCGTCACAATTCCGCTCGTATATTCACAATTAATCCATAAAAATACTGTTGTAGTTACAATGTATCTGAATGCATAATCCGTCCAGAAAATAATTTTCATTCCCTTAGTGCGTTACGTAGAAGATTCTTGTCTAGATACGCTTTAATTGCTGACAGCATTACCATTGAATCATACATTTAAATCAACGATAGACGTCACGCATGGGCGGCAAGTTGCAGTAACTTTTACCATGAACATTCTCTACTTGGTGGTATTGCCATATTCATTATCTAGATGATGTTTTTGCAATTTAGTGCGCATTTTGGCTGATTTCATGCGAGTCACATCGATGTATTCAGTTAAAATTAGATGATTGTTGATGATGACTTTATGATTTGGGTTTATTTTAATCACAGTTTAAGATTATTTTACCATGTAGGAATCGCCTCATTTTGTCGAATATCCCTATTTTCATCACTTGCTTGTAACATTCTAACTTGTTCATATTACAATAAGTAAATGATTGGGAACAGATTAATAGATCATCAAATTCAAATAATGACGTTTAATTGATATATTATATATCTGAAATTAGAAAATATTGGTAAGATCTTCATCATCAGTAAGGAATGTATGCAGAATGTAGAATGGATTCCCTGGTGGAGGAGGGGAACTGAAGACATGTTCTAATTCTCCAAGTGGAAGATCCTGAACGGATGATAGAAATACTATTAATTGTTGTAAATACTATAAAAAAAGATGTTTTGAATACCACAGCGGTTCTCAAATGTTTTGTGTCGCGGAACACATTTTAGAGAAGAAAACTTATCTTGCAGCACTATCATGGCCCTTATGCTATAGGCACGTTGGTACATTTTCGCCTATTTTAACTAACTATATTTTTTCAGTTCAGGCCGGACTGGCCCGGTGGGGATGGGCGATCGCCCATTGCGCCCCCAGCCTCTGGCGCCCCCTGGGCCTAATGATCTTTTTTTAATTTGTCTATGGCGTGAGAATCATAAATGACTGAAAAGTAAATCAAATATATATTATTTCAATCACACATTATCATTATAATTATTTAGAGTAGATACAGAGATTACAAACACATAGCCAGTGCAGAACCAACGTCATTTTCGTGGGGGGATGTACGCCTGAATACCGCCGATTGCAAATTGAAATTTTCGACACATTTTGCTAATAATTAGTATTAAGATGTAAGATATTACCCTTCTCAGGGATAACACAATTGCCAAATAATGGTCAACACACAAAGCCACCGGGGCGAGTTTTTTGTGAGTTTTTCATAGGGGACTTTTTTTATTACCAATAAATTTGACACCCACGTATTATTAGCTCAATCTAGAGCTATTTTTGTTTAGGAGAAAAAGAGACGCCGACCCCATCCTGGATGGGGACAGCGCACAGTGGGGCAATGGCGGCCAAAATTCGATTTTCTGAAAGTGAGTATTTTTATAATCTGATATACATTCCTAACAGTAAATTAAGTGTAAAATCCATTTATAATAGCTGTCTATCGATTAAAAATTGTTTAAATGTGCCAATTTCTGTTCAAACGTGAAAATTTTAAAAATCAGTAGAACCATGTGTAGTTTTCAACACTTCCGTCCACACCCGGTTTTGTTTAAAAATAAAATTTTCAGTCGTTTATACGATGGAAACACATCAAAAAATGGCATGAACACGTTATTTGAACGAAAGAAATAGGATAGGAAATATCTGAAGAGGAAGTACACGATGTTTGTGGATATTTTTGTGAGAGAAACTTCTTTTTTTTTTACTTTCAAAAAAAGCTTCACGAGACGTCAACACGCCTTTGCCATTTTTCTACTTTAGATACCTTAAAATAACAATTTTATCAATTTCAGCTGCAAATATCTGCAAATATGGCTTCCACACTACGTTTTGTCCATTACGGCGTATTTTCCTAGATGCGCATATTTCGCAGTATAAAACACCGAGATAAAACTCAGACAACAAATACCAATGAAAGCGTTTTGCGCGTTCTAGGAAAACACTTCCATTGGTTTTTTATTGTTTGAGTCAGTCCTCGACGTTTTTCATTGTTGCGCTGTAAAATATGCGTATCTAGAAAAACGCATCTTTGGAAGTGTTTAAATATTACATAAGCACCTTTGGGGGCGTGGCCGTTGTGCTTATTTTCCTATGTTAGCCAATGTTAATTTTTATTTACGGGGGGAAAATTGAAATGGCCAAAATATTGCTTACGTAGTATTTGTACTCTGCCTTTAGAAAAAGGAGGAGGACCAGATAAACGGGCTTGCGTCAAGAGCCAAAAGTTCGATAATTTGATCTCTCGTAACTTTCGTCAAAATAGAACTATTTTCAAAATTGTGACATCATTGTTTTCAGAAGAAAAAAACTCGTTAAACTGATATGAAACATAATTATATTCTAATTGAAAATAGTCAGGCGCCCAGTTTTTAAGGGCGCTCATAATTTTTGTACCGCAAAATCAAGTACGCTTCACTCGGTAACAAATAAAGTTGATTTTGCTCAAATATATTGAGGCGTTTAAAAGTTATTAATTTTTCCCTACTTTTAGATGCAATGGCACCATTGTGCGGCCTCTCTTTTCTCTTAAAAAAATTCGCTCTAGATTGAACTAATAATACATGGGTACCAAATTTATTAGTAATAAGTAGTATTAAACAAACTATAATAAACTAATATATAAAAAGTAGTAAAACTTCATTATATCCTCAAATTCGTTACAAGAAAGGACACGAACGATAGGCACGGTGTTTTTTCCCCTTCCAAATTTTGGCTTATTCGTTTTCGGCAGTGGCGGCCAACAGTTTTTTTAAGAGAAGGGGGCCTAACATTCAATTTTGTTCCCCCATAAAGCTAATGTCATTTTTAAATATTAAAGGAGAGCACCGTGGGGCACCATCATAAATCCCCGCCTGATTTCTGGTTACAATTTTATGCTGAACGGAAAAACAATTATCCCGAAAATTAGAGGTGCGGGAAGGAACAGGTCCATTGTCCAGTTCATATTTTAAATCTTGTGATGACAAATGCAATTGAATCATGCAAGACCATCGAAAATTTCCCGGGAATAATATAAAACAATACGTTGTCATGGGTGATAGGGCTCGCGCACTACTCCAAAAATCCAAAGTATGCGCCGCTTGAGAAAACCTAGTCTGCTCCTGTTGAGACCCCTCATAATTTTTTAAATGTACGCTCCTGTATATAATTAAAGTTTCTTGAATGCTGCTTTCTTTGATTATAATTAACTTAATGCGACCTTCCAACATGAAAAGATTCCCCACCCTTTTTTTGTACAAATGCAAAAAAATATTCCTATGCCTACTCACAAACATTTGTTCCCTTTCATTCGAAGTGTCGCTTCCTTTCAAAGAAATGAATTTCCTTCTGTAGTTGCAAATTTCAAACAAAAAGTGCACCCCCACGTCGGGAATCGTACTTGCGACCCTGTGCAATGATCCGGTAACGTCATTCCCCTCTCAGCCAAGAGGTCCCGAATTCGAGTCTTGTTCACGCAAAATCTATTATCACAATTTTTAAAAATTTCATATATTTGATAAGTTGTACATTGCGTAAAATAAAACAAAATTTTCTACACTTAAATCATATTTTTTTATATTTTTGAGACGGATTGATCCTTTTTAAACCAATTTTTAAGAAGAATTTGTTGAGAAGAATGTGCCATTTTTAAATATATTTATAATGTCACTCAAAATCGCACATTTAAGCTCTTTTTCTTTTCTCTCTCTCTCTCGCTTTCTCTTTTTCAACATTAATGTTAAGGAAAATAAGAGGTTTTAACAATATGGCTTCTCATATGCGTATATATTCCCATTCATTCGGTGTGTCGCTTCATTTGATAAAACCAAACTCACTTTTTGGACTCAAAATTAAAAATAAAAAAATGCCCACACAGGAATCGTATTTGCTACCTTGTAAAGTTACCCGGTGATGTCATTCGCATTGCAGCTAAGAGGCCCCGAGCTCAAATCCCTTCCCCGCAGAAGCAATTTTCATAATTTTTTCAAATTTTATCCTTTTGACAAACTGTCAACTGACAAACATAAAATAGATCGAGAAATAGAATCAAGCGATTACATAATACAGTCATTTGATTATATTATGTAATCACCTTATTAATGGCTATAATCGATTGCAATCGATTACATTTTCGCGTACTCACATCTGTAATTGTAATTGAATGTTTTGAAGTAGCTGTAATCTGCAATATAATCATAATCACACTTTTAAATTTCATTTAATCATAATCGTTTTTTGAAATTCTTAGGTAGTCGTAATCGCTAGGATTGTAATCACTATAATCATAATCAAACTGATTATTTCTGATTGCTTGCAAGTAATCATGATTATAATCTGTAATCGTAATTGTAATCATGCTTTTTTGTGTATATTCATAATCGTAATCGAAAAATGAAAATTGCCTGTAATCGTAGTCAAAATAATGATCCAAATTTTGATACTTAGGTAATTGTAATCGTAATCCTACTATAGTAATCGTAATCATATAAACTGATTATAATCGTTCCCAACTCTCTTAGCCTTTATGCAGGAACATAAATCAATCAGCGCATGGAGTGTTTGTGAGTTTTACGGTACAAAGGTAGCGAGGGTCATACTGCTCCGAGACAATTAATTTTTAGAAAGATCCAAACCTCTTAAAGCCTAGGGAACCAACTCCCGAACTAAGATGATCAGTTTGTAGGTAAGTATTTATTTTTTGCATAGTTGGGAGTCAAACCCGAGATAACCGCATGCTAGGCGATTACGTTACCATTGCAATGCGGTCAATCAACGAAAAGTGAGTATCCAGAGCGTTCTTTCACACGGCATCGAGGGTGTCCGCAGAGGTTATCAGAATACGTAGTAATCCCAAATTTGTAATTAATATTTACGATATAGCATGGAGATAAAACTTTCAGTTGTTGAATTCTGCTGTTGTTCTGCTTCGTAAATCATCATGTCATGGAACTCTAATTATGGAAAATTATTTTAATTATTGTGATTTGCGCATTTAATTTTTTTACCGAGTGCCCAGGATGCAGATGGTGACTGGGATCTATCCATTATATGTGCCAAGAGGCTTGTAAACAACATGCATTTAAAACAGTTCTCATTTATTCAAAGATGAAATCTGTGCAAATTATTTTAACGAAGATAATTTACAAAACTCCCAATAACTATAATTTGCTACAAATAAATACCTTCATGTGAAATTGTGAAATAGTAATGTTGAAATTTGTAAAATGTACAATACATAAAAAATAATTGTTATTATTATTATTAAATTATTGTGAAAAAATTCTCTCAAATGCCATTTTCTTCTTAAGCGAGTAGCAATTTCAGCTCTGGGCCGTTTTTCCTTGACTCAACAACGATTAGAATATGAGCCAATCAAAACATTGGGGGAGTGGCTAAATGTTTTGTAAGGAACATTTTATTCCTCGTTTGATCAACAAGTTTTCACGCCCAATATCAAAGGAACGCAAAAGAAAGTTGTTGAAATTAATTAAAGATACTGAGTTTAACACTTTTGCCTCTGTTGAGCTGTTGAGCTCTCTCTCTCTCTGTGCACTAGATCAGATGTAGGTCAGTTACAAGGTAGACACGTAATCATTATAATGACCGGCGAGTGTACGCGAGGCAAAAGGGACGGACAAGAAACCAGCTATTGTCCGAAACTGAGCCGGCTCTGTCAAACATCACCCTACAGGTATCCTGTTTTACAAATTACGGGGGTCTTGCAAATATTGTGGTACTTTGTCTAAATCTGTTTCGGTCCTAAAAACTTCTTACCATCCGTTCCTACATTCAGGGTGTGATTATACTGTGGTGGTATCTGCACATGTCATGTAATAGAATTATTCTGTCCTGGGCAATCACTTGAATATTTTATTATGTATCATACCACGCATTCTAAAAATGCTCTGTACATTCCTCGCAAGTTAAATAACATCTAAACATTATCTTCCTGCAACCTAAATGAAGGTATTGCTAAGCTTCCTGTCAATTATTCACCACGTTATTCCAGTCTGTTTTCTTATTTCATTTACTTACCTTGCCTTTGAGGATGTTTTCGCGCTTTTTAATCATCGAGCGTACCATTATCCAGGTTTTTTACTCTCTATTATATACTTATCTAGGTGTTTTACTCTCAATAGTGCCAAATAAGTTCATGATTACCTCACAGCTACTCACTGTAGTCAGGGAATTGGTTCATTCATGCCTTAACAGGTTTGAATTTCTCGGAAAATATATGGGTCTTGGAGCAGAATGACCATTGCTGTCATAGCTCCGTAAGACTCAGAAAACTGACAAACAAAAAATGAAGAATTGCATTATTCCCTTATCTCCGTAAAGACTAATAGCGTTTGTTGTAACCGGCTTTTTAATTTTAATACAAGTAGTTCTTGTTTCTTTCCAATTAAAAAACCCACCACGTTCCTGATTAAACGATCTTTAACTCTATTTTTCCAGCCCAAAATCATGAATGGACTGCTACAATGAATATAAACTTTCCGTTGTCTAAAGAATCCCCTTCTTCTGAAACCGTTACCTCAGGTACCAAGTACGTTCATTACAATTCATTGATCTCACATTCCTTCATTTGGAATTCAATAATTCAGGCGCACCTCGATATCTGTAAAAAGTACCCCCTGGCATACATATAAAATTGCTATTTTAAATTGTTTTTAAGGTACTCATAGCATCACTATCTCTTAAAGTATATACCCTTTTGTCAATTTAAAACAAAGTCCCAACTTCTTATCTTTTTAAAGAATTAGTATCTCCTGAATACCACTGGTATTTCTCAAGAAATTCCCGAAAATGCGCGCATCTTATTGATACTGGGCGGTTCTATAAACAACTTTTGAAAGATTACAGAAAAACTATGCGCTTTATGAATTTTAATAGGCGTATTTAATTTACAAATTTAATTAAAAAATGAAAACACATATGTAAATTATAATAACCACAGTTTTAGAACATTTAGTACATTTTATGTAACAAAATACCTAAGCATTATGCTTTTAATACAGAAACAATGGATATCCGAGTACAACAAAGATAATGACCATACAACAGTAATGTTTAATTTCGTCTCTTGAAGGAATATAGAACTAGCATTTTATTTATTTATTTTCCTTTTTTATATGGTTTTATGGAGCAAGAACAGACAAAGTCATGCTGCATCAGAACTTACAGTTTTCAAAGGAATGCAAACCTCTGTTGTCTAGCGAACCAAATTCTGGATTATGGCGGGCTGAAAAACAGCACACGTCCTATATTAGAAATGAGACGGGCTCAGCCCCTAGCCCGAACCCGGACTCATTAGATGTGTGCAACTGAAGTTAAAAAACGAACTTTTCTATATTGAAACTTTCAAAGAAATGCAACTATGTGTTCGAGGATTATAGACATATGTGTATATGAAAATTCGAAGGAAATTAAATAGTGTATTTTAAAATTTTTTTTTTTTAAAATTTAAATCGTACATCAAGGGGTTACATTTTTATTCAAAGCTTCGGGCTTGGGCTCAAATTCCCACAAAGTACTCCGGGCTCGGTGGGCTCAAATTGCAACTATTTGGACTCAGGCAGGCTCGGGCCTCGAAAAATGAGCCCGAACTCATCTCCGTCTTATGGTACTAGCGTAATCGAACCCGAATTAACGTTTTAATAGACGAACACGTTACCACTACGCCCTCTTAGGGCTTAGATATCTTTTGAGAATTTAGGATCACCTTCTAGACGCCTTAGAACACCCGTCCATAATATTCCCCTAGCCTTTGATTGTTGAGTTAACAAAAGCGTTAAGTTAGTAAAAAGTAATTTCTTTTTGTGTAAAAACCCTTCTGTAATCTCTGTTTACCTTTTGTAATCTCTGTTTCCTTTTGTCATCTATTTTCTAATTTGTTATCGCTTTTCTGATTTGTCATTTCTCTTCCCAGTTACCAGCTTGAGTTAAGGAACGAACCGTTAAAAACAAAGTTGAAGAGATATGCTGTCCGAAAAGTACGCGTTTCCAAAATTGATATATAGCCCCTATACAATGGTTGTAAGCCACGTTATGTAACTGACCATCGAAGCAATGAGAAACGCATGCTCTTCAAAAATTCTGATCACGCTTGTGTCTTTCTTTTTTGTTTTGAATATGCACGTGGGGCTTGGCCCCCGTGGCCACCGAAACTGAGGATTGTAATACCGTCTGACCAATACTTTCATATGAGTGCCAAAATACATTGGTCCTTACTGCCATTGGAATTGCTTTCATTTGAGCATCATCGATGTTCAAAAATGAATCTATGTCGTTGTTAATTACCGGTGCGTCAATGGTGCATGAAAACCATTGATGTATCATATCGATACTATAACCGATGACACAGTCAATTAATATTCGTTATCATTTTATCGAAAAGAATCGATTAAATTCCGTCGATATCATGTAGTTCTATTGAAACATTAATTTAGAATGAATAATTATGAACGGGCTGTTGCCGTGACTTCTCAGAATTATTAATTAATTTCGGTGCAATCAATGAACTTGACTAGTTATTTGAAAAAAATTTAAATTTATGAGAGAAAGAGCAGCAGTTTTCTAGAAACATAATTTGTCTTTTTGATTACAACTTCATTGGACTGAACGTATGTGTTACAATTTAACTTATACAGTGTACCCTCCTTCAATTCACCAATAAATGGGGAAAATCAATCGCTATAGCGAATGCATTCCTTTATTTTAGTTCTTTTAAAACAATATAGATTTTAGAGCCGTTCCTTTTCTTTGAATAGGTTGCTCATATGGGCGCCCATATGGGAGACAGGGTGGGGGGGGGAATCGAGCGCTCCCTAGCCGTTCAAAAATTTTATTTGCCTAATTCTGCTATGCATTTAGTTTCAAAGGTTTTACAAGTAGGTTTTAAAATAAGGTACTTTTTAGCTCATTACTAATTGTCAAACGGTATCAATTATTTTTGTAGCATTTTAGTATCTTATACATTCACTAAAATGTTTTACAGCTCTGAGAAGACAATAACCATTTTTCTCAGCCTCCCCACTACCTAGAATTACTCATATGGGCTCCCATAATTGCTCATTTAATGAGAATTACCGTCTACAGTCTTGAGATAGCCAGAATCTAAAGTGTGTCCGCTTCGATTTCCTTGATGCCAAATAAACTCCTACTATATCCAATATTTGAAACAAGAGTCAGTGGAGGCTCGTGACTTCAAGAACGAGCGAAGTGGCGAGCCCCTCCTCCACCCCCCAAAGAAACCGGAAAAGTGGTTAATAAATTTCCGTTTTCTAGCAAAATAATTATATTTATTATGATATATATATATAATTTAAAAATATGAATGTATTTAAATAATTCAATTATTTACACATAATAGACCTTTCAATGCAAAAACTGCGCATACACTAGTAATTGTATGAAATTTAAATATTATCAAAACATATAAAATTATTCATTATATACATAAAATTGTTAAAATATTTCAACAATAAAAACGTTTTAATTTAAAATTTCAATAATCTGCCATGTATAATATTCCAAATACTCACAATATATAGAGAGGACCTGATATGGTACTACATGTTGTACAGACAGAGATAATATGTGGAGACAACAAGCAAAATAAAAATATGCAATATATGCTTACCCAGTCTTTATTTTTTGAATATAAGTTCGATTCTTTTAGACTTGCAAACTTGTCGATGATGTGAAAAAATGGTTGAGTTTCTATTAACTCTTTTAATAGTTCCTTTTCAATTGAAATTTTTGACAAGTTTCTAAGTCTGTCTTCTAACATTCTATTACGCAGACGGGTTTTGATTCTGTTTAAGCAAGAAAAACTCCGTTCTACGGAAACACTAGTGGACTGAACAGTCACTATTAAGCAAAAAACTTTATAAGCTTCTTTAAAGATGTTTCTGGTTTCTGTTAAAATTTCCATGAACGTTTGCAATTTCATATCTCTATTCTGCTTATCCAGATATATGTGTTTTAATTCATATTTCAATCTTTGGAAGTCAGTAAATATACTGGGGTAGTACACATTTAAATTATTTATTACTTCCGTAGGAAATTTATTGGAATACTCTATAAATTTTGAAGTATCCATTAATGTAATAAAATGAAGCTTTTCCATATCTTGAAAACGTGTAGTAATTTGTAAAGAAATAGTATCTAATATTTCATAAAATATGAATTTTATATTTTGCAAGAACTTTATTTTGTGTGAGCGTCACTTTTTTTTTGTCCCTCACGGTGTTCAGTTGGAACTGTTGTTTTCGAAATCACTAATTCGAAAATTTCCACGAACGTATCCTCCTTTCGTTTGCTGTTTAAAAGAATCTGCGTATTTTTAATTTGTGAGATGCAAAAATTAATGTCAAATGACTTATTTTGTAGTACATTGAAGAGAACATCCGTAAGTCCAAAAATATGGTTAAAAACAACAACCAAAAGTGAAAATTCAAAGTCGTTAAATATATTTAAATAGCCGACACTCTGCCTAAGCGAAGTTTGATCGGAGGTTGGATCGTTCATAATCTCAGTAAATACTTCTTTTAAAGAATCCCATTCTTTATTTATAACACTCAACATTTTAGAGTTTGATGTCCATCGCGTAATAACAGAAGTAGGAATTCGTCTTCCGACGACTGTATCGACCACGTGAGTTCGTTTGGCAGAATGATGAAAAAATGCAGGTATGCCGCTTACAGTTGCAAAAAATATGCGACACTGTGAAATGTTGTTTCAGCTTTGTTGTAGCACTAAATTCAGACGATGTGCCAAACAATGAATAAAACTGCTTCTGGTGCTACTTCTTTAATTTTGGACTGAAGACCATTTAAGTGCCCTGACATTGCGCTTGCCCCATTAAAACGTAATCCTATAAGTTTTGATTTATAGTTAAATTTTTCGAGGCATCTTGATACAAGGTTAAACAATGCTTCGGCAGTCCGATTGGAACTGACGTCATAAAATCCCAAAAATCGTTTCACTAACTTTCCACAAGCAATAACATACCTAATTATGATACTACATTATGATTTTTGGACAATATCTGTGGAATCGTCTACTTGTATAGAAAAAAATGCAATCCTTTATTTCTTTTTCGATATGTTCATTGATATATTGCCAAATGCAGTCAATTATTTCATTCTGAATAGTCTTAGAATTGCCGGCAAACATGGGTGTGATTTTTCAAAAGTGCTCATGAATGTCCACAGGGCTTATCGAAATGCAGTTTTCTAACAATTCTTTAAAATTCCCACGATTAGTGGAGATTACGTCTTCGTGATGACCACGAAATGCTAATTCTTGCTTCCCCAAGTAAAGAACAGCACGAATGGGCGGGCAATTGAATGAAACGTCCATTAAGCTGCATATTTTCGTTGAAGGGTTTAATATATAGCCTAGAGTTTTCTTTTAAAGCATCCTCGGTACCACTTAAATTTTTTTTTAAGTTTGAAAAAGCTAATCTACAACTCATGTGGTCAAAAGAACCTTCACGCTGATGAACAGCACGAGTGACGTTCCAAAATCGTTGAAACCACTCTCATTCCGCACATTTCATTTAACACAAATGATCAAACATTGTATACAAAAAACTTTATTTAATAGTAACTCCCACACAGCCATTCAAACTCCGAATATAACAAAATCTTAAAATGCCGATTATATACTTTGTCCTTTTTTTTTTACAACTTTATTTACATTTAACATAGGAATGGGCTTTTCCTTACTTAAAAATTCTTTTTTATCATCGTTATTCCACCTGGAAAATGGGGTTTCTAATAAAAATACATACCTGGTCATTTAAGGGAAACGTCATATTGTAAAGGAACCTCTTAAGTTTAACCTAACGAATCTAGTAACGGAAATATTGATTTCCTAGGCGGTTTGAGAACTTGTAGCATAGTGCGCATATCTGAAGTTTAAACTATATAAAAGATGGACACAGCAGTGTCCCCAGTTTAACGGCTGCTCTTCGAGCGGCTCCACATGACGTGACGTTAAACGTAATTCATTAGTCACGTGAGGAAAGTGGAAAGGACGTCTCATCCTTCCTAGCAAGCTTCTTCCTATTCTTCTAGTGTGTTAAAACGATCATGGTGCGGTACAGTGTAGCATATAATTGCAAGGAAAGGGGTGGGGAAGAAAGGCGGAATTTACTCATTTCACAGGCTTATTAATGTGTATATATCTTCTGTTCACATTGTAAATGATACGGTTCCCATTATCACAAATAAACATTTCATTCACACATAAACACAAATTACCAAGAAAGGTACCAGCTTTAACCTAAAACCAGAAAATATGGAAGAAATAAGTCATTAAAATGTATAAAAAATAATATATAGCAATTATATAAAAAATCGACATATTTTAAATATCATATTTCTTTTAAATTATTGAAAATATATTTTTACTTTGTCAGTTGGTTTTAAAATATAGGTATTTATGATATAAAAGCATATTAAAAATTTCAGAACTCTAGTGCGCATAGATCTGAAGATAATCTCTGCGCAATATAGAAAAAGTGATTTTGAGAAAAAGAGCGTTCAAGTTGGAACTTGGTAACAAGGTAACATGTAATAGTTATTTTTATTTTATACAATAGTGCAAGAAGTAATTGAAGAATTTTGATGCGGTTTGTTTTAAAACACTGCCAAAAATCGATATTATTTTTTAAACTAATAAATAAAAAATCGATTTTTTAAAGATTTAAAGGTCCTGTGTCCCCTTAAGAAACAAAAACACAACGAAATTACACGCTTCTACTGTTACCACTCAACGTGCCTCGAAATACTTCAGGGTAATTAAATAATTCTAACAGATATAACACTAAACTGTTTGTAGTTTGAATCAAAGTTTTATTCAATTCTTTGATTTAATTTTTTTTCTTTGACCAGTAACACCCCCACAGAAAATTTTTTACCTCTAGAAACCTCTGTGGTAATCAAAAATCTCAATTTTTATTTCTGATCAAGCCATACCTCTGTTTTGGTAATTTTTACCTTTTTCCCCATGCAAAACCTCTAGATTCAGAGGTAAAACCTCTGATCTGGCAATACTAGCTGACATGATGATGCGATAAAAATTTCTCTTCTCTGACAGTACTTGCTTTCGCCGTAAATATTCCATCGCCATGGTAACCATGTTCGCAAAGCATTTCCGTTTTGAAGCGAAGCTCTGAATTTCTATCGTCGCTTCATCCGTCCCTTTTTCTCGGCGGGCAATATTTCGTTGGTGCGTTTAACGCGTTTAAAGCGCTGACCTAAAAACATAGTCTTTTGTTCCTGAATGTAATTCCAATTATATTAAAGGAATTAAATTCAAAAAAAAATAGTGGGCTCAAAATAAAATTTTGAATTTTATTTTTCTAATCAAATTTTAAATTTGATAAAAAATAAAAAGGATTTGGAATTTAAATTAAAAAAACTGTTCAACCGCCCAATTTCTTTAGGTGAAGTGCCGCTTCACTCGCGTCACCCGACGAGCCCACTGGTATTGGTGCATAATTTTTATCACATGACGGAAACCAAAAAATAATGGGGAGGTTTCATGAGGAAGAAATGTAAAAATATAATGTTGGTGATATTGCTATTCCGTGGGCATGCAACGCAAGCATTTTAACTTACCTTTTGGAATATTTGGGCCTGATATTTTCTTCATTTGTATGTAGTATTTAATTTGTTTTTGTTATTTTGCTTTTACAGGTCGGTCAATCGTCGATTTTGAATAATACTAGCTACGAATATTCGTAGAAAAATTTATTGCTTTACATAAATTACTATAAAACTAGGTAAAATGAACTGCTCGGAGTTTGTCTGAGAATTTCTGTGAATACTGTAGCTATAAACTAATGAAAATAAATTCGATTTGCCATGATAAAGTTACAGTTTAGCGGCTAGAAATTCAATGAAAAATGGCATTCCTGCATAGAGGTGGTTTAACGACTGGTGAATTAAAACAGATGAATGGCACACAATATTCTAATACAATGTTTCTCGAGTTGGATTAAGGAAACCTTGAGAATTCTCATTAACTCATAGAGGTCGGTAAACCTTTGGATATTCAATATTTACAAATACGTAAATGTCAGCTAGCGTTTGTTATGACTTTTGACTGCTTCAGTCACTACAGAAAGAAAATCATAGTTATAAACGTGGACCTGCTTTGACATTTTGTCAGGAAATCAGAAGGAAATGTATGAATGTGCTAAATAAACTTCTGATAAGAGATTCTGATGGAAGCAAATTGAAAATTGCGACAATTTTAACCGGGCACTCGCTTTCCATAAAAGTGATTGTGTAATTGTCATACTACGAAAGAATGAATGAATATCTACGAGTGCTGAACAGGGTGAATGATATGTAACTTCCACATTAAAATACATTATCAAAAAACGCAACAATAATAACAAGATTAACAATAAAAAAATCCATGGCGGTTGCAGAAAGGAATATCAATCAGTGGATGCGTAATTAAAATGTCCACAAATAAGAAGAGTGTGGAATTGTGATATAGCTGCTTTGGGGTGCCATGTTCCACCATTTTATGTCCTTGTGTGAAAACATACTATAAAATTAAGTAAAATGAATGGAAAGGAAATAATAAAAAGCAGAACGAAAACAGAGAAGAAAAAATCAAGAAGAATTACTTACATTTAGTCTCATTCGATGTAATTTCTCTCTTCACTTGCATTCCCACATCACTTGCAATCGACACCGCACTTACACGCCTCCAAAATGACACAACACTACATGAACGCACTTCACTAACACCTCACGACATCTGCACATTGTTGAAATTTTGTCTGGACTCTGCTGTGTTCTCCTCACATGGTTCTATCTATAGACAAGTTTTTGGCACTGCCATGGGATCTCCGGTCTCAAGTGTTGTAGCTAACTTGGTCATGGAGTCATTTGAGGAAACTGCTTTATCTTCACCGAATTTTAACATTAAATTCTGGAAAAGATACGTCGACGACACGTTTGTTGTACTTAAAACTAATACACTCCAAAGCTTCTTCCATTACCTTAATAACTTAAACTCACATATAAAATTCACATACGAAACAGAACAGAACAATAAACTCCCTTTCCTAGACGTTCTTGTACACAGATCTCACGATAACTCAATCTTCACCTCAGTTTACCGTAAACCCACACATACAGACAGATATCTCGATTTTAAATCGCATCATCCAACATGCCACAAAGCTTCCGTTGTTAAAACATTAAGTCTTAGAGCGAATTCTCACTGCAGTAATGAAACACTTTCAAACACAGAAACCAAACATATACACACGGCACTTAAAAATAATGGATACCCTAAACGATTCATTCTCAGAAACTGTAGACCCAATAGTACATCTTTAAACAATACATCTCACACCCGCATATCTATTCCATATATTCACGGCATTTCCGAAACAATCTCTCGCATCCTTAAAGAGGCAAATATCCATACATTCTATTCCCCTGTCACAACACTTCGCAAACAACTTACAAAAGTTAAAGACCCAGTTCCACCAGAAGATCTCACAGGCGCAATATACCAAATACCATGCAAAGACTGCAACAAACATTACATAGGACAAACAAAAAGAATGATCAAAACAAGAAAAAAAGAACACAAACAAGCACTCGCGAAAGGAGACATAGCCTCACGTCTGGCAGAACACGCTTTACAACACGGACACGAACCCGACTGGGACTCAACAAAAATACTACACCGTCACATCACAAACAAGAATAGTAGACTCTTCTTAGAATCTTGGGAAACTTACAAACTACACGGGAAAGCCATTAATACATCACAACCACTTCCAGAAACTTATAAACAACTCTTACTCTGAAATGTATGAGACATCCCCAAATTAGGTAACCCGCAGTGTGGGTTTCTCATTGGTCCCTATTGGGGTTCTTCCATGATTCTATTGGAGGCCTCCCATTGGTTCTCATTGGGTTTTCCCATTCTGCGGGACTACTCTGATGAAGGGTTTTCCAGAAATTTCAAGTATAAAAAAGAGACAGAAACATAACATCGTCATTACTCCTGATGAAGGACTGCTGCTGATGCGTCCGAAAGCTTGAGTGATCTTTTTCATTGCTATTTTACCAGTGTTTAACCTTTTTATGTAATTTCCTCCCTGGTACCCTGTATTTTGTATTTCCTATTTAAGATTTAATAAATAAGGCCATAAATTGATAAATAAAAAGTAAAACTGATTTCTTTAAAAGTAAATCAGCTTCTCGACGACATAAAATAGATAAATCTAAATAAAATACCAGGAAAAGAAAATAAAGGAAAAGAAAAAGGAAACAGAGAGATATTGATAATTGAAGCTGAGGTATTATGGATGAAAAGAAATCATCTAATACATACATTAGCAACTTGTAAGCGTATTGCTGCAAACGTATTGCTCATGGCACATGTGCAGCAGGCGGTATGAGCTATACGTTTTCAAACTTTGTTTTTAAATCATTAAAATTAAGATTTAAGATTAAGATTTAAAATTAAGATTTAAGAGGAGATTAGCACATCAACAGAAACACAGAGCCTTCCCTGATAGCTTCTTCCCTGATGAAGTCCTCTCTTGTGTTGGTTTTGCTTATCTTATCTTGTTTCGGTTTGTTGATGGATTCATATTCATTATGAGTTATTTCTGATTTAGATAGATGGGTATTATCAAAGGTTCGTCAGTGCTTTAATAGTTTATTTTAATTTATATACAGTGTAACTTTTCAATAAGGGCCAAATATGGGACAGGACATTTTGTCCTTCAAATAGAAGTGTCCCTTACTTGGAGGTGTATCTTACGGGAAGACCAAATTTATGAGTTATTGTTATATAATAGCTTTGTCTATCTAAAATCCACTTATTTAAATCTGTAATTTTAGTTTTGTTATGTCAATAAATAATTTGATGTATGTTACCGTCCAATAAGGGATAACCACCGGACCGGAAATTTTGTCCTTTAATTAGAGGTGTCCCTTCTTCAGAGGTACACATGTTTATACATACATATACCGGGAATCGAAGGAATAGTTCCTTAAATGCAGGTGCCCTTTACGGGAGGTAAAGCTATATCTTCAACAAAGCAGCCATTTTCTCCATCGTACACAAACAGATTTATTCTATTTCTTTTCATTATCTTGGGGTTTATTGTCACTTTTTATTCTTATATATATATATATATTATTTTCATTTGCAACAGACACGAACTATCGAATCATTTTAGTGATTGGAAGAACAAATAAATTTTTGAAACGCTCGGCAGAAATAATGACTTTTGCGACGATTCGGCGTAATTACCGTTTTGTGAGCAGATTCATCACGAAACCTCCAGGCCATCTCAAAAGCAAAGTGAAAGAGAGAGAGAGAGAGTATAGAAAAGAGTTGGAAAAGCTTCTATTCAATTATTTCAAGCTCTCCAATTACTTGTATGTTAATATGTTAACTGTGTCCCGGGACATCGGAAACACAGTCTATTCCCTTCTCTCTCTCGCCGCTTCTCTTTCTGCTCTCTTCCGTTCTCGACCTGGGGCTGTTTGCTCCAACAATTTTTCTGTTTTCCTTCTGGAGAAAGGGCGTCCCTCGCAAGCACAGATTGACGTAGAACAGAGGACATCTTTTTATTTCTGTTTGCGTTCGGCTGTTGGGAAGGTTTATTGATGTCTTCGCTCTCTTTCAACTCCAAGACCGGTTTGTTTGGCATCAGTTTCCTCTTAGAGCTACCCTTGTATTTTGTTTTAAAGCCTAGAGAAATGTAACTGTTATTCCTTTTCATATTATGGTATAATGCACATTTTGGTTAGAGACAGGCTGTAGAATAGTATTTATTTCTGTTGAAGATCTTAAATAAGATATTACATGGTTAAACTTAATTTCTCGAAAATTGTTTTTTCTTTCTCTTGCAATAATATAATTACTTTTTAATGATTAATATTTAATTATCACTATTTAAATATTATTATTGTTGTATTATTTTGGTGTTTATCCTCGCAAATTATAAAAAAATGTGGAAAATAATTTTCAGAGTAAAGGCATTTCGGTGGCAGTAGCGAAACAGTTTAAAAAATTAATACCATAGACACAGTTTTAACATAGGTATGAGAAATAGATTTTTTTCCAAACTTAATAGAATTTTGTATTATATTTTTATAGATTATTTAAAGAGTTTTAGGCTTAATTTAATAAACAGTTTCGTCAATTTTAAAATGAAGTGTAACGTTGAATTATAAAATGTTCTAGTTACTTAATTTATATAAATATAGTTTTATAGCGATATTGATTTGCGATGACTTTTCACGAAAATGTTTTGATTCGAACATTTGCAACCACATACACTAAAGTTCTTTATCTCTGTTCTAATGAATAAATCCTTCCTGTGTTTAAATTTGTTGCCACACAAGATATCTTATATCCTCTTCTTTTTTCTTCTGTTTTTCTTCTGATTTTCGCCCAATGATGCTAAAGATTGTCCTTCAACGCTAATTGTGTTAGTTATTTTCATCTCTCAGAGAGAGTCCATAATATGTTATATATACATACGTATAAACTCCTTTTTTGATTTGCAGTTATTCAGAAATTTATTCTTATTTGGAGAGATCTTGTTAAGTTCAATTTATTGTCATTAATTTTTAAAGGTATGATGATCTCGTCATCATATCTGTAGTGCATACCTATATAGTGTCAAGTATATGATAAAATTATTTAATCAAAATTATTAATCATTTTCCAGCTTAGCTGTGTATCC
>QLNU02015003.1:6056039-6079116 GCA_006491805.2 Dysdera silvatica | reverse complement strand
ATAAATTTCCGTTTTCTAGCAAAATAATCGTATTTATTATGATATATATATATAATTTAAAAATATGGATGTATTTAAATAATTCAATTATTTACACATAATAGACCTTTCAATACAAAAACTGCGCATGCACTAGTAATTGTATGAAATTTAAATATTATCAAAACATATAAAATTATTCATTATATACATAAAATTGTTAAAATATTTCAACAATAAAAAGTTTTAATTTAAAATTTCAGTAATTTGCCATGCATAATATTCCAAATATATATATACATACATATATCGGACCTGATATGGTACTACATGTTGTACAGGTAGAGATAATATGTGGAGACAACAAGCAAAATAAAAACGTGCAGTATATGTTTACCCAAGTTTTATTTTTTGAATATAAGTTCGATTCTTCTATCTTTTAGACTTGCGAACTTGTCGATGATGTCGCAAAAAATGGTTGAGTTTCTATTAACTCATTTAGTAGTTACTTTTCAATTGAAATTTTTAACAAGTTTCTATGTCTGTCTTCAAACATCGTATTACGTAGACTGATTTTGATTCTGTTTAAGCAAGAAAAATTTGGTTCTACGGAAATACTAGTGGACGGAATAGTCACTATTAAGCAAAAAAAGTTCATAAGCTTCTTTAAAGATGTACCTGTTTTCTGTTAAAATTTCCATGAATGTCTGTAAGTTCATATCTCCATACTGCTTATCCAGATATATGTGTTTTAATTCATTTTGCAATCTTTGGCAGTCAGTAAGTATATTGGGGTAGTACACATTTAAATTATTTATTGTTTCTGTAGGAAATTTATTGGAATAGTCTACAAATTTTGAAATATCCATTAATGTAATGAAATGAATCTTCTCCATAGCTTGAAAACGTGTGGTAATTTGTAATGAAATAGAATCTAATATTTTATAATATAAAATTTTATATTTTTCAAAAACTTGATCTCGTGTATCACTTTTTTTCTTTTCTTTTTTTTTGTCCCTCACGGTGTTCAGTTGGAACTGTTCTTTTCGAAGTCACTAATTCGAAAATTTCCAGAAACGTATCCTCATTTCGTTTACTGTTTAAGAGCATCTGCGTAGTTTTAATTTGTGAGATGTAAAAATTAATGTTAAATCACTTATTTTGTAGTACATTGAAGAGAGCATCTGTAAGTCCAAAAATATCGTTAAAAACAACAACCAAAAATGAAAATTCAAAGTCGTTAAAAATATATAAATAGCCGACACTCTGCCTAAGCGAAGTTTGATCGGAGGTTGGATCTTTCATAATCTCAGTAAATAATTCTTTTAAAGAATCCATCTTCTTTATAACACTCAACATTTTAGAGTTTGTTGTCCATCGCGCAATAACAGAAGTGGGAATTCGTCTTCCGACGACTATATCGACCACGTGCGTTCGTTTGACAGAATGATGGAAAAATGTAGGTATGCCGCTTACAGTTGCAAAAAATATGCGACACTGTAAAATGCTGTTTCAGCTTTGTTGTAGCACTAAATTCAGATGATGTGCCAAACAATGAATAAAAACTGTTTGAGACGCTACTTCTTTAATTTAGGACTGAAGACCATTTAAGTGACCTGTCATTACGCTTACCCCATCAAAACACTGTCCTATAAGTTTTGATTTACAGCTAAATTTTTAGAGGCATCTTGATACAAGGTTAAACAATGCTTCGGCAGTCCGGTTGGAACTGACATCATAAAATCCAAGAAAACTTTCCACCAGCAATAACATACCTAATTATGATACTACATTGAGATATTTGGACAATATCTGCAGAATCGTCTACCTGTATAGAAAAAAATGCAATATTTTATTTATTTTTCGATATGTTCATCAATATATTGAGAAATGCAGTCAATTATTTCATTCTGAAAGAATTGCCGGCAAACATGGGTGTGATTTTTCTATAGTGCTCATGAATGTCCACAGGGCTTATCGAAATAAAGGTTTCTAACAATTCTTTAAAATTACCATGATTAGTGGAGGTTACATCTTTGTGATGACCATGAAATGCTAATTCTTGCTTCCCCAAGTAAAGAACAGCACGAATAGGCAATTGAATGAAACGTCTATTAAGCTGGACATTTTTGTTGAAGCGTTTAATGTATAGCCTAGAGTTTTCTTTTAAAACATCCTCAATAACACTTAAATATTTCTTTAGATTTGGAAAACCTAATGTACAATCCACACGATCAAAAGAACCTTTATGTTTGTGAAGAGCACGGGTAACGTTACCAAAATCATTCGAAACCACTCTTATTTCACACATTTGATTTAACACCAATGATTAAACATGGCATACAAAAAAGTTTATTTAAATAATAACTCCCACATAGCCATTCAAACTCCGAATACCACAAAATCTTAAAACGCCAATTATATACTTTGTCCTTTTTTTTTTTTTTGCAACTTTACTTACGTTTAACATAGGCATAGATAGGCTTTTCCTTACTTAAAAATCTTTTTTATCATCGTTATTCCACCTGGAAAATGGGGTTTCTAATAAAATACATACTTGGTCATTTAAGGGACACGCCATATTTTAAAAGAACCTATTAGGTTTAACCTAAAGAATCAAGTAACGGAAGTGTTTTTCTAGGCGGTTTGAGAACTTGCAGCATAGTGCGCATATCTGAACTTTGGACCATATAAAGGATAGACACGACAGTGTCCCCAGTTTAACGACTGCTCTTCGAGCGGCTCCACATCACGTGACGTTAAACGTAATTTATTGGTCACGTGAAGAAAGC
This sequence comes from Dysdera silvatica, assembly GCA_006491805.2. NCBI lineage: Eukaryota > Metazoa > Arthropoda > Arachnida > Araneae > Dysderidae > Dysdera > Dysdera silvatica. The sequence continues at coordinate 6,076,345 of QLNU02015003.1, read as the reverse complement.
GGAAAGGGCGTCTTGCCAATGACAAGAATTATTAATTAAAAAATATTTGCGTTTCATACAAAAGCAAATCATACGCGTGCACTGCGCAGCATCCTTGAGAGTTTTTTCACATGAAATGAGTAATACACACCCGACTATGATTTTCGTAACTAGGAGTGGAGAAACTAGGGGGTTGTCCCATCCCCTCCCCCCCCACATGCGCGCCTATATAAGGGCAGTTGGGGCTTGAGTAACTCTAGCCGTTCAAAAAGTGATTTGCCCATTTCTGCTATGAATTTATTTTCAAAATATTTTCAGTCATATTTTAAAATAAGGTAATTTTTCTCTTATTGCTCAATGTCAAGCAGTATCGATTAATTTTGTAGCTTTTTAGTATCATGTACATTCGCTAGAATTTTTGACAGCCTTGAGCAGGAGGTAATTTTTCTCTGTCCTACCACCCAGAAGTACTCATATGGGCTCCATTGCTGCCCTCCCCACTCCTAAAAATGAAATTTACAAATTAATTGAGTGCAAAATATTGATAAAATGAATGAATGAAGTGTAGGCTACAGTCGCCCCCTAACCTCGAAGCTATCTACACCAGTGCCGACTATTTATTCATAAAATAAGGCAACATATATACAAAGATGCAAATCATATCGACAATAATGACGTCTATATTAGAAACCATGTTATTTGCAAATAGCAAAGATAAGATTAACCCATCTGTTCTTGCCATATGAATTACAAAAAAAAAAGTGCTGAGAAACAAGATCGTTGGAACTGAACGTTATCGCCTAACCTAGACCTTACATTTATCTACAGGAAAGAACTGAAGAATGGTTGTTTAGATTTATAAAAGCCCTATTAGATCACAGATCTTTATCGTTTTTGCCCACATTGGCTTTTTCCTCAGCAGTGATTTGCCTGCAGCCGGAAATCGGGGCACAATAAACCCTTCAGGCTGTTATCGAATATCATTAGTAGAATCGGTATTTGTTCAATTGCCTGTACATTGCGGGCCACATAAGCTGTAGTAACGTGTGAGAAGAGAATGATATCATTAGGTCACTAATGGTTTGTACCACAACAATGAGACACGAAGGTCCTAAACTCTTTTTTACTCTTTCTTATCTTTTTCGTTCTGTAAAATCGAATGAAGATAATATGCTTTTTACACGGTAATGACTGTGTTAGTCTATTCGTCTTGTCAATTGCAACCCCATAGAAACTGTTGAAAGAATGTCAAGGACTCATGATTGACTTTCTGTACTCTGTAATTGACAAATGAATTGACATTTTATTGCCTGAGATGTTCATTTCCCGATAAAACTCGCCATAGATCTTGTGGAATGAAAGTATTATTTTATACATATTTATACTACTTCACGAAAGGCCCTGTGGTGGCGCTAGTAACGAATCCACCCTAGCATGCTGTTGAGCTGGATTTGACTACCAACAGCGCCCCTCTTAAAAAATAAATAAAATAATAAATAAATAAATAATAAATAAATAAAAAGAAGCTTATCTACTAACTGCTCACTTTAGTCTGGGTGGTTGCTACTCTAGGCCTTAAAAGATTCGGTTTTCTTGGAGAAAATACGTCCACTGCCCTATAGTGGCGTAGTGCTAATGTATTCGACTACCTTACCATTAACTCGAATTCGACTTCCAACTGCATGGTACAACGCGTGGCGTTTTCTGCCCATCGTAGTCAGTAATTTGGTTATCTTGACAACAGAGGTTTAGTTTACTTTGGGGATTTCAGGTCTTGGCGCCCTTCGCTGCCCTTGCGCCCTAAAAACGCACAAAGAACACAGAAAAACATGAAGTGTTTCCTTAAGGTAGTTTTGTCTTAGACTGAATATTTCTGAAGAGAGCAAATCATCTTCCACTTTTTATTCAACACAATAAAATTCAAGGACTAATTTGTGCGTTTCAATAATTAAAGGCGTGAAGGCCGTAAAACCCACATTTGCTTAATAATCACCGTATGCACATGGCCCAAACTCGCAAAAGCGTAATAAACTTCGCGTGCATATAGTGCGCATAAGCATAATAAAGCTCGTGTGTGTATAGTGCGCATATAAACGTTATTAGCCTTCTGTGCATATGACAACTTACATAAGCATAGCGAACTTCATGTGCGTGTAGCTTAAACTTGCATGGACGTATAAGCTCGCAAGCCTCATGCATGTATGGCATAAACTTGCATAACAAGCTTTGTGTGCGTATAGCCTAAACACGAATAAGCGTCAGGAGCCTCGTATGTGTGAGGCCTAAATTTGCATAAGCGTAACAAGCAAGGTGTGCGCGTGACTTCACCTACATAAGCACGACAAGCTTGCTTTGCATATGGCCTAAACTGGCATAGGCGTAATTAGACTGATGTGGAGCCTAAACTTACGTAAGTGTAGCAAGATTTGTTTGCGTATGGCTTAAAATAGGCTAAACGCGATAGGTCTCACGTGCGTAATATTTATCCCCGTTAGGCCTAACTTTACCATTAAGTTCAGAGAATAAAGAGGAGTGCCAGAAATCATTAAAGAATTGTTTCAGTTAAGCAAATTAAAAGAAATCTTTAAAAATATACTACCATTCGTATCCTTAATAGATTAATAGACTATTGTAAAATATTTTTCCTCCTAAACAAAGCATTTTTTATTGAGCGTAATTGGATATCGGAATACACATCCATAATAGGAATCGAAATGGGAGCAAGCAATTAGGTTCACAGTTCCAACATCACGTAAAAAAATTATTTTTCGGTGGAAAAAAAGAATGGCCAAAATGCCATTAGATCAGTTGCCTAATGCCATCCAAGCAAATTGAATTTCCATTGTCCCGTAATTTGTAATTCAACGCAGTCCCATTTCAAACACGAGGAGTTTTGGGGAAAAAAACAAGCCCATGACCATGGACAAGACGCAATAGAAACACAATTAAGTCGCCACAGACTCCAAGAGTACCTGATCTTAATAACAATAAATAAACTCTTCTTGCCTTTCTCAACAATAGCGTTTAACCTTGGCCTATTAATCGCGCAGAAACAAATTATTGAACTTCCTATTGCAAGTCAATTTCGCTGAAAAAGCTTTTGCCGAAGTATCGGTATTTATCTCTATCAGTTTCCATCTTGAAAAACTTAACCAGCAATGAAAATAAATCCATTCTTCGCCCTCATTTCAGATGACTCAATTCTCGGATGGTTTTGTCTGAAAACTGGATGAGAATGCTTAACTTCAAGTTCCTTGAAGCTGCTGAAGTGCGCTGAGGAATATTTACTTACCGGGGAATTTTCACAATATAACGTTGAAAATGCCCCACCCAGATGATGACAGTTTCAATGTCAAGCAAAGCATTTATATACATACATGTTTGAAACAATAAGATGGCAAAAGGAAATCGGTTATTGACATCGGTAATTTCAACACCAGCACTTTGATTACCATGGTTTTAGAAAATGAGTGTTTATATGAATAAGATATTTCGCGCTGCTGTGGCTATATGTTATCACCTATGACGTTAACATTTCGGTAATACAGGTAATTCTTTGGTTAATAGAAACCCAAACGTTCCTCAATAATGTTTTGGTTTGCTACTGGAGGAAGCCATATTCCACAAATGGGCTTTAGACCAGTAGTTCATAATCTTTATTATTTCGTAAATTCCTTCCATCTTTTCCAAAATTCATTATTTTTTTTCTCTATTTTCTTTTCTTTGCCTAATTTCCTCTTTTAGTTGTCTTATTTCATCTAAAACAAGAGAATTACGATCTTCAATATCATTAGCCATTTCGTTATCGTGTTGATTTCCTTTATTTATTCATTTCTTGTACCTTTCGGATCGGTTAGAATCCTTTGTCATGTCACTATATATTCTAGAATTATAATAAAAAATTTACAACTTTGATTATTCATAAATATTTTCCAAAATTTTATTTTTCACAAACTTTTCAGATTTTTCCAGAAGTCTCCAAAGTTGGTCATTTTTATACTGTTCTGGTATCTTTTATATCTTTACGTCTTCAAAAACTTTTTTAGCCAAGTCTCGACATTAACTTCAGTTCTAGTGTTCCTTTTACTAGATTAGGTCTTCTTCTTTTCAGTTAGTTTTAGGGTTTTAACTCCTTTTTCTATGGAGGAAACGCCTACTGTTTTGATTTATTATGACTGCGTAGATGGAAGAAAATGTCCATATCAAATTATTTATTTGAAGCATCTTACAAGGGTTCGGAATGAAGCTTTGTTTAATGCAATTTGAACGCAGTCACTACAATCAAACAAATAATAATCTGAAAAAATAGATGCTGGGTAAGAGAAAGTCCAGGGTGAAAGAGCGTTAGACGATAGATGTCTGCCCATATATTGCAATCTCAGATTCGGTTTCTGTTGTGGTAAAGACTGTAGTCTCTGAATTATCTTCTTGGTATGAGCAAAAATGTGCAGATTTATACAGTGTGCAGAGAGGCCAAATGGGAATCTGTGTCTGGGAAATTTTAGGTTCATGTTTCACAGCGCAAAGTCAGCCAAGACCATGCTGTTCCGGGACCTACATTTTTCGGAGGAATCCTAACCTTTCTTGCTTGGGGACTCAGTCCCCGAACTGAGGATCTATCGAAAGAAAATTGGAACCGGGAGACGCTAGGTTCGAATCAACGTCGAATTATTAACAAGGTGTCTGAACTCATTGCCATTACGAAACTGCAGGGATACATATAGGTGCGAAATCAATGCCTCAAGCGGGTTGATGGAATTGTAGCCTCTATTGCGATGAAATTTTGTATGTATTTATATACATATATATATGGAGAGAGAGAGAAAGTAGTAGTAGTAGCTCTGTAACTCTCCCCCATTATTAACTTGTAACCCCACTTACAAACTTTCTGAGTACACCTTCGTGCAAAAGACTTCGTTCGATGACATGTCATTTTTCCGAAGTCCAAATGCATGTGTCTGCAACATCTGGTGAAAAGCCACTTTAATGTAAAATACGCCTCTAGTAATTTCCATAAAACTCATGTTTGCACGTACTTCAAACGTTAAATACTAGTGAAAAAAGCCATTGCATATATGAAAATATTTTAAAGCTTTTTTATATAGTTAGAGGTGCCGAAATACAATAATAAACACATAAAGCATTTACCATATGCTTCATAACGAAAGATATATTACATCCTTTATGCGAATTTAATAGTACTGTTTCGTAAGTCCTAGTTACATCTTCCGATGAAAAGGCAATTGTGAACCACGGGTATAAAGAAAGTGTTTTATCGCAATACTTCCATTCGAGTTAAACACATCCTACGTCGAATTTACTGCACTGTAAAAACACTTCAACCTTTAACTGCGAACGTAAACATTGATTCACCATAAGTGAGTCTTGTTCCCTCGAACAAAGATTTTCTTTGCGTAAAACATCGTAAATTGCGAACTAATACGCAAAGAAATCGTTAAATTACGACAGACACTTACGATGCGTCGTTCGTTGGAGAAGTCGAAGATAATGTTATTTTATCCTTGAGAGGATTGGTGTTGGCGGATGATTTAAGGCGATCTTCGCTTTTTTCCTCCATTTAGAAACAATTTTTCTCTACAGCTTTGTAGAATGAAAGCTTAAGCTTGTGTCTGTCTCAACGTCTGTTTCTGTTTAAGTCTGTCTGTCTCAACAATTTTCTGTTATTGGCTTATCTGCAGACAAAAGGGTTCCGTGTTCAAGAAAGCTCTATAGGATGCATTCAGTATCGTTTTACAAGCTGTTACCTTGTGCGTGCAGACTACTCTTGTTTCAGCATTACCCTGAAATTGTGGTTTTTTTTCAAGAATGTCAAGAAGAAATCAGGAGTGTAATCTATGATGTGGAAAAACTGTCGAATATTTATTCTGTTGCATGGTTAATTTCGCACAAAATAGTTTCTTTCTCCATAAGCCTAGACTCTGGTGGAATTCTGTGATGAGAGGGAGATTTTGACGTTGAAGTATATATATAAGCATGATCAACTTAAGTCCTTTATAAGCCATGAGCATAAAGATATAAGAATAATAACCAGCACTCAAAAATACAAAATAGTCGATCAATCCTTTTCCTTACAGAAAAGATGATTGTTTCGGCACCTAATTCTGCGAACTTGAAGATACGTTCACCCTTATATTACCACGCCTCCAAATGTGATTATTCCTCACAACTATAAGAGCTATCCATGGTAATAGCCTATACGTCATGTTCAACAATTATCTATGAACTAGTTCAGCAGTTCCTAAATTGTGACGCGTAGTAGGGTGTTCAGGAATAGGCGAAAAAATGTAGTCATGTCAACTTTATAAAAAATAGGTTGAAAGATGCGAAATTAATTGAATGCTATAGCGAGCGACGATGCCTCAATTTCCTTAGTTAATTTAATTTGATGAAATGGAATGTGCTAACTTTTAATACACCTTCTTATCTCTTATTGTCGCATTAAGAGATCAGAAGGTGCTAACTTTTAATGCATCTTTTAATCTCTTAATGTGAAAATGTATGAACCGATTGTCTACCATTCTATTGCAATGCTTTCAATTACATTGTCCGCCCATTGTTTCTATTTGCATTCAATGAATTTTATATGGGAGTGATTAGATTATTTGCAAGCAGTCAGAGTACAAGTTATGGAAATGAGATTCCAGGGGGTACACAGGTGAAAAAAGAAATGGATCATAAAATGGGAGTCGCTTCACTACTTGATGGTATTTCCTCCTAGTTTTCTGCGTCATGAAATCTTTCGCTATTGACCTTCAGATGAGCAGGATAGTGCAGTAAATATATCATTGAACGAGTATCCCCATCAATAAGTGATGGGCAGAGCCACTTGGTAAAAGATTTTACACAGTTCCACATGAAGCTATACCTATTACGTTATCTAGACGGGTTTTCACAGACATGTAACTTATATTGCATTTTCAAAAATGCGAACATCAGAGAATTAAAAGTTTTTACCTATGCGCGTTGGAAGTAATCGCCAACGAAGATCTCGCCACTTAAGTAAAACCTTACGGATATAGATATTATTTAAGCTTCCATATCATCACAATTAAGTGACTAGGGACGTGTTAGTGTTTTGTTTTTTTCCTAATGGCAGATGACGTCCCCAAGGTACTTTTCAATACTTCATTGTTCGTTCCTTTTTCAGGCTTCAAGCTTCCTTCTAAAGTAATATTGCCCGCATCCCAAACAATTCCACAGATACTGTTAACTTGCATGCGGAAAAGGCATAAAGCAATTTACTCATGATGCCTTATGCGATTCATGGTCTTCGAGTTAGATCTAACGCTGTCAAAAATTGTGGGCTATGCGTTCAGCTCAGAGTTGAACATAATGACTGGTATCATGCCCTTGAAACATTAATGTTGACTGCCATCAGGCATTCTAGAGTAATTATGTATGCAGCCCATAATTCAAACCATTCGCAACACTAGGCGTGAAAAAATACTGTCATAATTTGGACCTTTCCAACAATAGAATTCAGATTTCTTGAAAACAACGCTTTCATGATACAATACCCTTAACACATACACACAATATCTCTTTCATACCATTCTTTTCTGCTCAAGGTTGAATTATTTTGAGACTTGGAAAGCCCGAAATTTTATCTTTACTTATTGAACAATGACCAATGGGAATAACAATCCGCGATTTCCTTAACGAATTAATAATAGTTTGCCTGCTTTTAGTTATAGTATTAAGGAATACTAATTCAGTTAAACTGTGAACTGGCCTTCGGTTTCCGAACTCTGTGAAAATTACTTACTTTTGCAAACGGTAAACCATAATTATAATAAAAGTAAACCATAATTATATATAGTAGAATCGTAGGCGGGCGCAAAATGTTCATACGGGAATTATAGTGCTATAACTCCTTATATTTTCATATGTAGATACACAAAATTGCATCGCAATGGATCGTATTAAGGTACTTTTAATATATTTTTTACCATTACAGATTTGATTTGTTTTCATTTTAAAACCCCATGTACATTCTCACCTATTTGGGGCAAAATGAGCCTTGATGTCCATAAAAATAGAACCAACCAAGCATTGCAATAGAAGGTTTGACCCCATCAACCTCCTCTGCATAGACCAGTGAGTACAACTTCCCTATGTCGAAATTCTCTACGTATCAAAATTTTTATGAATCCTCGTAATTATTACATGTAAAAACTTTTTCTATACATTGAAAAAATTTCTACTTCGTTTTGAGAACTTTTAAGAATATCCCACCCGCTAAGAAACATTCTAAAACGTCGTGGTTTTCAATTTACTGAAAATGTTCTTGAAAATGCATTTCACCAACGTAATAAGCTTTGACGCTTTTATGGTAAATCATCGAAATTTGCTGTGCAATAATAGAGTAGAAAGACGTTATTTGGGGAAGACTGGGTCCTCTCTAAGGGAGCATTCCTTAGGTTATCGGAGGGCACGAGTCCCATTTCTCATGAAGGCGCACATGCCCGGGGCTAGTTTGCCGGCAACCCAGTCCGCCCCTGGACATTATGTACGTATAAATACTACATAAATATCATGTTTTTCTAGGCATGCGAATCACATTTTTTCTCGTTAACTTTTGTATTTAATTGTCTATTTGAAGATAGGTTGGACATAATGCAATTCGGATTCGTTCATTAAAAAACGAAGAGTTCACCAATTAGGAAATATGACCCTAAACACATTACACAATATATGTGTCTAAAAAACATCGTCGTATATTTCGAAGTTTCTATATATATATCAATGCTTATTTATGGAACCGTCGACTTCGATACATGGAGGTTCTGATATAATTGTATAACTTTTTTTTTAATTCTATTGATGAATTTCTTGCAGGTCAAGAGACTTGAAATTTATCCGTAATGGACGATAGAAATATGAGTGTTACTCCTGTCAGCGAATAGGCGATTAAAAGTTACAATCAATTAAAAACGCTTTTTAATTGTAACAGGGTGAAAAGTTCAATAAGATCCATATCATAAAAATTGTGATTAAAATTCATGAGTACGAATATGGTTTTGTCAAAAAATTGAAAGGTTTTCATGAATGGGATGACTAAAAATTCATACAACTTAATGGCTCTTGTATTGAGGTAGGATGATGATGATGATGCACTACAATTTCTCCTTACCAACATAACATTGCTCGGCTGTCTAATTAAAATAGTCTGTATGAAACGATGTCCTCAAATTAATGAAATAATTTAAATTACAACGGTCCTTGTAGACTCAATTATATTTCACCAATAATAGTAATCTAAGCCACATTGGCATCCAAAACAGACTTGCGCGAATCAAAAGCTATTTTCCTAAGATTACGAACTTGCCGCAAATAAAAAAAATGAATAAAACTTCGAAAGTACAAGTGTTATGACATTACTATTCCCATTATGGAAATGTGCCGCACCTAGAAATAAGAAATGTGGCTGAAGTAGCTGTGGATTCTATTAAACGAGGTGGAATTATGCAATTCACGTCAATGTGTTTTTTATTAGCTTTTCCTCTTCGAACAATACCGAGTCGAATAGGGTAATTTAATTCTTTTATAAGCCCAGCTAACATTCCTCGTTAGAATTTAGTTTTGTTGATTGTGATTTAGAACAGCGCATTGGATGCATAAAGAACGATGCATGAAAGAGATTGAACATCTACCCATCATCATATTTATTCTTCATCTTCAAAAAAGATTGCTTCGTCGCCAAGAAAAAGATGGAAGAATGTGAAGATAGGAAAATTTAGAGAATGCCTGCTAACGTTGTTGATGATTGTTGGTGGATTATAGTTGATAAAACATTCGCAAAAGTTATAGAAAAAGATAATTTTATCCATTTTCCAGATAAACACAAATGGCGCTGATGATGTCTTTACACTGACGCAAGATCTCGCGCCAGAAGATACGTTTTAGGAAGCACGACTTTACCATTAATTTTGCTAACCATAATTAACAATGTGGTGTCTGAAGAAAAATACATTACCGGTTTCTGTAGCTGGCGTACAACAGCTCAGCCACAATTTTACACCTCTACCAAGACAACCCACAATAAAAATTCTCCTATTTCCATTAAACTAGCATGAATGTTATAGTGATTATTATGACCGGGGAGGAACACTGCTTAATTGCTCTGGCCTCCTTCTAGCACAATTTTTTTTTTTTTCAATATCCAGCGGCAAAACATGATTCATTTTTAACGCATTTCTAATTATTGTTTTGACTTAAGATTAATTGCTTAGCAGTAATGCTAGGGCCCCAAAGATTGCGCCAGTGCTGGCATTTTTCACCTTTTTTTCTTTTCCCGTTTAATAGCTTTTCAATAGCCAATAACTTCCTTTTGTTAGAGCCGATTGGTATGCAAAAGGCATTGTTAGAAATTGATCTATCTTTCGCAATGTCGGTTGCGAACAAGGATAATATATAACTCGGGGCATGGCAGCGAATAAATCCTTTTATTATCTTAATTTCCAGGGAATTTAATGATTTATTTTCGATTAAAACGTCACGTGCAACTGACGTTGTGACTAAACAGCTGTGTTTCATTGTATTGCTAAATAAACCATTACCTATGAAGAAGTATCAGTGATGCCTAAAAGCGCTTTTTCGCGCTAGATTTAGTGTGCATAGGAGATAAACATCTTAACTGATATAATCACAGTTTAAAGTGTTAATCTCCATGCGCACTAAATTTGGCGCTGACAGATTTCTTGACTTCAAGATTGGAAATTCATCGACTTATTGTCGTTTTTAACCTTTATTAATCCGTTGCTTGTAGTAAGTTTTCCCAAATTTCTTAAAACATGTACTTTTATTTTAAAGTATTCCTTTCTATTATTTCAATATGCGTCAGTTTTTTCCCCTTTTTTGTTGTCATTTTCTTAAATTGAGTTGTTATTTTGTGTAACATATCCCTTCATTGATATTTAACTGAATACGTCACTAAGTATACGACTGCAAGTATGTCATTGGGTATGCAATTGTTTTATGTCAGTAAATATGTAATCATTTTTTGTATGTTATTAAGCATGTAATCGTTGCATTTTGTCAATAAGCATGTAATCGTTGCATCTTTGTCAATAAGCATGTAATCGTTACATCTTTGCCAATAAGCATGTAATCGTTACATCTTTGTCAATAAGCATGTAATCGTTACATCTTTGTCAATGAGCATGTAATCGTTACATCTTTGTCAATAAGCATGTGATAAATGTTCAATCAATAACCGTGCAATCCATAAACATTACATTAGTGCGTAATTCATAAGTATGAATCAATAATCCTGCAAACTATAAATGTGTTATTAATGCGTAATTAATAAGTATGTAATCAGTGTGTATAAGCTCACTGTCCTCTCAATAAGTATATAGTTATATTGATATTAATTGTAATGTTTTACTTTCTAACCAAATAACCTACTTAATTTCGTTTGCTCCTTTGGCCAGTGGCAGATTTTTAAGTAGGCATACAAGGCACAGGCCTAGGGGCAGCACTTATCGGAGGGCGGCATCAATGTGCTTAAACATAAAATTTTCCGAACTCAACAATGTTGAAAAAATAATGTTTCTTTTAATTATTGCCCTGTTTCCCCAATAGCTATGACATACAAGCGACTACTTTAACTTGCCTGCAAATACAAACTACAGAATCGAAAGACAAAGGGCCCTGAAAATTTTGCCCCTGGGTATTTGCCCAGCGTACCCATTTATAAATCCAGGCTTAACACGTTTGTTATATATACTAATAGTAGAAGAATGAATAATGAAAAACTTGCATGAATTTTTTCGTTAGCTGTTCAAGGATACGTGTATTTGTCCCAAATACGCAAAATATACACAAAATTATCAGAGGTTCCAGGAATCCATACTACAATGATTGTGGATTCAAAAAGTGTCTCGAATCCACCAAGTCGGAGACAATGGTAGCAATAATTTTGAGTTGTATCTTATTAGTTTGAATAATTATATGAAATATCTGCTTTACATATCAAATGTTAAGAGTATGATATGCGGTTGGTTTTTTTTTAACAAATATTCCGTTCTTTCTAAAGGAGGGAGGGGGCGGCAGTACAGGCTGTGCCTAAGGGCGGCAATTTTATAAATCCGCCACTGCCGTTGCCTGTATGTAAACAAATAGTCGCTATGCAAAATAAATAATGTTCATATACTGTCATGAAGACGCCAGTTCCTGACCATTAAATGCCACTCACAACATCTGGGACAAAGGAGAACCGATGCACGCTAAAACAGTCATCTGACAACTGTAAAATTTAGCACTGAAATACCATTTCATCGGAAGTGCAAATGATTAAAAAATTCTAAATGAATGAAACTTTTGAGAGGCCTTGATCTTCTGATTATTATTATTGCACAATTTCATATTCCATAACATGACAAGTTTCACTCCTTAAATTATCAAGCACTTTCCAATGGCCTCAGGACGATTAGAGATACCTTCATATGATATGGGCTGATCATAAAAGCCCAACCTTTTGAATTTGATGGCAGAATATTTTGCATATTTTGGGTGCGTTGGGGTAGTGTTCCAGATTTCTGAAAATTCAATGCTAATTTCTGAAAACTCAAATTCAAATTGGAATAATTATAGCCCTCTTTCTCCCGTCGTTCCACCTCGATTTGCAAATTTTTATATGTCATAATTTTTGCATCTGTCTGTCATCAGGTGTCGCAACGTTAGTCAGCAAGTTATGTTTTTTTAAATCAATGTAATATCTGCGGTATTCTGGTGGTAATAATTATTATTATTTTATCATAATCTTTCCATGCTCATTGCATTTGTAACAATGCGTACAGTATGGTACGCATTTTAATGGGATCGAACGATTTCATACATCAGTGGAAGGAAAGCTGAAACCACAGATGGTCCGCCCTGAAGCAAATATCTCACAAGAAGGGAAGAGGGAAAATTATCATCCCTTTTAACGGGATGTTTGTTACTTAAAAGTCTTATTAGTTAATCGAAATCTAAGCCAACCACAAACTGAAACCCGCTTTGAAAACGATAATAAGTATCAATTTTTTTTTTTTTTAAATGAGTGGGTAACAAAAATTATATTTTTAGATATTGGCTCAGTATGTCAGTTGTATATAAAAAACTTTCATCTTCTTTGGCGCTAAACGATCTTTACACTCTTTGTGACATAAAAATTTAATCAATATAAAAAATACTCATAAACTGTGTGCTCAAGAAATATTTATCAAGACCTGTGAGAGAGAAACATATCTGCTACATGGTTACGTGTTATGAACCGTTGTTGAATTGCATGCATTCAGTTAATACTGAAGTAATTTCCATTAAATAGGTTTAAAAGGGAAAAGAGTAGGAAACGTAATTTGTTGCGAGACTTTTTTCGGGAGGATTGGACAGTGGAAGTAGGAAGGGAAGTCGTTTTAATTTGGCAATTCGTGTTCCATTTACAGAAAACGGTTTCTTTCAAATTTCACAGATATTAGCACATTTTCTAGTACACGAAAGATATGCTCATTAGGAAAGGTTAATATTTTAATAAGATTCTAATCGTTTAGATACCATACTTGAAAAAAATTGTTATACTTGGTGGGATGGACTGGATCCTGTCAAAGAGAGAATACCTTGGATTATCGGAGCTCGTGAGTCATATAACCCAAGAGGGCGCACCGGCCTGAGGGCCGGTTAGCCGGCGGCGAAGCCCGCCCCTGCTTGGGGAGAATAAACGCTTGGAGTACAAAAGAATTACTGCTGCTGGCTTTGTTAGTTAGCAAAAGCGAATTAAGTAATTTATAAGGTTTACAGTATACTTACATTAAATTACAATTAATGATAAGAAGCCATTGTTTGATAGGCGAGAATACCAGCATAAAATAAATGTGGAGAGGGATGCATTCATCCCACGATTATGATAGGTGTTTGGTGAAGAATTAAGTAGAAGAAAAAGATTGTTTTTATTTATTTTTATTTATTTTTATTATTTTTTTCATTTTACTCAAAGCCCAGGTTTAAATTTATTCTATTCTTGAAACTAATGGCTCAATTTCCATTGAATGCATTTCCATATCCTTTTAATTTGACGTATAATATTTATTTCCTTTTCCATGCAAAACTCTTGTAAAATCCATTTGCGAGTTTTAAGTTAATAATTTCCATAACTTATCAATATTTTTATGAAACTCGAAAATTTAATTATTCATTCGTCTCGTTGAGGGTAAAAGTTTCCAAAACAATATATTGTAATTTCATTATATAATCCACATTATTCCAATTCCATATATTTTTAACCTTGTACATGCAATTTCATTGTTTACGTTATTTTTCATTCATTTTTCAATTTGTGATTCTTTCTTCTTCTCACGCTTTGGGAAATTTCCCCTTTTCAATATTCAGATGTCATTAACAAATCCAAGCACAGGATCCCTATGGCGGCCTGAAATTGACTTCATTTGTTTAGAGTAGATTGCGCAATGAGGTAGGGTAAAACCCCTCGATTATGAAATGCCTCAGTTGCATTATAGGTTGTGTAACGCGTTTTATTAGCACTTACTCAATCATCTGTCAAACGCTAATTGCTAATAGAAAACATGTCGTCTCCTTGATGACTCCATCTTTTCCGGAGGCGGAAATCAGCTGGATGAGGAATAGACGCTCTCGGGGAAAGAAATGCAAGATCCCTGCAAATTCTCAACCGTCAATTTCTGACACTGACGATAATTTCAAGGCAACTTCGGTCAGCGGCTGACAGGCGATTGTTGGCAAGATTCACAATGCCACCTGACCTATTTCAGAATTCCTCTTCTGCGTCTCATTCCATCATTTTCTTTTTCCTCCCATTTTCGCCGAGGAGAAAACACATATAATCCCGGTTATAAATAAATAGGTTCCCGGGAATGAACCAGCGGGTTATTGTTGAAAGTGATGGCCTATGTGATTGAGAGTGGGATATTTCAAAATGAAATTGAGTTGGCGGTGCTCTTCTTGACAGGCGAGTCGAAGTTTCTTGCAGGGTGGGGCTCCTTCTCTCTTTCTTCCCCACCTTCCACACTTTCACCACTTCCTTTTGATGGATTTCTAATCTTCGGTGTTTGAAAAACTCCTTGCGAAATTCGAGTGGTTGTAGAATGAGGGGTGGTAGCAATAAGCGGATAAGTGCGTATTAGAAGTTTTCGTTATGTCGAGTTTAATACGCGTAGTTCTGGGTTTTTTATTTATTCTTCATTAAATATTACTTGTCTGCGTTGCAAAACCGCTATAATTACCTGATAGTGTATCAGTTTAAGATTTTGCAATCAGTGTTCTAAGCGCACAGTAGACTAAATACGTACAAAATGTGTAAGAGCATGGTCAGTTCCTGATCGCGAAATAAGCTCACGGATTTCATTCCCTCGCTCACATTTATTCACTGAATGCTGAGCCTCAGTGCCAAGTAACGAGTTAATAGAAAAGGCTAATTATATAGCAAGGCATATGCTTAGTAGTGATGTAGAAGGAGTAGTCTATTGTTTTAGCGTGCATCATGTAATTACTTAACAAAAAGTGCCATTGCTTCGATTGGCAAAAATTAATTGACAAAAGGGAAACGAGTGAACTTTTGTGTACATGACCTGATTTTTTCTTCACCTGAAAATAAAGTCTTTGAAGATCCCAAAATTGTGATTGACCGAAGATTAACATTTTATGAATTCACACGTTTGTCATTATAAAATTTCTAATCTCCTTTCGACCGTGTTTTTTTCCAGATAGAGGAAGAAAACTTCATTATCATATTTTAATAAATATTAATTACAATGTTTTCGTATTTTTTTAAACTTATAAGACTAATTCCAATAATAATTTAAAATTCTTATCACGTCTTAGAATTGTGCAAATTTTGTTGTGGGCGTTCTTTTCTGGAACATGTTTAAAAGGCGTTCAATAATTTCTTTCAACAGTAAATTTCAAAACTTTTTAACACATTTTTAATACAAATGAGACTTTCATGCCCTTTATGTGCAGAAAAATAAATATAACGTGTTTACTTCTATATGCTGACAACCTTCAGAATGCGTTGATGTATTTTTAATGCAAAATTGTACCCATTCATGTTAACACATTTTCTTTCTAAGATGGTTTCTTCAGAAAGCGTCTTCTATTGTGTAAGTTGACAGCTAATTTAACAGCTTTTATGTCAGTTGCACGACTGATAAAATGAGCATTATCTGTTCTCTACAAGAACTCATGGTAGAACTCCTGGCAGACGGATAATAGAAATATTTCGTTAGCATTTTTTATGTCCCTGATATTTTGAAAAACATTTAAACGAATAACTCTTCAAATAACGAATAGAGATACAACACTTATAGGCGTAGTAGAAATGTTTATTATTCAAATTTCAACGTGTTTCTGACGGATTTTGACCATCTCTTTGTCAGGAATGTACATTGGTTGAATAGTTCTTTGATCGGAAAATTCTTTCAAATAGTTGCATAAGTTCTATCCATACGAAATATAAGAATATTCTCTAATAACTCACTTCATCTATTTAAATACATTTTTTGGCAACTATAAAATAACAACTGTAGTTGGCACCGTATGTGTTTGTATTTGTGTGTGTGTATGTAAAAATATGGAAATTTTTTAGTACGGATTGTTGAAAACTTGAAGAATAAAGTGCTGAAATTTTATAATTAGCATTAACTTCAGGAAACTTTCGACATAAACGACTGAACTTACTATTAAAACTTTCGTCAATGAAAACTTGTAAAACAAAGTATTGAATTTGAAGTAGCAGTAAATTTTGTAGTATAAGGCTTGACCTTGTAATAATGGAAAAAGTATAGAAGTTAAAAGTAGCAGCAGTTTTGTTTTTTTTTTGTTAAAAGTTATAACATGTGCTTCAGGATATGCAGGGTATCGCAGCCCAGGGTTACGAACTTCAAGGGGTCAACGATAATTGTCATAGAACCTAAAGTCGCAAACCACCCACAGCGCCAGTTCTAAAATCGTCCAGCATGCACAAATATTTACAACCACTGCATGAGAAGCGCAACATGCGATGTCCTAATCAGCTATGCACTTGATCAGCTGACCTGAGTAGTATCTGGTGCACTGCACTCACTGGTTGTAAATATTTGTGTGCTGGACGGTTTTAGAACTGGCGCTGTGGTAGTGACGGCTCGTCGGGTGACGCGAGTGAAACGGCACTTCACCTAAAAATATTGGGCTGACGAACAGTTTTGTTTTTCATTTAAATTCCCAATTCCTTTTCTTCTTTTATTTGTCAAATTTAAAATTTGATTAGAAAAATAAAATTTGGAATTACATTCAGGAACAGAAGGCTACGTTCTTAAGTCAGCGCTTTAAACGCGTTAAACGCACCAACGAAATGTTGCCCGCCGAGAAAAAGGGCCGAATGAAGCGACGAGATAGAAATTCAAAGCTATGCTTCCAAACTAAAATGATTTGCGAACATGGTTACCATGGCGACGGACAATTTACGGCGAAAGCAAGTGCTGTCAGAGTAGAGAGATATTTTCGTCGCATCATCGTGCCAGCTAGTATTTCCAGATTAGGGGTTTTAATTCTGAATCTCACTCAATTCATTTGTAAATTTCATTTTTAGGAGTGGAGAGGGCAGCAATGGAGCCCATATGAGTACTTCTGGGTGGTAGGACAGAGAAAAATTATTACCTCCTGCTCAAGGCTGTCAAAAATTCTAGCGAATGTACATGATACTAAAAAGCTACAAAATTAATCGATACTGCTTGACATTGAGCAATAAGAGAAAAATTACCTTATTTTAAAATATGACTGAAAATATTTTGAAAATAAATTCATAGCAGAAATGGGCAAATCACTTTTTGAACGGCTAGAGTTACTCAAACCCCAACTGCCCTTATATAGGCGCGCGTGTGGGGGGGAGGGGAGGGGACAACCCCCTAGTTTCTCCACTCCTAGTTACGAAAATCATAGTCGGGTGTGTATTACTCATTTCATGTGAGAAAACTCTCAAGGATGCTACGCAGTGCACGCGTATGATTTGCTTTTGTATGAAACGCAAATATTTTTTAATTAATAATTCTTGTCATTGGCAAGACGCTCTTTCCACTTTCTTCACGTGACCAATAAATTACGTTTAACGTCACGTGATGTGGAGCCGCTCGAAGAGCAGTCGTTAAATTGGGGACACCGTTGTGTCTATCCTTTATATGGTCTAACGTTCAGATATGCGCACTATGCTACAAGTTCTCAAACCGCCTAGAAAACGCCATTTCCGTTACTTGATTCGTTAAGTGAAACCTAATTGGTTCCTTTACAATATAACGTTTACCTTAAATGACAGGGTATGTATTTTATTAGAAACCCCATTCTCCAGTTGGAATAACGATGATAAAAGATTTTTTTAAGTAAAGAAAAGCCCATGCCTGTGTTAAATGTAAGTAAAGTTGCAAAAAAAGGACAAAGTATATAATTGGTATTTTAAGATTTCGTGATATTCGGAGTTTGAATGGCTGTGTGGGAGTTATTATTTAAATAAACTTTTTTGTATGCCATGTTTAATCATTGGTGTTAAATCAAATGTGTGGAATAAGAGTGGTTTCAATGATTTTGGTAACGTTACTCGTGCTCTTCACAAACATGAAGGTTTTTTTACCATGTGGATTGTACATTATGTTTTTCAAATCTAAAGAAAAATTTAAGTGGTATTGAGGATGCTTTAAAAGAATACTTTAGGCAATATATATTAAACGCTTCAATGAAAACGTGCAGCTTAATAGACGTTTCATGCACTTCCTATTCGTGTTGTTCTTTACTTGGGGTAGCAAAAATTAGCATTTCGTGGTCATCATGAAGACGTAACCTCCACTAATCCTGGTAATTTTAAAGAATTGATAGAAACCTTCGTTTCAATAAGCCCTGTGGACATTCATAAATACTATAGAAAAATCGCACCCTTGTTTGCAGGCAATTCTAAGACTATTCAGAATGAAATAATTGACTGCATTTCACAATATATTGATGAACATATCGAAAAAAAAATTAAAGATTGCATTTTTTTTCTATAATAGTAGACGATTCCACAGATATTGTCCAAAAATCTCAATGTAGTATCATAATTAGGTCTGTTATTGCTGGTTCAAAGTTAGTGGAAAGATTTTGGGGATTTTATGGTGGTATTTCCAATCGGACTGCCGAAGCTTTGTTTAACCTTGTATCAAGATGCCTAGAAAAATTTAACTATCAAAACTTATAGGACAATGTTTTGATGGGACAAGCGTAATGTCAGGGCACTTAAATTGTCTTCAGTCCAAAATTAAAGAAGTAGCGCCACAAGCAGTTTTTATTCACTGTTTGGCACATCGTCTGAATTTAGTGCTACAACAAAGCTGCAACAGCATTTCACAGTGTCGCATATTTTTTGCAACTGTCAGTGGCATACCTGCATTTTTCCATCATTCTGCCAAACGAACTCACGTGGTCGATACAGTCGTCGGAAGACGTCCAACATCTGAATTCCCACATCTGTTATTACGCGATGGACATCAAACTCTAAAATGTTGAGTATTATAAAGAAGATGGATTCTTTAAAAGGAGTATTTACTGAGATTATGAATGATCCAACCTACGATCAAACTTCGCTTAAGCAAAGTGTCGGCTATTTAAATATATTTAATGACTTCAAATTTTCATGGTCAGTTGTTTTTAACAATATTTTGTGGATTTACAGATGTTCTCTTCAATGTGCTACAAAATACGTCATTTGACATTAATTTTTGCATCTCACAAATTAAAAATACGCCGATGCTCTTAAACAGCAAACAAAATGAGGATACGTTCATGGAAATTTTCGAATTAGTGACTTCAAAAACAACAGTTATAACTGAACACCGTGAGGAACAAAAAAAATGACTCTCATAGGAGATCAAGTTTTTGAAAAATATAAAATTTTATTTTATGAAATATCAGATACTATTTCATTGCAAATTACTGCACGTTTTTAAGATACGGAAAAGCTTCATTCTATTACATTAATATATACTTCAAAATTTGTAGACTATTCCAATAAATTTCCTACAGAAACGATAAATAATTTTATTATGCACTACCCCAATATATTTACTGACCTCCAAAGATTGAAAAATGAATTAAAACACATATATCTGGATAAGCAGTATAGAGATATGAAATTACAAACATTCATGGAAATTTTAACAGAAAACAGATACATTTTTAAAGAAGCTTATAAACTTTTTTGCTTAATAGTGACTATTCCGTCAACTAGTGTTTCCGTAGAACGGAGTTTTTCTTCTTTAAACAGAATCAAAACCGGTCTGCGTAATACAATG
>QLNU02015003.1:6043688-6054727 GCA_006491805.2 Dysdera silvatica | reverse complement strand
AAAAAAAACACTTCATCATAACAACTGTAGACAAAACAAATAACAACTTCTACTTGGTCTGCAAAGAGCTGTATAAAAAAACCCTCATGCATGAATATGAGACTTACTCCAAATTCAGATATGGCATTAACATCTTTAAGAAGGTAAATGCAGTGCACAAAAAGTTAAACATAAAAAATTACTGCTTTAACTTCCCATATCTCTTCATCATCATGAAATTCCATAAACAACTTACAGGATTTAGATTTATTACATGCGGAATAAACATGATACACAGTAAGTCAGCTGCCACCTTGCAGAACGTTCTTAAGAAAATGCTTTAAGATATCAGGGAAAATGATAGTAAATCATGTATTATAAACAATAACTCCAGGACTATTGAATACATTCTAGAAGAGAATAGTAACATACATACAATTCGGACGTATGACTTTGAAAATTTATTTACCAGTATTCTTTTGGAAGGTATGAAGGATTTCAAATCTTTTTTATATAGTGGCTTCTCTGATATCAGTCGGATAGACATTAACTATTGGAATACCATTTTTGATTTTTGTATATTCGATTATAACATCTTTAATGGGATTGATTTCTATAAGTAATTTAATGGTATTCCTATGGGGCCAAATTCTGCAAGCTCCCTGATGGATTTGTTCCTGTACTTTTATGGAAAGAAGAATGAACACTTGTGTATAAAACCTTTTAGATACATTGATGACATCATAGTTTTTAATTGTGCTGAATTTTGTGTCTTACATAAAAAGTTTTACCCTAACAGCCTTAAGTTAAAAAAGACTGGACACGGGAACAATATTTCCTTTTTAGACTTGAAAATTAGACATGGTACTGATGGTGTTTATAATATTAGACTCTACGACAAAAGATCTGATTTCAATTTCAAAGTTGTGTTTCTGTCAAACTTTAAATCTTGTATAAGTAAAAAAGTTCATAGAAACATCGTTACTTCACAAATTCTCAGTATTAATAGTATATGTAAAAAGTATAATAATTTTATTGGTTAAATTAACGGGCTCAAAAATATTCTTCTTGGAAATAATATACCACTACCTTTGATTCTAGACATTTTTAGTAAGTTTGAATGCACAGCAAGGCTGGTTTTGTGATTTGTATAAGTGACAAATTCTGCTGCCGAAGACGTATCACTTAATGCACTAAATACTTACTCTTGGAAATGGCAGCTTTTGTGGATGTAGTTCTCGTAATATTTTGAATTTGTTTACATTCGGGCTTGTTTATTTTGGTTAGAGTTTGCAAAGTGTTCGTTCTCATTTTAAAAAAAAAATGTTATGCTTACTTTTCTATGGTTCTGGTCCGAATTTTTCTCTGATTGGATGTCGAGAGACTTGAGATCCTAAGTTTAGCATTGGCTAGGACTCAAACAGAAACATCCAATACTGAACTCATTGCGACAGGTGTCTCTCTTGAAAAAGTGCTGTCCTATGGGTTTCTCATATTTCATTTATTATTACACTCCTACTTTAAATTTTTTATTCCACTTTTGGTTCATTTCTTTACAATTTTACTATATTGCCATTTGCATCGTAGCAATATTTCATAGTTTTCGAAAAAGGTTTGTATGTAAAATATTGTAAATATATTTATTGTTTGTATATATTTTGTTTTGCATTGCACTTAGGTATTTTTCAATTTGTGCATAACTTGTCGATATAGTTCTCGCAAAGTTGGTTCTGATATCTTGCAGAAAAATTGCTTTATGTAATGCTGAAAATGGTCTTATACTACTTTAATCTTACTTATTATATTTAATTGGTTTTACTCCAGACATTGGCGCCAGAGTGATTCCAATTTAACTAAATTTACTTGTACCTCTTACACTTAAATTCTTTTTATTTTGTTTATTATATATATCATAATAAATACAATTATTTTGCTAGAAAACGGAAATTTATTGGCCACTTTTCCTGTTTCTTTGAAAGATGGAGGAGGGGCTCGCCGCTTCACCCGTTCTTGAAGTCACGAGCCGCCACTGCGCTGTGGGTTGTTTGCGACCTAAGGTTCTATGACAAATAACCGTTCACGTTGATAAGTACTATGACCACTTTGAAGTTTTAACCCTGGTGCTGAGATGCCCTGTATAATACACACAGTAGACAAATTAACTGCAGTAAAATTAATTTAATTCATGAGAGTTGGTTTATTGCAATTAATTTCATGTATTCATAATCCTTGAACTATTGTATTAGGTACACCAGTCCTCTTTCTATCACTTTTTCTTAAAATTCATTTTAAACAGACAACACTTATATAACTCAAGTACAACTATTCAACGTCCGTACAACTCAAATACTCAAGAAGACGGTGTTCAAATATTCAATAAATGTCCGTATAAATATTCCATGAGTTAGCAGCTCAAATGCTCAAAATGTCAACATTAAAGTGTTAACATTATTTTTTATATTTCCAAAAGAATGCAGTCACCTTATCCATACAAGGTGATGGGGAAAGTTTTGGCGTAATTGAAAACCACAGAGAGATTGTCGACCGGTTTGTTTTGATGCCAATCTCCAAGTAAGAAATTACAGGCAATAAATAGCGGTTATATTTTATTTCGAACTAATACCATTCACAGCACATATAAGTAGCGCAGCCGATGAGTATTTCGATGTCGATGCGCGTTTGCACGTTGTACGAATGAACTGAAGATTGCTACAGCTTTGATGTATACCAAATGAGCTAAATGGTCTATAATTACACAGTATTATTATAGCAATTTTACATTGCTGATGTCTGAGCCCTCAGGAAATCGTCTGTTGCCGTGACTTCGAGTCCACCTTTCTCGTTTTGTTCCACGCCGTTGTTTATGTCTTCAGCAGGTTGCCAATCAGGTGTTTCTGCTGCCACTCTTTCTTCATCAGATGTGTCAGTACAATCCCTGACATGTGATCCAAGTGCAGAAATTTTCTCCAACGGCAAGGCTCAATGATCTGCAAAAGAAAGAATACAATCGATAGAGTTTATCTATCGATATTATCGAGTAATTAGTTACAGTTGCCGGTTTAACGATTTATTAGCACGTTAACGCGTAATAGATGCAGCGATAACTCGTTGCTGGGGTGCAATAAGTCACCAGCCACCTCCACGGCATGGTTTAAAACAATGCTGTATTAGTGGGTACCTGACTTCATCGCAGATGCGAGTGGGAGATTTCGGGGAAATTCCAGAAGATATATTGCTATTAAGAAAGCAA
Organism: Dysdera silvatica; assembly: GCA_006491805.2. Classification (NCBI taxonomy): domain Eukaryota; kingdom Metazoa; phylum Arthropoda; class Arachnida; order Araneae; family Dysderidae; genus Dysdera; species Dysdera silvatica. Next base: position 6,051,498 of record QLNU02015003.1, on the reverse strand, counting down.
CAGCCATGAATGGGTCACGACAAACATTGCGTTAAAATAATAAATGGAGGCACTGCAGTAGTAGTAGTCAGCTACTTGTTTTATCTGCCATTTTCTTTTTCAATGTTTAAAATGCAGTCAAAACTTTCTTTATAAGAAAGCAAATTTCCTTTTAGGCACGTCTTTCGATCAGATGCCCTTTCCTTTTTCGATTTCTTTTTGGTTTAAAAATCTAGTTTCGCTCTGATGTATTGATGACTCCAGGATAAGGCTTATTTAAACCTCATTTTTGTTGGAGCTGAAGGTCAGTCTCAACATGCACCTTTTCGCTCAATTACCGACAACGTTCGAGAGAGAAATAGACTGATTACTGCTTACACTTTTCGAAATTAATTAAGATGAAAAAAAGTGTTTTCTGTCCTCGTAGGCAGTCAGTAGAAAGAGTCTTGTGTATTTTTATCAATGCATACATCTTACTGCAGATGGGTAGAATAACTATATTTTTTCAGGAATTAAGTCACTAATTCTGACTCATTTTTGTAAGTTAAGGCTTTTTAGTAGCTGATTTTTTTTTCCACAACCAGGTCGAAATATTTTTTAGAGCGGGAATTACTGCGGTTCCCACTCCTTTGAGAAACTTTTTTACTCTCTGTACGTTTCGATTTATTTCTAAACAATTTTCTAAAAGTTTAAACAAATGTATAGTTCGTATTAAAATCATAATTATGAAAACGATAGAAAAGACACTTTTCAATATATCATTGCGAAATATTAAAATGGAAGAGTTTACAAAATTTACCTGTATAATTGTTCTATATTTTTTCTCTCGCAAAATGTTTTCTAATAGGGAGTACAAGTTACATTTCATCAGATTGAATTTTTTTAAATTTTATGATCGAGTGGTCATTTTTTCAGAAATAATTCAGCAGAACTAGAAACGTATTTCAAAACTGAAACCTTTATAAGGTAAAAGTGTTTAATATAAATAAGGGATATGAATTTTAATAGCAAATTAAAAAAAAAAAATATTTAACGCTCAACCGATGAAATGAAATGGTTTATTTCAGCTAATATTGTGCTAGATTAATAAGAGAGCTCGATCAGGGATTTCATTGCTTCGGTCAGTCATTCATTCGTTTATTGTATATGTATGCTCATTTAGGAAGGGTACAAACCCCAATATTCTTTTTCTCCTCTGCCAGAAGTTTAGTATAACTTGAAGATAATGAAACTGTAAAAAGCTTTATAGGCCTACATATGGATATTTTTTATTAGCAATTGCCTGTTAAGCCAAAATTAACATCAAAAGCTCAGCCGAATAAAACTTAAATTAAAAGCATAGACGTACGCAGAACTTTGCTACAGGGGATTATGGACTCAATGGTGGGTTACAAAGATACGACGCACATATTCCTATGGTTAAATATACAAAATTTCACTGCAAATTGGAGTTACGACCCCTATCAACACCCCCGCTGCGTACGCCAGTGGTTGAGCTTATAATATAAATTTTTACAGATGAATTTAATCTACATAGTGCTATGTCTAAATATATATAATTTACACATTTCCTATTGTATTTACGCCAGAAGAGCACTATCATGTAGATTACTAATATAGTTAAAAATCATTTAAATTTTTTATTCTACTTTAAATTAAAAATAAGCTTCTTCAAAAAATTTCATGAGAAAAGTCTATTACTTGGGGGTCATTGGTAACTATCACTCTAGTAATAATCTGAGATAATAGGGTTAACTAAATTCGTACTGATGGACAAAGCTTAATCGGAATATTGTCGTTTTTTTGTACACAATATTTTGTTTTAATTATATATATGTATATAGAAGCTTCTAAAGCTTATTACTAAGAGCCATTAAATAATAATATTACTAATCATGGGCGCCCATATGAGTACTTTTAGGGGGGGGCTGAAAAATTATTACCTCCTTCTTAAGGCTGTCAAACATTTTAGTGAATGTACAAGATACTGAAATGCTACAAAAATAATTGATACTGCTTGACAATTAGTAGATGATCTAAAAAGTACCTTATTTTAAAACATGACTGTAAATCTTTTGAAAGTAAATGCATAGCAGAATCGGGCAAATAAAATTTTTTAAATTTTGTAAATTGGTGGGGGGGCTCCAGCCCCCCCCTCTTTCCTCCATATGGGCGCCCATGTTACTAGTTTAATAAATCAGGTTGAAGCGAATTTCTAAAAAATTGTAACTGAAAATCAAAAATGGATTTCTGGGTGCTTTCAATCTTTTTTTTTATAATGTCCCTGTAAAAAGGCTACAAAATATATCTACAATGATCTAGATTTTTCTAGTGGTTATCTAAAAACTTAGCTAGGATATATTTATTTTACATTTTTGTACAATTTTAATAATAAAATTATTTTAAATATTATTAACCCTACCAGTGTGGAATAACTGTCATATATTCATTAGCTAGATGATATCAATCAAAATTAGCCGCAATCGTCGTTACAATTATTTACCGCGAGCCATTTGTAACACTGACCAAATGAAACGCCGCGTTTCCCCTGAAGTTCGCAATAATTTTATGGATGATAAGGCTAAATTTACTTCTGCCATAAAATTGGCATCTGCCTTAAACGGTTATGAGAATCTTAGAGGTTTTCAGGAATAAATACCCAGTCGTTCCCAAGATCTTAAAAGGAACATCCCCGCAAAGAAATTTCAAAACAGGGAAAACAGACTTCCACAAGGAAAACCGCAAAACACAAGTCGACCGGATCCCCCTTCCAGGACCGACGAATACTGCGAATGTCGTAAATCTCCCCGCTGTTTTGAATGCAATTCCCCCCCATCATTTACGCCCTCAATGTCCGAAACTGAAGGAACCCCTGGTGGTAAATAACGTATTTCAAGAATCAGAAGATAGTCTGTTAGCACCCTATATCATAAACGATGCCGAAGTAAATGGCATTAAGCTTCTCATTTTGAGGACTCTGAAGCAACTATTGTCCTCGTTAGTAGTAAATATATTAAACCATGTATGTATACTAGGGGAAAAGTTTGCTTCAGAAACCCCCCCCTAAAATTCGACCCGTCTGCCTTCCTATTGCTAAAGCGACATTAAAGGGGAGTTTTGATGAAATCTAGACCCAAGCCGCCGTAGTGTCGAAAAGCTTGAACCAGTCTCGTTATTTACTAGGAAACCGGACCACAAAGATAATTAGGGAGAAAGAAAAGAGATTTTCCCCCGTTTCTATTAACGCCGTACAAACCCGAAGTCAGAAACTCTCTGCGTTAAAAGAAGGAAATGGAGACCAAGAGGAATTTGAAACTATTGAACCAGCTGAAAGTAGGGAATCACTAGAAGATAGATCCCTGTATTGTGAACAATGAGGAACCAAGGGATTTAAAGCTGATTGGAAATGAGGAGGGTGCAGAAGGACTTACACTGTTAAAAATCCCTCATGAAAATTTTCTTACCGCTCAAAGAGAAAGTAAAGAGTTTGAACCTTTGTATAATGCAGCCGAAAAGTCAACGGATACAACTTCAAACTTTAAGTATATTACCGAGAATGGATTACTTATGAGAAATCAGGAGGATCGTATGGGACACATAAAAGAAAATTGCTAGTAATTCCTGAAAAGTTCAGAAATGAAATTAAGGCACTGTGCCATGAAGGAACTTCCGCTCATGTCTTAGTTACAAAGTCTAAGGATAAGTTAACCAGGCATTTGTTTTGGCCGGGGTGTTATAAAGATATGGAAAAATACGCACGTACGTGTGACCAATGTCAAAGGGCTGGCAAGCCTAATGAAAACACAAAGCGCCCCTAAAAATTGTACCAATAATTTCAGGTGTTTAGTAAAATTAATATTGATGCATGCGGACCCTTGCCACTAACGGATAGTGGTAAGCGGTATGTTATTACAGCCATTTGTTTATCATCCAAATACCCGGATGTTATTCCTGTGGAGGATATTGGTTCTGTTTCAGTGATCGATGTGTTGCTTCAAATCTTTTGTAGGATGGGATTTCTTAGGGAAATTCAATGTGATCAGGGCACGTTATTCACAAGTTTTCTAATTACTGAAATTTTTGAGTAATGTAAATTTTGAGCATGTCAGAAATTTTAAAATGTTATGACTAATTTACCGTACCATGTCTTGATGTTATTGCCATTTTTTTCAAACACATGGGAGCTCCACCTAAAACATTTAGATCGAGTGTTATCACGAATAGCAGGAGCCGGACTAACTATAAAACCGTCGAAATGCCGTTTTTCCCAAGAGACGGTCCCCATACCTTGGACAGGTTGTAGGGCAGGGTTGCCGCAAATCTTCGAAAGCAAAAATAATCGCGATTACCGAATTCCCAACTCCTCAAACAAAAACTCGAATTCGGGCCTTCTTGAGGTTAGTAGGATACTATAGCCGATATATACTTTAGTTGTCAATAATAGCTGCCCCCTTAACAGATGCTGTAAAAGAAAAGAATAAAAAAGGTGTTACCGTTTGGACCGACGAATGCAAAAAATCCTTTTGCACACTAAAGGGTAAGCTGACCGAACCTCCTGTTTTGCACACACCCGATTTTAAACGGGAATTCATAGTTCAAACGGATGCTTCATATACAGGATTGGGAATTGTACTATCCCAAAAAAAAAATGCTCAAGAAAACGAATATCCTGTTCTCTTCTTAAATAAAAAATTTTCAGAAGTAAAGAAACGATATAGCATTACTGAAAAAGAATACACCAGCATAATTTAAGCAATTAAAAAATTACGCTATTATTTAAATGGACAACATTTCACGATTATGACCGACCATAATCCATTGGTATGGTTAAGGAATAATTCGGGAACCAATCAAAGGTTGATGAGATGGGCCCTAGCTCTTAAACCTTACAATTCTGATGTAGTTCATGGAGCAGGAAAAAAAAAACCCATAAAAACGTTGACTGTCTAAGTAGAGCTGTAGCCTCTGTTTAATATTGTGTTTTATTTGTATATTATATTTGTATAATGTGATGAAAAAAAAATTCTGAGTATTTTGATATTCGTAGTTTATGAACATATTATCATGAAAAAGTATTACAGTAGTGAGATTGTATACCCAACCTCGGTGAAGTTTTAAAGGATTTTATTGTTGAAATCTTGTATGAGTTTGTTTAAAATTACCTGTAACATTTGTATTGCATATGAATTATTTTATTAATGACAGATATTAACGGAACTAGATTAATAGAATTAAAGTAAATGATCAGTTCGCGTCTTTAACACTTTGGCCTCAATGTAATGTGCGTGTGTGTGTGTTATAAACTTTCACCAGTTAAAGCATGACAGAGCATCACCTTCCTACTTCAAGTTTGGACATACTGGTGTGGCTGCATTGTTATCTTGCTGCGTTGTGCTCCACCTTGCTGTCATCTGTTATGAGTGACCTGTTAAAACTTTTCGTTCATAACTTCGAGAAAATTTCTGTAAGGGGGGAAGGGCTGTACCGACCCCCCATTTACCAGCCATGTGAGATATGTCATTTGCCTCTTGACTATATCCCCTTTCGAACTCAGCCATAGCATGAAGATTTACTGATCTACACTCCGTCCATACAACTCGAATTTCTAACATAAAATTACAGTCCCTGGATCTGGGTTGACATCTGGAATCCGACCTTTGACATGTGTGAATTAGACCCGGTATAGGATAGTAACTGCGACTTGAGACCAGAGAGGGGCCTGGACGCCGAGAGATACACTACCCTTAGACAGCCCTCTCCGGGCTGCCTGTATATAGAGAAAGTAAAGTTATTTTCAATGAATAAAATGTGATTTTAAATTAATTCTTCCAAGCGTCAATTGCCTGTCTCGAATTTTACTAGCTACGTTATAGAACAAAAACTTTCTAAAATTGATAGAAAATAAAGGAATACAAAATGTAGCTGAGGGTGAAAGGCATAAAAAATATACTAATCGTTACTGTTTATGTTTTCCTATCTCTAATTAATTCACTTAACTGCGTATGTGAGTTCTTTCATTCGCCCTCCCCTCGCAATAATTTTTAGTTAGGGCCCTTACGAGTAATTCGTTAATTTTTTGCACATATCTATATCTAATTTACATTATATCTTAATACCATCAATTATATACATAAAAATATAATACATATAATTTACTATACATAAAATATAATACATATAATTATATACATAAATATAATACATATGTTATATGCCTTAAAATATAATATATATAATTATATACATAAATATAATACATATAATTATATATAAAATATAATACATATAATTATATGCATAAAATATAATACATATAATTATATACATAAAATATAATACATATAATTATGTATAAAATATATACATATAATTATATACATAAAATATAATACATATTATACAATAAATAAATATATTAATTATATACACATATAATTACATTATACATCATATCTATATCTAATTTACATTAAGAATAAAAATAAATGTATTAGATTGTGTAATCGTCTATTTTTATATTAATATTCTAATTTTGAGTTGCCTCCCAGGGTAAAATATCTGCCTTGGATGAGTAGAAAGACGGACGGACGGATAAATCCTTGAGGCTCAGAGTGAAGTGCTGAACATTATGATTCAATAAGGAAATGAAATCGTTACAAAAAATTTCAATTAGCATGCATTTATGTGCCCTCGGAATAATTAATTTAATTATTCAGATCCAGTTAATTTCATGTTAGAAGGTTAATTGAAAAGTTAATGTCTAATAAGGATTTATGAGAGCTACTCCCCTACAGGCCTTAAAATTAATAGGTTCGTTTGGCTTTATATATATAAGTACATAAAATTGTCTGGAGGAAGGTGCCTTTCCTAGCCTTAGGCAATATACTCTCGATTGTTCGCTGAATTCTTGACAGTTCAAGATGAATTGGAGGTTTTGGTGCTGTAGGTCAATAAAGAATAGTTTTTTTTTAGTTCCCTTGTATTATTAAATATTAGCTGTCGGCGTTTTGCTAATTGAGAAAGGTTAATATTATTTTGCCCTAGTTTTCTTTGTTGTTAGTATAAAGCTTCTTCTAGAACAACCTTATTCCAAACTATATATAACTGTCATTGCCGAATTTATTAATAAATCTCTTGTTTACAATTGAAAATGAACAAGGATCTCTCTCTCTCTCTGTGTGTGTGGGTGTGTGTTTAAAGAAAAAGGGGAGGAAAAAAGGTTTTGTATTCATAAAAGAAAATCAGAATCTCTTGAATTGATATCAAAGGTAACACAAACAATATTGAGACGATAACGTCATTCCAGGTCATAATTAAATTGAATTAAAAAAATATGTAAAAAAGTAATAAATGCTTTCACAAAGAACAACTACTATGGTTATGTACGTTATTTTACAAACAATAAAATGTATTCTCTTGAAAAATATTTTGCACCATAATCACTTTCATTATAACGTTGTAAACGTATACCTTAGAAACAAAATTTTCATATATGGCAAAACAAGGCAATATAAATGACTCATTTATTGACATAATATTTGTCAGCAATAATGACCACGTCATTTTCGAAAAGGTATATATATATATGAGCGAAGGAAACCACGTGTAAACCATCATAATACATTCATGAAAACAGTCATCTAATCTTTGTGAAAACAATCATCTAGTCTTCGTGAAAACAATCATCACGAATGTTTTGGTATCGATAATTAATGCAAAGGGAATGTGTCGTTTGTTTTTACATTGCTCACATTTCCACTTTCTCCACGTTTCGACGCGTTTCTTTGAAACATTTCTTCAGTAAAACCTTCAGTTGAAACCTTTCTTCAGT
>QLNU02015003.1:6031028-6043588 GCA_006491805.2 Dysdera silvatica | reverse complement strand
AAAGTATTTGAACATAATTTTATAACTCAAAATTATACCAAAAATTATCATAACACAATTTAATACTTTGTAAAAATATCATTATTATTATTTGTAACAGCTTATAGCCTTCTTGGCATTGATTCTATTAACTTTTTTGTTAGATCTGATGAGAGATTTTCCCATGTTTCCAAAAGAATGTTTTTGGATTCATTTTTATTTGAAAACTTGTGTTTTCTTAGTTCTTGGTCCAAAACATACAAGTTTTCAATTGGATTAAGGTCCGGAGATTGAGGAGGTGTATTTAGTCTACGGGGAACTTTATATAACAAATATTCTTTTGTAACTCTCTTCGTATGTTTCTTGTCGTATGTTTCGGGTCTTGTTGAAACAAGAAGTAAGTTATCCTTAATGACTCACTTTGAATCACTTGGAGATAAGTTATCTCGTAATATGTCCACATAGTTTTGGGAATTCAAAATTCCATCAATTATAATTAAATTGCCAGTTCTGCTCCAGGCCATACAACCCCAAACCAGAATGCTACCGCCGCCGTGTTTCACAATTGGGACAACATTTTGAGGACATAAAGCCTTCTTGTTTTTCCTCCAAACGGTCTTGTTGCCATCAGATCCAAATAAACAGAATTTACTTTCATCACTGAATAATAAAGTTTTCCAAAAGTCTAAAGGTTTATCTACAAGTTCTTTTGCAAATTGAAGCCTTTTCTTTCTATTGTTTTCACTAACATAAGCCCTTTTCCTTGCGCTTCTGCCTTTATAACCTAATCTGTGTAAGTCATTTCGTACAGTTCGAGATGTAACATGAGTATCTGAACATGGCGCAATATCATCTGATATTTCTACACTACTTATAAAAGGATTTTTTAAACTAACCTTCCAATTTTCCTGCAAACTCTTGGTTCAATAGCTTTGAGTCGACCCATTCTCTTCTGATTTTCGATTTCACCAGTTGATGTGAATTTTTGCATGACATAATAAACGGTGACATATTTAATTTTAAAGTACTCACTATTTTACAGAAAGTTCAACCATTTTTCCTTAAATTAACAATTTTATCACGCGTAACTAGAGATAACTCGCTTTTCTTTCCAGACATTTTTTAAACGTCCAATTTGCGACTAAAAGTGAAGTACTCACTGTAAATGAATAATTAAACTAAACGCAAATTCCATTTTTTCTTCTTCTCCTCTGTCAGAATTCCTCGTAACAGCGTTTGTCATTTGTTGTTCAAATACATTTTTCCCATTGAAAATTTGCATATTTTGAATTTAACACGTTGTTGCTAAGCTTATGACCACACTGATTGACATATTGTATTAGCAAATGTGAAATATGCCCTTTGTTAAAATTTCGTTAAATTTCATCCACTAACAATAAAATTATTGTGAAATAAAGTATTGTTTAAATACTTTTTTCCGCCACTGTATATATATATTATGAACTTTCGTCCGGTTAAGCATGGTAGAACATCACCTTCCTACTTCAAGTTTGGACATATCTGTGTAGCTGCATTGCCATCTTGCTATGTTGTGTCCACCTTGCTGTCATCTTCTGTTATGAGTGACCTGTTAAAACTTTTCGTTCATAACTTCGAGAAAATTTCTGTAAGGGGGGAAGGGCTGTACCGACCCCCCATTTACCAGCCATGTGAGATATGTCATTTGCCTCTTGACTATATCCCCTTTCGAACTCAGCCATAGCATGAAGGTTTACTGATGGACACTCCGTCCATACAACTCGAATTTCTAACGTAAAATTACTCTCCCCGGATCAGGGTTGACATCCGGAATCCAGCCTTTGACATGTGTGAATTAGACCCGGTATAGGATAGTAACTGCGACTTGAGACCAGAGAGGGGCCTGGACGCCGAGAGATACACTACCCTTAGACAGCCCTCTCCGGGCTGCCTGTATATAGAGAAAGTAAAGTTATTTTCAATGAATAAAATTTGATTTTAAATTAATTCGGCCAAGCGACAATTGCCTCTCTCGAATTTTACTAGCTACGTTATAGAACAAAAACTTTCTAAAATTGATAGAAAATAAAGGAATACAAAATGTAGCTGAGGGTGAAAGGCATAAAAAATATACTAATCGTTACTGTTTATGTTTTCCTATCTCTAATTAATTCACTTAACTGCGTATGTGAGTTCTTTCATTCGCCCTCCCCTCGCAATAATTTTTAGTTAGGGCCCTTACGAGTAATTCGTTAATTTTTTGCACATATCTATATCTAATTTACATTAAGAATAAAAATAAATGTATTAGATTGTGTAATCGTCTATTTTTATATTAATATTCTAATTTTGAGTTGCCTCCCAGGGTAAAATATCTGCCTTGGATGAGTAGAAAGACGGACGGACGGATAAATCCTTGAGGCTCAGAGTGAAGTGCTGAACATTATGATTCAATAAGGAAATGAAATCGTTACAAAAAATTTCAATTAGCATGCATTTATGTGCCCTCGGAATAATTAATTTAATTATTCAGATCCAGTTAATTTCATGTTAGAAGGTTAATTGAAAAGTTAATGTCTAATAAGGATTTATGAGAGCAACTCCCCTACAGGCCTTAAAATTAATAGGTTCGTTTGGCTTTATATATATAAGTACATAAAATTGTCTGGAGGAAGGTGCCTTTCCTAGCCTTAGGCCATATACTCTCGATTGTTCGCTGAATTCTTGACAGTTCAAGATGAATTGGAGGTTTTAGTGCTGTAGGTCAATAAAGAATAGGTTTTTTTTAGTTCCCTTGTATTATTAAATATTAGCTGTCGGCGTTTTGCTAATTGAGAAAGGTTAATATTATTTTGCCCTAGTTTTCTTTGCTATTAGTATAAAGCTTCTTCTAGAACAACCTTATTCCAAACTATATATAACTGTCATTGCCGAATTTATTAATAAATCTCTTGTTTACAATTGAAAATGAACAAGGATCTCTCTCTCTCTCTGTGTGTGTGGGTGTGTGTTTAAAGAAAAAGGGGAGGAAAAAAGGTTTTGTATTCATAAAAGAAAATCAGAATCTCTTGAATTGATATCAAAGGTAACACAAACAATATTGAGACGATAACGTCATTCCAGGTCATAATTAAATTGAATTAAAAAAATATGTAAAAAAGTAATAAATGCTTTCACAAAGAACAACTACTATGGTTATGTACGTTATTTTACAAACAATAAAATGTATTCTCTTGAAAAATATTTTGCACCATAATCACTTTCATTATAACGTTGTAAACGTATACCTTAGAAACAAAATTTTCATATATGGCAAAACAAGGCAATATAAATGACTCATTTATTGACATAATATTTGTCAGCAATAATGACCACGTCATTTTCGAAAAGGTATATATATATATGAGCGAAGGAAACCACGTGTAAACCATCATAATACATTCATGAAAACAGTCATCTAATCTTTGTGAAAACAATCATCTAGTCTTCGTGAAAACAATCATCACGAATGTTTTGGTATCGATAATTAATGCAAAGGGAATGTGTCGTTTGTTTTTACATTGCTCACATTTCCACTTTCTCCACGTTTCGACGCGTTTCTTTGAAACATTTCTTCAGTAAAACCTTCAGTTGAAACCTTTCTTCAGTCAAGTTGAACGTGTTTAATAAATTCAAATGTACATGGCAAATCTGTATAGGTGCAGGGTAAAGTGACAGAAAAACTAGTGCTGATATGAGGAACGGACTCAAAACCGGCTTCTAATATGCAAAAATAATCAAACTTTTTTTTTCTAAAGCGCAAACGCACATCAGCAATTGAAACTGGGTAAACGAAATGGACAAGATCGTTCTGTTTCTAACAACTGGCATATGTTGACTTTCCGAATATTATTTATATTGCTCTTATGACCCTTGGGAATAATGGACTAGAAAGGAGGGAGAATATGACTACACTGAGTGTATTGCGTTTTGCGGTTCGCCTCACACAATTGGGAGCACTCGTGTATATAACAATGTAACAATATCGGAGATGAGAGTGGGAAGAAGGGCCCCCTTCCATGTAGGGGGGACAGAGGGGCATATACAGGATGTTTTAGGATTGAAACGCGCCCTTGCACTCGCTTTCCTGACCCCGAATCCCACACAATGATTCTTTATTTATACCCTCGCGTGAATAATGACACGTGGCACTCGTTGGCGACATTTAATCGCCCGGGGTGTTCACGCAAGACTTTTGGCGAAATTATAATCACCAGGAATTGTAATTTGATTATTTTTTTAATCCACGTTTGAATAGCGTGTTCTAATTGAAAAATATAATTGTTTTATCGCGCTGTTAGCGCAGCTCGTTATTAAAACGGCTATTTGAACAGTTAAGCATTAAAACAGCTATTTGAACAGAACTCAGCTATTAAAACAATTGCCTTCCGTCGTTTTCCTGTAGCCGCTATAATTGCTAAATCAGCCCGTAATAACTAAAAGTAATTATTTTTCCAACTCAAGGATTAGATAGAGTGCGCATTACTGTATTTAGTTGAAAAATCGAAGGCAGTAATGTGTATTACAGATCATCAGAACTTCCAAAGCTGAAAAAAATAAACGCCCCTTTCGTTGTATGTAGACTCAGCAGAATGACATATTCAATACTAACACCAGAGGCTCTACGGCGGTGCAGTGGTAACGTATTTACCTGGTGTGCCATTGACCTGGGTTCAACACCCAATGGTACACATGTAACACAATATTTACCGACAAAATTACTCACTGTAATTAATCCAGAGTTAGTTCTCCAGGCCTTAAAAGGTTCGAATTCCTCGGATGACTCTAGACCCGGTGTAACATGGTATTTGCTGTCCTTGCACCATAAAGTAAAGCACCAGAAGTATATAGTAAAAATGTCAGGCCTGTAAGGTAGCCGGGGCCATCAGGCCCAGTTGCCCCATCGAGCTACTCATTTATATAGAATAATATCTGGGTGCCCTGTGCCCCATATGCCCTTTGTCTGGCACCAGTTGCCCTTTTACCCTGGCTACAGGCCTAAAAAAGAAGGACAAGGAGGTGAGTGTCGTTTGAAAGAACTGTCTAGTTAAATTGTTTGCAACTCTTTACCTGTTAAAAAGGGCGAGGGGGCGTATATTTCAGCATTTTTATGTATTAAACCCAAACTATAAAGTGGAGAAGGTGGTACGTGTTTTATTTTACTTTCTTGCGCGGTCTATGAAATTAATCAGTGGCTTATGAAGTTAATCAGTAGAAGGGGGAACTCAGGGGGGTCGAGTCCTCCCCGTTAGATATATGGGTACAGATTTAACTCCAAACCATTTTATCTTTTTTTAGACCTATTTGAGCCTACCCTTCCCATAATGTTTTAATTGCTATGCCCTTGATTATAATCATTTTCAATCTAAGGTCCGAAGATGAGTTCCTGTAATTTGAATGATTTATTTAACTATTAAATTTCTATTATACCTCAGAAACTACACGTTTTATGCCTGATAGGATTTGCTACATTTCCTTTCAGACGTGGTAATCGTCAGAGAACAGCAAGACGTTGTTTCTGCAAAATGGGACTTTTCTGCAAAACCACAGGACTTCTACTTTTAAATGCTTCAAAATTGGTGATTTTGAAGCCTTTGATAAAAGCCTAACGTGTAAAAGATTACACCTTTACACGCTATCATCTATTTAAAACCTTTTTGATGTACTTCCATTACACTGCGAGAAATCAGAAAAAGACCACGTTTTTCCTTTAATCTTGGTTTTACGACTTATACCGCAAAATTGCAATTTATGATAGAGAAATTGCAACGAAATGACATTCTTTATGGTCGACTATCAAAGATGAGATATCCATTATTTTTCCAAGCTCTAAGAAGATTTTCCATCCCCTACCCAATTTTACCCTCAAATGACGTGCCTGCCTCCCCTACTAGAAATTCAAAAACACCATTTTCGTAACCACCGCCTCAAACTTCTGTTTCGATCAGAACTGTCTGAGTGATTAATTTGTCATCGTTTATACAGTGCGTCATGAAATCTGAATTTTTGCATCCAGTCAGCATCTACATATTAAACCAATGTAATCCAGGGTGCTCCTGCACCCCCTCCCCCGGATCAGCCTCTTTGCTGCAGTTTTGTTGTCTCTATAATTGTTTTACACTCCCGCCCGAAAATATTTCCTGGATCCTCCTCTGGGCCTATATATACACTCTATAACAAAAAAATCCACTCACCAAGAAGGAGTTGTCCGATTGTAATGAAATTTCGTATGCAAAGACTTTTTGACTGAACATGCAAATGATTAAAATTTGGTGTCCAATGAATGAATAGCGGGAACTCCAGCGCATCGGAACTGCGCATTCAGCAGGTGTATGTGACTGCGGATATCTTACGTCGACTGTAACAATGCCTCGCCGAAAGATTCGTGCTCATTACGAGCATATGTCAGAGTTTGAAAGAGGTTGTGCTATCGGATTGAAAGAGGCTGGTTGGACGAATCGAAGAATCGCTGGACATGTGGGTCGAAGCGATGCGGCGATTGGACGGTGCTGGCAAGAGTGGGTCAACAACGGCAGATGTCAGCGTCGGGATGGCAGCGGTCGACCTAGGGCCATAACAGAACAGGAAGACAGAGCGATTGTCAGAGCAGCTGTCACAGCACCGGATTCGTCATTATCAACTATCCAACGTGTGGCCCGCACACATGTGTCCAACATGACCCTCTACAGACGAATGAGAGAGCGGAATTTACGCTCGCGCCGACCGTTACGCCGCTTACCTCTCACGCCTTTACACCGTCAAGTCCGATTACAGTGGTGCCGGGCTCGATCAACTTGGAACTGCGCTGACTGGGGACGTATAGTCTTTAGTGACGAGTCCCGTTTCCAACTGTGTCCTGACGACAACCGCAGACGTGTCTGGAGACGTCCAGGGCAGCGTGGGGATCCTGCCCTTACTATCGCACGCCACACATGCCCACAACAGGGCGTTATGGTCTGGGGTGCCATCTCCTTTGATAGCCGGACCCCTTTGGTGGTCATTTCTGGCACACTTACAGCACAGCGGTACGTAGACGACATTCTACGACCGGTTGTGTTACCGTTCCTTTTGCGACACCCTGGACTTACGTTTCAACAAGACAATGCCCGGCCGCACACGGCACGTGTTGCTATGAATTGTCTTCAAGCTTGCCCAACACTTCCTTGGCAAGCTAGGTCTCCTGATCTCTCTCCCATAGAGCACATTTGGGACGCTATGGGAAGGCGATTGCAACCATCCCGGAATGTTGACGATTTAGCCCGACAGTTGGAGACAATTTGGCAAGAAATTCCGCAGGACACCATCCGGGATCTTTATCAGTCTATGCCACGCCGGGTGACAGCTTGCATCCAGGCCAGAGGTGGACCAACGCCTTATTGACTTCCTCCCTTTGTAACGGTCAAACTCTGCAATAAATCATTCAATTGTTCTGAAATTTTAATCGTTTCTTTTTCTATGTATGTTCTTCACATCCACCAATTTTTATCGCAATCGGACAACTACTTCTTGGTGCGTCGATTTCTGTGTTATAAAGTTTATATATATATATAATACAACGTAAAATACGTATAGTACAAAAAATGTTCACAATACTTTTAGTTACTAATATGTAAGGCGAAAACAAAAATAAAATATTTTATGAGCATACGCGTAGGTAGAAAGTTCATAAGGGGGTTATAGGCTCAATGGGGGTTTACAGAGCTACAACTCGCATATTCCTATGTTAAATATACAAAATTTCATTGCAATGGGGGGTTACAACCCACAAAACCACCCACTGGCTACCTTATGAAACCTTTGGCACTACTTACTTTTAACAAGCCCGTCAATATCCAGTCTTATGTTTGATGCTGCAACCCTAAGTGTGTTTTCAAGGTGGATTGTTTGTTTGTTTGTTTGGATTTTTTATGGCGCAAGAGCATCTGGGCTATACTGCGCCGTTTTCAAGGTGGACGTCAGTTATTCTGGTCCTAACTTTTGATTTTATCAACTTCATTCTTGAAAGAAAAGCTCTGTTCTCAGAAGCACTGGCGTACGCAGGGGGGTGTCAATGGGGGTTGTAACTCCCAGCTATGAAATTTTGTATATATGGAGTTATCGCTCTGCCACAACCCATTTTGTAAAGCTGTAACCCCTCCCCTTAAGACTTTCTGCTTGTTCTTTATGTTTGTGCACGAAAAGAAGTCCGATGGTACCCTTAGAAATAACGAGAGGTGACGCCACAAACCAGCTTGCCGCTTACAGCAAAGTAGGGCTCCAACCTCAGAACTTGTTTTTGTTGGTCGCTAAAAATGAGTGTATAACTTTCAGTGAAACATCGTTGTAACGGTCTAGCTGGTTCGTGACGTCACCTCCCGATCTTTCTAACTATACCATTGGACTTCTTTCCGTGAACAGACCGTACGCCTGTGCACAGATGTGAATGCTCCCGAATAGTAACATTTTCAGAGCATGCAATCAGATGTCGGCGGGGCGCAGGTTGAAGACCCCTGGCTTAGGTTCTTCCCCAAGAAATGTTTATCCACGTAGAAAATTAAAAATTACCATTTTTGATTTGAAATTAACATACACATTTGAATGCCATGTAAGCATTGGTGTTACGCCCCCCCCTCCCCCCACCCTGCATGTAGAACTTGGAGCTCGTTACTAAAACCCCGCCTCCACTCCTAATAAATATCTGTGAACGTCTGTGGTTACCCGAACGCTCATAGTGATATCTGGCTCAAGCAAAAATCATTTCCAGCGATTATGAAATCGAAACGACGGATTACACTGCCATCTATTGACAAAATAAGCAACAATTCAATTTCATCGTATTGAAATTGAATAGCCGAGTAAACGGAATTCACAAAGGTTTAAAACGAAATATGAAAAGAAAAATGAAATTAATTACGTGAATAAAATAAATTGCAAATAACAGCAGCCTTCGATTTCCGTAATTTTATGTTTAAATTAATTAATGTACTATACTTGAGTTGTTGCGCCACGCTGCGCCAAGTTTGAAGGTACAAAAAAAAAACGTGGCAGTTAAAATTGCTTAATAGAGCTGTTGATAGCTATATCGGTGACCTATCCGCCACTATCCTCAGAACAGTTACTATGACTCTATTTACATAGCGTTGCCAACACCGTGACCCAGTGCCATATTTCCCAATAGGTTATACTAGGCTATAGACTAGGGCGGCAAAATTTTGTGTATGAAGTCTGATATAACAAAATCAATACCAGACGATGATATAATCAGATGTTTTGCCGAGAAGAAAGCTAGACGTCATGCTTTCCATTTAAATACCAGTGTTCTATAGGCTTTTATTTTTTGCTAAAATTAAAATTTATTTCAATAAAATTGAATTTGATTTATTATATACCAAAAAGGAATAATACTTCAATATAAGTTAATATTATAGTTTCACGTAGACTGCTACAGCATTATAATAATTAACGACATTATATTAATCACGACATTTAAATAACGACATTAATCAAGACATTTAAATAACGACATTAATCAAGACATTTCAATAACGACATTAATCAAGACATTTCAATAACGACATTAATCACGACATATTAATTAAAAGCATTATGTTAATCACGACATTATAATAATCAACAACAAATTTTTAGCAATAAATAATCGTTTTGCTACACAGTTTATTACATGGAAATTTCTTGTTGATTATAAGTTAATATTGTTTAATGTTTCAATTTATGAGTTTGTTTTTCAACATATTTATTGTCAATACAAAAGTTTTTGGCGTATATTGAATGTAACAATTTTTATGTTCCTACCACTGATTGGAGGAGGAAAGGTTAGTAAGTGGCGGCAAAAAATAGCACTGGGGCAGCAAAAATAGCCTAGGGGCGGCAAAATGGTAATGCCTGTGCCGTAATCACAAATTAGCAAGTTTGAAATATCCTTTATTATATTCATAAGAGTACGCAGAAAGTTCATAAGGGAAAAGTTGTAGGTTCAATTGGGGTGGGGGTGGGGGGGGGTTATGGAGCTACAACTCCATATATCTATATGTTATACATGCAAAATTTCATCGCCATGGGGGGTTACAACCCCCATCAACACCCCCTGTGCACGCCAGTAATCATATCGCTTTAGTGTATTGTAATTGTAAACTCTTTTTCCGCCGTCAGCATTCGCCAAAACAAGACTTCCACCCGACTCATCCCTACTCGAAATAGACATATCCTATTTCTGTAGAGGTGCCACCAAACAGACTTACTGGAAGGAGTTCTCGTGCTAGACAGACAGTTCTTCAAACGAAATCCTGCAGAGTAATGTCCATTCATTAATTAGCAACTATAATCAATTTTCAATAATTATTATAATGGATGGAGAGTTTAGTTGAAAATTAATTTTGGATTTAGTACAACTAATTAAAAACCCATAATAAATAATTAAGAAACATATGTCGAAAATTAATTTATTAATTAATATCAAAAGTTTAATACTGATGATTATAATTATGTTTAGCAATAGCCATTGAATATTAAAAAAAGGCGAATTATTAGTATATCATCATCGCAATCATTATCCAACTACTGCAGTGTAGAGGTTGATCTGTTAAGTAAGTGCCATCACACACAACGTGGTATGATAATAGCAATTTAAAAGGACGTGGCCTTTAGTTCACAAAGCTGACCAGACATGTTGCAAGCTGCACGTACAGTTTAACAAGAAATCCGAACCCCCCCCCACAAGATCAGTAGCGCACCGGCAATATTTCCGGGGGGATTTCATCCATAAATTACTTTTTTTTTTTTTAAATGAACTTTATGTATATTTTAACGATGTGGGCTTTTCAATATCAGATTTGAATTGGTTAACGCAAACCCCACTTGCCAGGTGGACCAATTACTTAAAATCAATGTATAATGACGTTTAAAATTAACAGTAATCATATAAAATGATTGCAATCGTTCCAAGTTTGTACTTGACCCCCTCCTCCGATACAGCCCTGACATGCGGCATTTCAAGGGACCTTGCGTTCACTATCTAAATACGAAATATCATAGTGGTAGCTCCAATAGCAGCCTAGAAGAAGGAAGGGGGCTCCGGGCACCCCGATACGGCTCTGACACGCGACATTTCAAGTGCCCTCAAGTACACTCTCTGAATACGAAATAGTGGTGGCTCTAATAGCACACTAGAAAAAGGGTGGGGACTCCGGGCCCCCATACGGCCCTGACATGTGACCTCATACACTATCTGAATACGGAATATCGTAGTGGTAGCTCCAATAGCAGCCTAAAAAAGGATGGGGTTCCGGGGACCCCGATACGGCCCTGACATGCACCATTTCTTCAAGTGCCTCGCTAATCACTTTTTAAATGCGAAATATTGTGGTCATAGCTTCAATAGCAGCCTAGGAAAAGAATGGGGGTTTCGTGTCCCCGATACGGCCCTGACATGTGACATTTCAAGTGCCCTCACGTACACTCTCTGAATACGGAATATCGTAATCGTATCTCCAATAGCAGCCTAGGAAAAGGATGGGGGCTCCGGGGACCCCGATACGTCCCCGACATACAGCATTTCAAATTCCCTCACGTTTACTATCTGAATACTGAATATCGTAGTGGTAGCTCCAATAACAGCCTAGAAAAAGGATGGGGGGCTTCGTGTCCCCGATACGGCCCTAACATGCGGCATTTCTTCAAGTGTCTCGCTAGTTACTTTCTAAATGCGAAATATTGTGGTCGTAGTTCCGGTAGCAGCCTAGGAAAAGAATGTGGGGCTCCGGGAACCCCAATACGGACTTGGCATGCGATATTTCAAGTACACTCTGTGAATATGGAATATCGTAGTCAGTAGTTCCAATAATACCAGCCTTGAAAAAGAATGGTTTATTTTTTCCCAACTTTATTATTTTTCATTTATTTAACAAAACAAAATGTGCAAAATCGCGCTTCATCAGCAAGTGGGGGAGGAGATTCCACAGAATCTTGCACGTAAATACACAGCAGCTATAATAGGTATTCCGTCTATACAGCTTCTCATAAATTTATAAATCAACTTTTTCATATTCGCCGATAATGTGGCAACAATAGACAAGAAAAAAAATTTATGAGAATGATTTTATTTAACAATTTCCCTAGTTAAAGGTTGAGACACCATCTGGTGGTCATTTTAGGAAACAAACAACACTGGGCGACCTTAATAAACTTTCTGTGACCTGGGTTATTTGGTTGGTTGTATTTTTATGGCGCAAGGACAACAATGGTGATTCTGCGCCAAGCAAGGTGAGACCGTATATACAGTTTTAAAATCAAATTTATGTGATTTTATTGATCTTATGAGCTTACTGATATTTTTGTGATGTCACTAATCTTATTGTAATCTTACTGATCTCTCTCTCTCTGAGATGTTAATCATCTTTCTCAGACCTTAACGATTTTCCTGATATCTAAAGAACCTTACCAAAATTTTAATTTGGTGATTTTTGTGATCGTAATGATCTTTCGAATATTTTAATGTAGTAACCTTTTTGTGATCTAAATGTTCTTTTAGTGATCTGAATGACGTTCCAGTGATCGTATGGATCTTT
>QLNU02015003.1:6020192-6030928 GCA_006491805.2 Dysdera silvatica | reverse complement strand
CGCACCGGCAATATTTTCGGGGGGATTTCATCCATAAATTACTTTTTTTTTTTTAAATGAACTTTATGTATAATACAACGATGTGTTTTTCAATATCAGATTTGGGTGCTTAACACCAAACCCCACCCCCTTGGGTGGACCAGTGCCCAAAATCAATGTATAATGGCGTTTAAAATTGAAGAGAAATCTATAAAAACGCCTGTCTTTTTACTGGCTGGCGTTGTCAAAAAAGACAGTATTAAGAGTTAAAGCAGCTATTAGAGTTAAAAATCATTATTTTTATTTTTACGCTATAATTTGAGGACGTGGTTTTTATGCCAAGTTAATATATCTGCATATTAACTAAGTTAAATCGTATTACTTTTGGTATACTGCGAGGGAAAATTCAAGAAACTCGCAAAAAGAAAAAAACAGGAAAATGCGGTGTAGTTTTTTTTTTTTTTTTTGTGAGAGCTTTGTGTCCTCTCAATGATTATAGAGGGAAAAAAAATACTGTATACTGTCGCTCTACCGTCCCTCGTCGTCGACTCTGTCAGAGTTACACTTCTATCTGACGTCGTGAGGGAGAGATTTGATAATGAATTAAACTGCTTTCTAAACACTCTGAGTAACATAGGGGCCTACTCTTAGTAATATATCGGCCACTCCCTCTAATCTACCACTCCTCTGTGTAAAGCAGTGGTTCTCAACCTGGAGGTCACGACCCCCAAAGGGATCTCGAACTGGTTTTTGGGGAGTCGCCGCAGCTAGTTTCAATTACGTTGTATTATTTGTATAGAAAATTTCATACCGAAAAAATTAAAAAAATATTTTAGTACTCAAACTGTATCGGACCTTTCTGTCTAAATAAGACGCTTGTGTCAACTCAACGCTTCATCCTGCTCTATATCGCAGTTTCTCAAATGAGGCTACATAAAATAAAGCTTTGTTTTATAATGAATTCAGATAAATGTACACACTAAAAATTATTTTATTACCCATTGATTCTATATAAATAAATGCATAATAAGAAATTCTAAAATAGTAAAATTACGATTTTTGAACTACGTTATCTAATTCGTGGAGAGCTTTAGAACAAATTTTTGCTTTCTGCTCTCCTCCATCTCTAACCTATTATTGTAAATATTCTCCAAATTTAATCAAATTTCAATTGTATCATCAGAATGATATCATAACAGGTGTATGAACAACCACTGTATATAGGTTGAATAAAATTATTTCTATTTCCAACCCTTGTATATTTCAGCATAGCTACACTATAATATTCTACTAGTGGCTGTAATACTGGTTTTTGATGAATAAAAGAAAGTGACTTACAAAATCCACCGGGGGAGGATGCTCGAGAAATTTTAAAAACATATTTTTGATATGCTATGGACAGTTCATATCCAAATGTCACCATCATTTCCCTTCAAGTTTTACGCTTCCATTTTCCTCTACATATCTCCGCGAGAGGTGGATATTCGATACTCCTTCAGGTCAAAACAAAGGTAAGAAATAGACTAAATGTTAAGATTCAAGTGCAACCATCGCAATGGATATTAAATTAATGGCATTATTTTTAAAATTTTATATTTAAGAGCTTTACCCATTAAGCTACAGACGGCGAGCGTTAATGTTTAATTAGAGTAATTCTCATCATAGTCGATGCTATGGTTGTATAAAATATAATCATCTTATAGATTATATATATACGCTCACAGATGGGAGAGTGATCGTCGTCTGTAGCGTAAGGTCGCCCATTGTTGTTTGTTTCCTAAAATGACCACCAGATGATGTCTCAACCTTTAATTAGGGAAATCGTTGAATAAAATCATTCTCATAAATTTATTTCTTATCTGGTGTTGCCACACTATCGGCTAATATGAAAAAAGTTGATTTATAAATTTATGGGAAGCTGCATATCCGGAATACATATTATAGCTGCGATATATTTAAGTGAAAGATTCTGTGGAATCTCCCCCCCCACCTTCCCTCGCTGAAAAAGCTCGATTTTGCACATTTTGTTTTGTTAAATAAATGAAAAATAATAAAGTTGGGGGAAAAAAAGTAAACCATTCTTTTTCAAAGCTGGTATTGGAGCTACTGACTATAATATTCCATATTCACAGAGTGTACTTGAAATATCGCATGCCAAGTCCGTATTGGGGTTCCCGGAGCCCCACATTCTTTTCCTAGGCTGCTACCGGAACTACGACCACAATATTTCGCATTTAGAAAGTAACTAGCGAGACACTTGAAGAAATGCCGCATGTTAGGGCCGTATCGGGGACACGAAGCCCCCCATCCTTTTTCTAGGCTGTTATTGGAGCTACCACTACGATATTCAGTATTCAGATAGTAAACGTGAGGGAATTTGAAATGCTGTATGTCGGGGACGTATCGGGGTCCCCGGAGCCCCCATCCTTTTTCTAGGTTGCTATTGAAGCCACCACTACGATATTCCGTATTCAGATAGTGTAAGTGAGGGCACTTGAAATGTCACATGTCAGGGCCGTATCGGGGACACGAAACCCCCATTCTTTTCCTAGGCTGCTATTGAAGCTATGACCACAATATTTCGCATTTAAAAAGTGATTAGCGAGGCACTTGAAGAAATGTTGCATGTCAGGGCCGTATCGGAGGGTCCCGGATCCCCATACTTTTTCTAGGATGCTATTTGAGCTACGACTACGATATTCGATATTCAGAGAGTGTATGAGGTCACATGTCAGGGCCGTATGGGGGCCCGGAGTCCCCACCCTTTTTCTAGTGTGCTATTAGAGCCACCACTATTTCGTATTCAGAGAGTGTACTTGAGGGCACTTGAAATGTCGCGTGTCAGAGCCGTATCGGGGTGCCCGGAGCCCCCTTCCTTCTTCTAGGCTGCTATTGGAGCTACCACTATGATATTTCGTATTTAGATAGTGAACGCAAGGTCCCTTGAAATGCCGCATGTCAGGGCTGTATCGGAGGAGGGGGTCAAGTACAAACTTGGAACGATTGCAATCATTTTATATGATTACTGTTATTAAAGGTGAGATTACGATTACATAAGTTTTAAAATTAAGTGATTACGTATCAAAATTTAGATTACGATTTTGATTACTTTTATAGTTAGTTTTCACTTTTCAATTACAATTTGATTATAATTGCAATCAATTTTCGATTATGATTATATACAAATATAAAAATTGGGATTAATTGTAATCAAATTGGAATCAAAAAGTGAAAATTAACTCTAACGAAACAATACAGAGTTTCATCAGGAGATTCCATAACAAACAGTTATTTTGACACTGGCGTAAGGTGTAAAAACACGACGTTTCGGGAGCCAACTGCTCCCTTTGTTAAGTGAAGACAGAATGCCTTCACTTGACAAAGCAAGAGACGCGTGGAAAGAAAACACTAAAAAGCAGCTGAAATTTAATTTCTTTTGGGAAATCCTTCGGGAGAGATGTAAATAAACGGAAAAAAAAATAGTCGGTTGACGAAAATGGCTTTTGCTTTCATATATTTATTTGCGAGAATCAAAGAAATTAAGTGACAGCGAAATCCAAATATATCACATTTTTGTTCCAAAAAGGTACCAATATTTGTGCCTCCAAATAACGGAGCACTCTTCGAACAAATTAGCTTTTATTTATATAACAGACATTGATACGAGCAAACCAAACAGCCAACTCTATCCCAACAATTCCGAAATGCTATTACAACGCAAAAAAATGTATTTACTGCGCAAAACACTTTTTAGATTCCTTGGCGGTATTTCCAGTTTCCAATCTCGAACTTCCGTGCTACTGGTCTTTCTGGGATCGACAATTTTGGGAAGGAGGCAGTTCGTGCAGAATTGGTTGAAAGCTGGCAGCATGATGTTCTTCCAGAAGGTGTCGTCAAGATTTATCCTTTTGAAGATGGGTTTCTTGGTCCCCACGACGAAATCGCAGTAATCTCTGCCCGTAATACTCAACTGTCCTTAAACATGATAATAGTAATTGTGACAGATGTTCAGTAGGAAGTGTGGCGGTTCCTCCACAGGCTCATTCTAACTCTGTTTCGCGCCAAAATTCCATTCTCATGGACATTTGGCAATGAGTCACACGTACAACCAACTCCTTGGAATTTCCACCAAAAACGAAGGATACAGGCATTATCCAACTTCGAACCCTCTCCCATATATTTTCATTTAATGGGCAAAAACTGTCAAGAAAGACAGCTCAACGTTAACATAACTCACAGCAAGTTCTCCCCTCTGTGGGGTCAAACTGACCAATAGAAATTTATATAAACTATTGCGTCAGTATTCAATTGTCCAATCACGGTCCACAAAAATCATTCGAAGTAAAGTTTCGGACCGATCAACACTCTCTTGCTACTTAACTTTCGACCTGAAAAGAAGGTCGCTACTAGCCGTGTTAATGATCCTCAATATGTAACTTACGCAACCTAACGAACGCCCGGCATCATGCCATGGCCAGTGTACGCTCCTCAACCTCCAAATAAATATTATGTTTAATGTGCATCCTCTCTCTCGTCTACCTGCATTCGAAGCCATGAAAATTACCTTCTGAGATAACAGTCAAATTATGCCGCATGACATATGCCACCCGGCACCTGGTCAGCCGTCCACACACACACTACGGTGCAGCACCAGGCGTACCATCACACCTCGCAGCAATTGGCAACCCACCAAACCACGCGGCAGAAGTGCCCTGAAGCATCCTCCAGCAAACAGAATTGTTGTTTCTTTTGTTTCCGAAGTTTGGCACCGTCTGTAATCGTCATGTTGGCAATGCTGTTAGGGCATTTAACGTCTAGTATGCCGTCATCGCCAATTAGCCCGTCTGAAGATGCTGCGAGGAAGCCATTTTCTATATCAACGTACAATCCGCAAGTCCGAACCTCGTTCCCTGCGTATGTTTTTACGTATGTACAAAAGGTTAAACACTGTTAAAATAGCAATAAAAATGATCACCATAGCTTTCGAACGCGCCAACAGCAGTCCTTTATCAGGAGTAATGACTATGGTATATTTCTGATGTTATGTTCTTTTTTTATACTTGAAATTTCTAGAAAATCCTTCATCAAAGTAGTCCCGCAGAATGGAAAACCCTAGTGGGAACCAATGGGAGGCCTCCAATAAAAATCATGGAAAAACCCAATGGGAACCAATGAGAAACCTATATTGCGGGGCACCT
This sequence comes from Dysdera silvatica, assembly GCA_006491805.2. Classification (NCBI taxonomy): domain Eukaryota; kingdom Metazoa; phylum Arthropoda; class Arachnida; order Araneae; family Dysderidae; genus Dysdera; species Dysdera silvatica. The sequence goes on along the minus strand of QLNU02015003.1, from coordinate 6,025,751 downwards.
AATGTTGGGGAAGTCCCATACATTTCAGAGTAAGAGTTGTTTGTAAGTTTCTGGAAGTGGTTGTGATGTATTAATGGCTTTCCCATGTAGTTTGTAAGTTTCCCAAGATTCTAAGAAGAGTCTACTATTTTTGTTTGTGATGTGCCGGTGTAGTATTTTTGTTATCCCAGTCAGTGTTGTAAAGCGTGTTCTGTCAGACGTGAGGCTGTCTCCTTTCGCGAGTTCATGTTTGTGTTCTTTTCTTCTTGTTTTAATAATTCTTTTTGTTTGCCCTATGTAATGTTTATTGCAGTCTTTGCATGGTATTTGGTATATGGCGCCTGTGAGATCTTCTGGTGGAACTGAGTCTTTAACTTTTGTAAGTTGTTTGCGAAGTGTTGTGACAGGGGAATAGAATGTTTTGATATTTGCTTCCTTGAGGATGCGAGAGATTGTTTCGGAAATGCCGTGAATATATGGAATAGATATGCGGGTGTGAGATGTATTGTTTAAAGATGTACTATTGGGTCTACAGTTTCTGAGAATGAATCGTTTAGGGTATCCATTATTTTTAAGTGCCGTGTGTATGTGTTTTGTTTCTGTGTTTGAAAGTGTTTCATTACTGCAGTGAGAATTCGCTCTAAGACTTAATGTTTTAACAATGGAAGCTTTGTGGCATGTTGGATGATGCGATTTAAAATGGGGATATCTGTATGTACAGTAGGACAAAATTGTGGAAACCCTTCAAAAGTTTATTTTAGAGGTTTGATGGCTAATAACACCACTTTTTTTTGTACCAATACTATAAAATTATATATCATTAGAAAGGTAATTTAATAAAGATTGTAATGCAATAACATTTGTTCAATTATCTGTATTCTATCAAAAGTTATAGCCAAATAACCAGAAAAAAGAAGCACAGCTTGCTTACATTTATATGAAGTAGCTTTCCTTCATTTGAATGTGGCCAATGAGCATGAGTGTTTACAGAGCCAATCAGGTGTCATCTTGTTTTGGCAATGAGCCAATCATGTTTTCTCTTGTTTTGGCAATGAGCCAACAGGTTACAGGACATTTATCAGTGTGTTCTGTAATTGCTATCAAGTTGTTTTTTTTTTTTTTTGTGCTCTTTGATTTAGTGTGCTTGTAAAACGTAATAAAATTAAAGAAATGGCGCAAAGAGTTGACTGGTCACCTAGGAAGCGATGTAAAATAGTAATATTAAGTGAACAAGGCTACAGTTATGAAGAAATTAGAAGAAATATTGGGGGAAACTTAACTAAAGGTGGCATTTCTAAATTTTTGAAGAAGTATAAGGAGACTCAGTCATTACAAAACCAGACTGGTAAAGGCAGAAAAAGGTGCACAACAGCAAGTGATGATAGAAGAATTAAAAGACAGTGCCTAGGTGACAGGAAAAAATCATCTCTGTGTATACAAGGTGAAATGGCGCAATGCAATGTGAAGTTAAGTGCAAGGACTGTTCGGCGCAGACTGCATGAATGTGGTCTAAATGCAAGAATTCCACGAAAAAAGCCATTTTTGTCTGTCAAACAGAGGTTGAAAAGATTAAACTGGGCTAAAACCCATGTTAACTGGACAACGGAACAATGGGACAGTGTAATTTGGAGTGATGAGACCAAAATCTCACTGTTTGGTAGTGATGGCGTAAAATACGTATGGAGAAGAATTGGAGAAGATTTCCATCCTGAGTGCATTACACCTACCGTGAAACACCCAGTTAGTGTTATGATTTGGGGTTGTATAACATCAAGAGGTGTGGGCAGAATTTGCGTGATCAATGGGAATATAAATGCCCAAAGATACATAAATGAAATACTTGAGCCCAAGCTGCAGCCTTCTGCATGTGATCTTTTCCAAGATAATGAAGCATTTATATTTCAACAGGATTCAGCTCCATGTCATGTTGCTCGTGTGTGCAAAAATGGTTTCAAGATCATCATATTCAACTGCTGGAATGGCCTGGAAATAGCCCAGACCTTAACCCCATCGAAAATCTATGGAGCCGGCTAAAGAAGCTTGTTAGTCGGAAGCAACCCAGCAATAAAACACAATTAACAGAAGCAATAATTCAATCTTGGTTTCATATTATAACAGCTGCAGAACTAAAGAACTTGGTTCACTCCATGGGAAAGCGTTGTAAGGCCGTAATTAAGGCTAAAGGTTACCCAACTAAGTATTAACTGGTATGGTGAACATTTTTGTATATCTCATTTTTTCTATGTATATCTCATTTTTTCTATGTATATCACCTTTCTTCTTTATGAATGCTGTTCTATTAAAATACGATTCATAAATGTTATTGCATTACAATCTTGATTAAATTACCTTTCCAATGATATATAATTTTATAGTATTGGTACAAAGTGGTGTTATTAGCCATCAAACCCCTCTAAAATAATCTTTTTCAAAGGGTTTCCATAATTTTTGTCCACTACTGTATATGTGGGTTTACGGTAAACTGAGGTGAAGATAGAGTTATCGTGAGATCTGTGTACAAGAACGTCTAGAAAAAGGAGCTTATTGTTCTGTTCTGTTCTATATGTGAATTTTATATATGTGTTTAATTTTGAAATGTATTTTTTACCCTGAAATGTATGGGATTTCCCCAACATTAGGTGCCCCTCAGTACAGGTTTCTCATTGGTTCAGTAGCGCACCCAGAATATACCCAAGGGGAGGGGCATGAAGCGATTGCCCGTCCCCCTGCTGCGATTATATCATGGAAAATGAGATGAAAAGTATCGAACACTTAGCTAAAAATAAGAATCGGAAACAAATTGCAGTCCCCTTTGAAAGATTTCGGGATCCGTCCTTGTTGTCAATTTGTGTACATTTATCATTATTAAATTACTAATAATTCTACAATGCAAGATACTTGAATTATTAGAAGTAGTACTAGATTATGTTCGTAAAATTTTACAATGGCCAGCCCTTGTCCTCCATAAAAAATTACCGTTTTGATAATAGGTTTAAGAATAACCCTATTCTGCAAAACTTGCTTTTGCTTGCCCTCTGTCCATTACTTCATCCATGGAAGACTTTTTTCCTTCCATGGCCTGTCGCTTTTGAGAACCGAATTCTTAGGGTAGAGAAAATTTTCATGTTGACTGAACCCGTTTGAAGATAGCCGTGGACCACTACTGTTGCTTGTCTCAACAACAGTTTCATCAATGTTATCAGAGTGCAGGGAAATGTCGTTGGGATGGTCACTATTTTCAATCGTACTTTAAAAAAAAAGACCAGTGTCTACTTACGAAATGACTTTTGGTTTTGTTTGTCCAATGGGAGTCCTCGGCCCCCATGTGACGTGGATGCACCACTAAATTGATTCCCCATTAGATTTTTCCTTGATCCTATTGGAGGCCTCCCATTTGTTCCCACTGTGGTTTTCTGTGGGACTGCTCTGATGAAGGGTTTTTCCAGAAATTTCAAGTATAAAAAGAGACAGAAACATAACATCATCATTACTCCTGATGGACTGCTGCTGACACGTCCGAAAGCTTGGGTGATCTTTTTCATTGCTATTTTACCAGTGTTTAACCTTTTGTATGTAAATTTCCTCCCTGGTACCCTGTATTTTATTACTATTTTTATGTATGGCCAAATATTCGTGATCCTACCGATACTCCAATGCCATAGTCATTACTGTCTTATACAACAGTGATTCTACTTTTCTCTTTCTGTAAGTTGTTCGTTTCATCCTACATATCTCTCCGAAGTGACTAGCTGTCAGTCTATTACCTCTTCTTTCCTGCCGCTTCCCCGTCTCTGTCCTCGTGTTTCCAGTCCACCATTTCCTATAAACTACTCAAAGCTCGAATTAGCTGTATGCATTGGGGCATTATCTTGTTGAAGCATAAAGCGCGGCCCGCCAATTTCTTCTGAAAACGGTAACAAGTTCTCATCAAGTCGGCTTAGATAATCTGTAGCATTCATACGACTATTTACGAATGTAATATTTGTTTTTCCTTGCCATTCAAAGCCTACCCAGATCATGACAGAATCTCCTTTGGTCGTTTCGAAAAGATTTGTTCTTCTTTGCGAAAGTTGTGCGGATAAAATTGCTGGCCATCTGGCCCATCCAAATTGAATTTCTTTTCGTCGCTGAATATTATTTTTCTCCAGTTTTCTTTCCAAGTCATTACTTCTTGCTCCAATTTCAGTCTCTTTTCTTTGTGTTTTTCAGATAACTTTGGAGTAGCTTTCCTTTTTTATATTTTAAACAGTGCACTGTTTACAGGATTCTAGACAGCGTTGACTTAGAGATTGGAATGTCCTTTCGACGTGCTAAAGCACCCAAGGAAATTAAACCAGATTGAACGTCCTTAACAATTGTCCTTGTTTGGTAAGCGGTCAGTTTAGCAGGCTTTCCCGTGGATTTTTTTTTTTTTTTTCACCGTAAGCATCCTTTACTGGAGTAAAATTGTTCACCACATTATGTGATCGTTTCAAACGTTTCGCTATTTCTCTATTCGACTTTCCACATTCCTCAAAATTTTTATTTGGCCCTTTTCCCTTTGGTAAGCTAATTTTTGTGACCCATTTTTTTTTCTGTTCATTAAATCTTTACTGTACTAAAAGAAACAGTTAAAAACACATTCTATATCTCAGTGACGTCGAGAGCGCATGTCATAATGCAAATTTGCATGAATGAGAAATAATCACGCCGTATTTTGGAAAGAAATCTAAGGTGGACCTATTATTTTGCAACACCTCAATCCTAAAAAAGTGCCGCATTTTTTGAAAAAAAATTTCTTTTCAGTATATTTTGCTATGTTATTGTCACATACCCTAATATGAAAATGAAACCACTGAAATCTTTTGGGAGATTATTTGCATATTCTTATGAAGAAAAGGCTAATTTTGTGGGTGGGAATATAATTATGTAACGTACTGTAATCTTAACTAATTTTACTGCTAACTGTATATACAACTACATGCACATTTGGTCTGTCTTATTATAGTCGAAGAAGGTGGAACCTGTTTGCGGCAGAATTGAGCCCCGCATTATGAGGTTTGGATGATTATCTATTCTCTGGAATTCTTTCATTCTCAAATTATAGATGAATTTTTCTAGCGGTAGTATTTCAAACTTATTGTGAATCGATTCATTTCTAACGAAGCAAGGTGCGTTGATGATTTTCCTTAGAATTTTTCATTCCTGTACATAGAAGTCATCTATCACTGTTTTATGAGATCATTCCCGTGCTACTGCGCAAGTCAGGGTGGGTCTTATAATTGCTTTATGTAGAAATGACTTGTTGTCTATATTTAATTCATTTCGTGAATTTAATAGTTCATTGAGGGCTTTGTGGACATTTGCAGCCTTATTCTTTGTGTTTTTAATATGAGCCTGGAGGCTTTTCTGTGTTGACCATATTTGGCAATTGTGTTATCCCTGTGAAGGGTAATAATATCATACATGCTTATATACGGAGAAAGAGAGCGTTGTTTCCTGTCCTCGTTCGTTTAGCGGTCTAAGACACTCCGAGCTAAACGGAAGGGCCCTTGTGCGAATCCAGGACGGAGAAAGCGACTCTTTTTCTCCAAAAACAAA
>QLNU02015003.1:5986282-6020092 GCA_006491805.2 Dysdera silvatica | reverse complement strand
CATACATTTCAAAGTAAGAGTTGTTTATAAGTTTCTGGAAGTGGTTGTGATGTATTAATGGCTTTTCCGTGTAGTTTGTAAGTTTCCCAAGATTCTAAGAAGAGTCTACTATTCTTGTTTGTGATGTGACGGTGTAGTATTTTTGTTGAGTCCCAGTCGGAATCGTGTCCGTGTTGCAAAGCCTGTTCTGCCAGACGTGAGGCCATGTCTCCTTCCGCGAGTGCTTGTTTGTGTTCTTTTCGTCTTGTTTTGATCATTCTTTTTGTTTGTCCTACGTAATATTTGTTGCAGTTTTTGCATGGTATTTGGTATATGGCGCCTGTGAGATCTTTTGGTGGAACTGGGTCTTTAAATTTTGTAAGTTGTTTGCGAAGTGTTGGGGAATAGAATGTTTCGATATTTGCTTCCTTGAGAATGCGTGAGATTGTTTCGAAAATGCCATGGATATATGAAATGGATATGCGGGTGTGAGATGTATCATTTAAAGATGTACTATTGGGTCTACAATTTCTGAGAATGAATTGTTTAGGGTATCCATTATTTTTAAGTGCCGTGTGTATATGTTTGGTTTCTGTGTTTGAAAGTTCTTCATTACTGCAATGAGAAGTTGATCTAAGATTTAATGCTTTAACAACGGAAGCTTTATGGCATGTTGGATGATGTGATTTAAAATGGGGATATCTATGCATAGTAGTGGACAAAATTGTGGAAACAATTTATTTTAGAGTTTGATGACTATATACTTTTTGTACCAATACTATAAAATTATATATCATTAGAAAGGTAATTTAATAAAGATTGTAATGCAATAACATTTGTTCAATTATCTGTATTCTATCAAAAGTTATAGCCAAATAACCAGAAAAAAGAAGCACAGCTTGCTTACATTTATATGAAGTAGCTTTCCTTCATTTGAATGTGGCCAATGAGCATGAGTGTTTACAGAGCCAATCAGGTGTCATCTTGTTTTGGCAATGAGCCAATCATGTTTTCTCTTGTTTTGGCAATGAGCCAACAGGTTACAGGACATTTATCAGTGTGTTCTGTAATTGCTATCAAGTTGGTTGTTTTTTTTTTGTGCTCTTTGATTTAGTGTGCTTGTAAAACGTAATAAAATTAAAGAAATGGCGCAAAGAGTTGACTGGTCACCTAGGAAGCGATGTAAAATAGTAATATTAAGTGAACAAGGCTACAGTTATGAAGAAATTAGAAGAAATATTGGGGGAAACTTAACTAAAGGTGGCATTTCTAAATTTTTGAAGAAGTATAAGGAGACTCAGTCATTACAAAACCAGACTGGTAAAGGCAGAAAAAGGTGCACAACAGCAAGTGATGATAGAAGAATTAAAAGACAGTGCCTAGGTGACAGGAAAAAATCATCTCTGTGTATACAAGGTGAAATGGCGCAATGCAATGTGAAGTTAAGTGCAAGGACTGTTCGGCGCAGACTGCATGAATGTGGTCTAAATGCAAGAATTCCACGAAAAAAGCCATTTTTGTCTGTCAAACAGAGGTTGAAAAGATTAAACTGGGCTAAAACCCATGTTAACTGGACAACGGAACAATGGGACAGTGTAATTTGGAGTGATGAGACCAAAATCTCACTGTTTGGTAGTGATGGCGTAAAATACGTATGGAGAAGAATTGGAGAAGATTTCCATCCTGAGTGCATTACACCTACCGTGAAACACCCAGTTAGTGTTATGATTTGGGGTTGTATAACATCAAGAGGTGTGGGCAGAATTTGCGTGATCAATGGGAATATAAATGCCCAAAGATACATAAATGAAATACTTGAGCCCAAGCTGCAGCCTTCTGCATGTGATCTTTTCCAAGATAATGAAGCATTTATATTTCAACAGGATTCAGCTCCATGTCATGTTGCTCGTGTGTGCAAAAAATGGTTTCAAGATCATCATATTCAACTGCTGGAATGGCCTGGAAATAGCCCAGACCTTAACCCCATCGAAAATCTATGGAGCCGGCTAAAGAAGCTTGTTAGTCGGAAGCAACCCAGCAATAAAACACAATTAACAGAAGCAATAATTCAATCTTGGTTTCATATTATAACAGCTGCAGAACTAAAGAACTTGGTTCACTCCATGGGAAAGCGTTGTAAGGCCGTAATTAAGGCTAAAGGTTACCCAACTAAGTATTAACTGGTATGGTGAACATTTTTGTATATCTCATTTTTTCTATGTATATCACCTTTCTTCTTTATGAATGCTGTTCTATTAAAATACGATTCATAAATGTTATTGCATTACAATCTTGATTAAATTACCTTTCCAATGATATATAATTTTATAGTATTGGTACAAAAAAAAGTGGTGTTATTAGCCATCAAACCTCTAAAATAATCTTTTTTCAAAGGGTTTCCACAATTTTGTCCACTACTGTATATGTGGGTTTACGGTAAACTGAGGTGAAGATAGAGTTATTGTGAGATCTGTGTACAAGAACGTCTTGGAAAAGGAGTTTATTATTCTGTTCTGTTTCGTATGTGAATTTTATATGTGGCTTTAATTCTAAAATGTACTTTTTTACTCTGAAATATACGAGATTTCCCCAACATTAGGTGCCCCTCAGTACAGGTTTCTCATTGGTTCAGTAGCGCACCCAGAATATACCCAAGGGGAGGGGCATGAAGCGATTGCCCGTCCCCCTGCTGCGATTATATCATGCAAAATGAAATTAAAAGTATCGGACACTTAACTAAAAATAAGAATCGGAAACAAATTGCAGTCCCCTTTGAAAGATTTCGGGATCCGTCCTTGTTGTCAATTTGTGTACATTTATCATTATTAAATTACTAATAATTCCACACTGCAAGATACAATAATTAGAAGTAGTATTGGAATGTGTTTATAATGTTTTACAATGGCCAGCCTTTATCCTCCACAAAAAATTACCGTTTTGATAATGGGTTTAAGAATAACCCTATTCTGCAAAACTTGCTTTTGCTAGCCCTCTATCTATTACTTCATCCATGGAAGACTTTTTTCCTTCCATGGCCTGTCGCTTTTGAGAACCGAATTCTTAGGGTAGAGAAAATTTTCATGTTGACTGAACCCGTTTGAAGATAGCCGTGGACCACTACTGTTGCTTGTCTCAACAACAGTTTCATCAATGTTATCAGAGTGCAGGGAAATGTCGTTGGGATGGTCACTATTTTCAATCGTACTTTAAAAAAAAAGACCAGTGTCTACTTACGAAATGACTTTTGGTTTTGTTTGTCCAATGGGAGTCCTCGGCCCCCATGTGACGTGGATGCACCACTAAATTGATTCCCCATTAGATTTTTCCTTGATCCTATTGGAGGCCTCCCATTTGTTCCCACTGTGGTTTTCTGTGGGACTGCTCTGGTGAAGGGTTTTTCCAGAAATTTCAAGTATAAAAAGAGACAGAAACATAACATCGTCATTACTCCTGATGAAGGACTGCTGCTGACGTGTCCGAAAGCTTGGGTGATCTTTTTCATTGCTATTTTACCAGTGTTTAACCTTTTGTATGTAAATTTCCTCCCTGGTACCCTGTATTTTATTTCTATCTATATGTATGGCCAAATATTCGTGATCCTACCGATACTCCAATGCCATAGTCATTACTGTCTTATACAACAGTGATTCTACTTTTCTCTTTCTGTAAGTTGTTCGTTTCATCCTACATATCTCTCCGAAGTGACTAGATGTCAGTCTATTACCTCTTCTTTCCTTCCGCTTCCCCGTCTCTGTCCTCGTGTTTCCAGTCCACCATTTCCTATAAACCACTCAAAGGTTGAATTAGCTGTATGGATTGGGGCATTATCCTGTGGAAGCATAAAGCGCGGCCCGCCAATTTCTTCTGAAAACGGTAACAAGTTCTCATCAAGTCGGCTTAGATAATCTGTAGCATTCATACGACTATTTACGAATGTAATATTTGTTTTTCCTTGCCATTCAAAGCCTACCCAGATCATGACAGAATCTCCTTTGGTCGTTTCGAAAAGATTTGTTCTTCTTTGCGCAAGTCGTGCCAATAAAATTGCCAGCCATCTGGCCCATCCAAATTTAATTTCTTTTCGTTTCTGAATAGTATTTTTCTCCAGTTTTCTTTCCAAGTCATTACTTCTTGCTCCAATTTCAGTCTCTTTTCTTTGTGTTTTTCAGATAACTTTGGAGTAGCTTTCCTTTTTTATATTTTAAACAGTGCACTGTCTTCAGGGTCCTAAACAGCATTGACGTTGATATTGGAATATCTTTTCGACGTGCTAAAGCACCTAAAGAAGTTGAACCAGATGGAACCCCCTTAACAATTATCCTTGTTTGGCGAGAGGTCAGTTTAGCAGGCCTTCCGATAGTTTTTACCGCTGGCATGTACTGGAGTGTTTACGATTATGTGATCGTTTCAAATGTTTCGCTATTTCTCTATTCGACTTTCCACATTCCTCAAAAGTTTTTATTTGGCCTTTTTCCCTTTGGTAAGCTAATTTTCGTGACCCATTTTTTTTCTGTTCATTAAATCTTTACTGTACTAAAAGTAACAGTTAAAAACACATTCTACAGCTCAGTGATGTCTAGAGCACACGTCATAATGCAAATTTGCATAAATGATATATAATCACGCGGTATTTCAAAAAGAAATCTTAGGTGGACCTATCCTTTTACAACACCTTAATACTAAAAAATTTCGCATTTCTTAAAAAAATCATTTTCTTTTTAGCATATTTCACTGTGTTATTATTACATACTCTAATACGAGACCACTGAAATTTTTTGGGAGATTATTTGCATATTTTTATGAAGAAAAGGCTAATTTTGTGGGTGGGAATATAATTATGTAACGTACTGTAATCTTAACTAATTTTACTGCTAACTGTATATACAACTACATGCACATTTGGTCTGTCTTATTATAGTCGAAGAAGGTGGAACCTGTTTGCGGCAGAATTGAGCCCCGCATTATGAGGTTTGGATGATTATCTATTCTCTGGAATTCTTTCATTCTCAAATTATAGATGAATTTTTCTAGCGGTAGTATTTCAAACTTATTGTGAATCGATTCATTTCTAACGAAGCAAGGTGCGTTGATGATTTTCCTTAGAATTTTTCATTCCTGTACATAGAAGTCATCTATCACTGTTTTATGAGATCATTCCCGTGCTACTGCGCAAGTCAGGGTGGGTCTTATAATTGCTTTATGTAGAAATGACTTGTTGTCTATACTCAATTTATTTCGTGAATTTAATAGTTCATTAAGGGCTTTGTGAGCATTTGTAGCCTTATTCTTTGTGTTTTTAATATGAGCCTGGAGGCTTTTCTGTGTTGACCATATTTGGCAATTGTGTTATCCCTGCGGAGGGTAATAATACCTTACATCCTTATATACGGAGAAAGAGAGCGTTGTTTCCTGTCCTCGTTCGTCTAGCGGTCTAAGACACTCCGGGCTAAACGGAGGGACCCTGGTTCGAATCCAGGATGGGGAAAGCGTCTCTTTTTCTCCAAAAAGAAAAAAAGCCGTAGTTTGACTTGTATATACGTAGGTGGCCAAAATTATTGTATAATGAGCTCTCTAAGTTAGTCTTTTATCCAGAGTCACTCAGAGATATTTCACTTAATTTATCCAAGCTATATCCTCGTTATTCCAGTGTATTCTGGAATTGAAATTTGAGTTGCAGGGATTTTGATTGAACATTCTTGCTTCTGTTTTCGTTGGGTTGATTTTAATGCCCCAGATTTATGTCCAGCGATGTATGGCACTCAAGTGTTGTTGAAGACTGTTTAAAGCAAAATTGATGCAGCAATTGATGTCAGCATACAATGCAGCGAGACCTTTGTCGCTGATGGCTCTAAAGATATCGCTGATATATAAGGTGAATAATAATGAAGAAAGAATTGCTCCTTGTGGAACGTGTGCCTCTATTCACTTAAGGCAGAGACGGCATTATTGACTTTCGTTTTGAGTCTTCTGTTTTCAAGGTAAGAGGCAATTAGATGTACATAGCCTTTGGAGATTTTCAGGCTGATAAATTTAAATAACAGTCCTCTGTGCTAGACCCGTTCAAACGCCTTTTCTATATCCAGCATGGCCGCTGTTACGATTCTGTTGTCCTTCATGTTCTTAATAAAGTCTACCACTCTTTTAAGTTGCTGCTCAATGGTGTGTTGAGTCCTGAAACCGAACTGACCATCGATTATCACTCTTTTTCTCCCAGATCCTCCATCAACCTCGATTGTAGAATGCGTTCAAAGATTTTTCCCAGCATTGGGAATAAAAGCATTTTTATCAGAGTAAAGAAAATCCAGTAAGCGGAAATTGAGATGATGTGGTTTCGACTCTCACCAGGTGTAGAAATACCATTATTTTCTTTGTGAATATTTAATCATCTACTATAAAATGGGTTCTCAACGTGAAGAAGGTAAGGAAGCACTGGTATAAAAAATGGCCGTGTTTGCGATAGTTCACTCTATGTGCCCCAAATTTGTATGTAACCACGCTGTTTTTCCTCCTTATGATATAATTTGTTTTTTATTCGTATATTAAAATACTCCAAAGGCTATCTGGATGGGACTGGAAGTTTAACGGGACTTCCGAACCTCGACATGTTTACAGACAGCCAAATTTATGGAGAATCAAACCCAGTTCCTCAAATTCGAAAGCTACGACGACAGCCGCAGCTTGTCTGATTTAAACCTCATAAAAAAGTTAATGCCATTTATATATATTAAAGTCCAACGATTATCACCATAGCCGATGATGTAGTAATATCAGATGATTAATTACCCGCAAAGAAAATAATGATTCCTCTGCGGCTGGTATAACCATCGATAACCATTCAAGCTTGTCATTGAGCTACAGGCACAAATCAAAATGCCTCTCTGCGAACGAATATAAAGCTTTACTATGGACAAGTGGGCAAGTGATGAGGCAATGTCGCGCCTGTAACTCAATGGGAAAGAGCACTTCACTGGCATTAAGAGGTTGTGGGTTCTGTTCTAGACAATTCTCATCGTAGGTGATGATGTGGTAATATTGGATGATAAATAATAAACAAACATAACAAGCAAGTGAAAGAAAATCGCCCAAGTTCGATATTCTCAAGTAACTCGGTAGGTTTTCAACGTTAACAATAGCCATCATTATTGCATTTACGGAAGACCTTTACCTTACCCTTTTTATTGCGTATAGACAGAAAAAACAAGAGTAATAACGGGCTCAATATCCATTAAAACCCACTAATTACTCGCAGAGAAATGAATGGTCCCACTGAGATAGGAAAGAGCACTTAACCGGTTACTAAAAGGCTGTAGGTTCAGTTCCCACCGAGCACCTAGAAGTCATTCTTTTCTTTGCGAGTAATTTATGATCTAATGCCGCTTCTATATTTGCACGTTTTAATTAGTTTGTAATACGTAGTTATTTTTAACAGCTTATTTATAACCACAAAGCATGCAAAGCAATGTGCAGTCGTCTGTCAACTTAGTAATGCTCAGTAACGACTTAATAATGAGTCCTCGATGGCATCCTCCTAACGTAGCGTTAATCCGGGTTAGATTACCAACGATGTCGAAGAAATAATGATTACCGACTAACTGCTCGCTATAGCCCAGAGGGTTGATTGCCTAGACTAGTGTTTCTCGGTTGCCGGGACCTGGCATCAATAATACTGCACCGTGAGAGCTTCTCCTGCAATTTGTCATTTTAGTTTTCCTAAGCATTTTTCATGAATAAATACTTTAACGTGAAAGTATTCTGAGGAGAATAATAATCGCGAATGCGTCAGAAAGCTCAGCGCCACAACGCCTAAATAACGTCTGTGCAGGAAATGCCAGTGACCAAGCCGTGTATTTTTAAGCATGTGAGTATTTGTGAATTATCGAGTATTTTCAGACATTCAACTAACTCTTTTAGTTTTAGAGAAAGGGCATACCGCTCCCATTAGGATCAGTCATAAAAAGTGCCTGCTAGCCGATTACAATACTATTCGATACATCCTCTGTTCTTAAAACGGAATCAACTAACATCGGGGTTGCAAATGAAATCCAGTGACCAATCAGCAAGGGAGTGCATAAGTGAAGTGCATGTCAATGGCAACAATGTACTGATACTCTTACTGATGATTAAAGAATAATTAATTATTTATACTTATGATGGTTTGACGTATGAACTTTAAAAAAAAAATGGAAAAACTAGTCACAAGTACATTTGTTGGAACCGGCCCCTCGTCTTATGAACAAAAATAATAATAATTTACCGGGCCACAGTCTCATAAAGATTGAGAAATACTATCATGGCCCTTATAGGATTCGGATTCCTCTGAAAAATTTAGGTCACTCAGTGGCGGATTTATAAAATTGCCGCCCCTAGGCACAGCCTGTAAATCCGCCACTAGGTTCACTGCTGTGGAGTAGTGGAAACGGATTCGTTTATCGTGCCACTAACCGGATTCGACTCCCAATAGTACCGTAGAATATGTGCTCTTTTTCCCCCACCATAACCCTGAGTTTGATTCCATTGACAGAAAAGGGTTCTGATTCCTCGAGAAACTGCAGGTCCAGGAGCAGCAGTACATTTACTGCTCTTGTGTCGTAAAAACACAAGCAAAAAAAACTCAATAATAAATAGGGGAGACCGGAGCTAGTTGATACAGGGGCAAGTTGATACCAAGGGCTTTTTCCGGCACTGAGTATGCGCAGCCCACCCAGGGTAAGATGCGGGTAGCTGCTTGCTTAAACCTTCAGTACGAGCAAGTACAAACATGTCAACCAAATCATAACACTAAGTTATTTAAATATTTGTGTTTTGTACAGTCTAAAGTAAATAATTGTAAATAGTTGTGGAAGTATCTAGTGGCGGTGTATGGCACTTCCTAGTATTATTTATTTGATCATTACATTACGTCGTTTAAAGGTTAAATAACCACCTTTTCTTGCACTCTTTATGTGCTTCACTTTTTTTTTTGTAATGTTGTTTTTGTAAGATAGCGTAGTGTGGGGCAAATCGATATGTTTCTTATGGGGCATGCGTATACAGTGTATCAACTTACCCCGAATATCTGCAGTAGTCTGGTGTCAAAAATGGATGCTTTTTGGCAGAGGTATGAAAGTCTTTCATTTTTCAGCGGACTTTTATCGTTTTTTTTCCAACCAAAATTTTCGGGAAAATTGCCAGTTTACTGAAATTTTAGGGAAAAATTGCCAAAACACTCTACTGAATTTTATGACATATCAATAAAGCGTTTTCTTATTTGCCACTTTCAATTTTTATTTTCATAGTGCCGTTCCTCTATTTGAACTTATTGGCCCATCACGCACTAAATCTCTTGGTATGTGTGTTAGGATTCCTGGTGCTCGGCGGAATTCTCGCTACTTTTTCTTTCTTTCTTTGTAGGGTCGGTCGGGTGTGGAATGTCCTCCCTGCCGACCTTGTGTCCTCACCTACTTATGCAATTTTTTGTTGTAAATTAGTTAATATTGATCTTTCGTCCTTTTTAGCTTGTTTTCCTTTTTAGTATTGGTCGGATTTTGTTCTTTTTACTCCAGCGTTAGTGCTCATCCTGCTGATTTTAATTTTATCTATTTACTCTACTGTTCGAAAGCGCCATTTTAACCCCTAGCTGCAAAGGTTGGAACCTTTTTTTTCCTCCTCCCCAAACAAAATCCCCCACAGAAGAAGTCGTCCTACAAAATTTGGCGTCACTTCGATAAATAGCTCATATTTTTACAGCCATTTCAAAATTTCATTTTAATTATAAACTTATTTTATTATAAATATACAGTTATAACACCCTTTATTGAACTATCCTTCAGGAAAATGGTTGGAAATTATAAGAAAAGCACCAAACGTGGTGAAATATCGCAAGATGTATTTGAAAAAACCTATGCCGTGGCGAAAGATGGATCAATATCGTTGAGGCAAACTGCAAATATGTTCGAAATTGATAAAATGATATATAAAAAAAAAAAAGATTCAGCATCTGAAATAAAAATAGGCTACTCTAAACATCGTCAAATCCTAAACGACAACCTGAAAATTCAACTGAAGGAGTATTTTCTGCACCGCGCCAATATCTATTATGGCTTGAATCCTAAAGACCTACGAAGTCTGGCATGTGAATTAGCTGTTGCGAATACTATTATAATTCAAGACACTTGGATAAATTCTAAAATTGCATCAAAGAATTGGTTCAGTGGCTACATGAAAAGGCACCCTACACTTTCTTTAAGGTGTCCTAAATCAATAAGTATGAGTCGTGCAACAAGTTTTAACAAGGTCAACGTCAACGCATTTTTTACAAATTTAAAAACCGTTATAGATAAATATGTGGTCGGTGAAATCGTTGCTGAAAAAGGGGACATGTCAAGTATGCAATTTTACATCAGCTGAAAGGGGATCTACATTGGCAATTGTTACTGCTGTAAACGAAACTGACAATTCCATGCCCCCTATATTTATCTTCCCAAGGGTATGTTTTAGAGATAATTTTATTAGTGATGGGCCCCTGGTTGCTTTATCATGTCACATCAAATGGGATGGATGACTGGGTCTTTGTTTTTAAAGTTTATTCAACATTTCCATGTCCATGTAAGGAAATGCAGAGTGATCTATCAACTTATCAATGCCAATTCAATTGCTGACCAATATTTGGCAATTGTGTTATCCCTGTGAAGGGTAATAATATCTTACAATTTAATATACGGAGAAAAAAGCGTTTTTTCTTGTTCTCATTCGTCTAGTAGGTCAAGACACCGCGGACTCAACGCAGGGACCCTGGTTCGAATCCGGGATGAGGACGGCGTCTCTTTTTCTCCTAAACAAAAATAGCTCTAGTTTGAGCTACTAATACGTGGGTGTCAAATTTATTTGTAATAAAAAATCCCCCACGAAAAACTCACAAAAATCTCGCCCCGATGGATTTGTGTGTTGACCAATATTTGGCAATTGTGTTATCCCTGTGAAGGGTAATAATATCTTATATCTGAAACCTTAGAAACGTTTCTTAGAGATGTACTGAAATATGTAAAGGCTCTCGATCTAGTAATGCATAGTGACCTAGTCTAAGAGGGTTTAGTTACCATCATAGCACACCATATTAAAATCTGTTATTTCCCGATACTGCAAGCGAGCATAATCTGGTCCATTTGCTGGTATTTTATGAAAGAATATGCTCTGGTGACAAGAGAAAAACAGCAGTGTTGATACTGCAAGGATGAGACAAGGGTGCGTTGATCAGAGACCCAAAACAACACCACTACCATAGTAAAATAACATGCAGGATAGTAGTCACCGCATTAACCGATCATGAAATGGCCAGTTAAATATTTGACCAGTCAATTCGAAAATTGAACTACCAGTAGAAAGGAAGTGGTGAAATTTAGATGTAATGAAAACTTCTAAATTAATTGAATTTAAAATACTGCAGATGTCTGTACATGACTCTGAATACTGGACAATTAGCATGGGCTCCCGTATGAGTACTTCTAGTGGAGAGGGGGAGCTGAGAAAAATCATTACCTCCTTCTCAAAGCTATCGAGAATTTTAGTGAATGTACAAGATAGCAAAACGCTACAAAAATAATTGATACTGCTTGACAATTAGTAATGAGCTAAAAAGTACCTTATTTTAAAATGTGACTGTAAAACTTTTGAAAGTAAATGCATAGCAGGTTCGGGCAAATCAAATTTTTAAACGGTTAGCAGGGAGCTCCAGCCCCTCTGTCCCCCATACCCCCATATGGGCGCCCATGGCGACTAGGTCGGTCTACATGCGGCGTTAGGACCCTACAATAACGTGATGGACTAATATCCGGATTTCGTTTGATCAGGTAATGCGCGTGCCAGGTGTTTTTTTATTTGTTTTATACAGAGACGCAGTCCGGAGTTTTTATTCTCTAGTGATTAGATGTTTGGATTTCTCGGAAAACTACGTTACGGTGCAGTATTACGCTATTATTCATATATTCCCAACCTATTAACTGTTTATTCTTTTAATTTATTTTTTCGACTTCTATTTTTTCAACTCATTTTTCCATTTTATTTTTTCAACACATTTTTTTTTTCAATTAATTTCCATTTTATTCTTTCACTTTATTCTTTTATGAACATATTTTGCCGAAACTAAGTAATATAAATAAAGAGGAACTTTTAAACGACGTTATATTTGCGTATAAAGAGCGTATACGAGACCATGTGATGACAGCTTAAACATGCGTAATATGTAATAGCACTATTAATACATGCCAAGAAATAAGAACCTTCCCATATATTTAACATTTAGAAAAATTGAGACCTTCGCCAGGTTATTTTATTTTTTCTGCGTATCTATATTAGTTTTAGTTCATGCTACAACGGTTTTTTTTATCATACTACATGTTACCTCCACTCAACATACACGTATTTCATCATCCCCATGGTACTGAAGAGTTGGGTTAGGAAAAACTTGTTTTCTATTGGAAACGCCACCAGCTGTTTTCGAATTCGAGAGCTCAGCTTTGATTGTTTATTCTATTCCTTATTAACCCTGGGGTGACGTGTGAGAACGCGTTTGGCCACAACGCTTATAATCAGGGTTTAATCCCAGCATATACCAAGCTTCTTCTTATTATTGGTCCTTTAAAAGATCAGTAATCCGGACATTGATTCCATAGGCGAGGAGGTTGGGATTCTTCCGAAAATTGTATGACCTTGCACCGCATGATTTTACTTGCCCTTGCGTCATAAAGCGCACGCACAAATCCTTCTTTTTTTATGCTTTATATTTATTATATTTAAAGAACATGTCCAAAAGCTCAATTGAAATTGCAACATCCTGACATTATTAAAAACACGAATTTTGGCATTTCTGAAAACTTTTGGCGCAGTATAGCCCAGATGCTCTTGCGCCATAAAAAAGCCAAACTGAAAACTTTATCTTTCATTAAGTAGGAACAGTACAATTTTATGCAAGCATACCTGATTCAAATTGGTCTAATGTACATATTACAGAAATTATGTATTTAAACAACAGATTTAGTAGAAAGTCTATTTTAAAATGCATATAATGTCTTTATAATTTTGTATAAATAAAATTTGAGGACACCATATTTGGTATTTATCAATCTTCTGCAAAAAAATTTAAACTTTCTAATCTAAATTACTCGTAAAGAAAATAAGTCGTGGGTTCGGGTCCCACCAGGCGCCGGAAAATCATTCTTTTCTTTACGAGTAATTTAACATCTACTGTTGCCACATCATCGGCTAATATGAAAAAACTGTTACTTTAATAATATTAAAATCTAGTTCGTCATATAGGACATTCTTGCTTCTTTAACTTGTCGCTTTGGCAACGGTAGTCACAGTACTGCCACACCAATAGCGAACTTGTCCATGCAAAGTTATATATATATACTCGTAAGGGAGAGAGTGGTTGCGCCTGTAGCTTAGTAGGTAGAGCACCTGACCGGCAATCAGGAGGTCGTGGGTTCGGGTCCCACCAGGCGCCGGAAAATCATTCTTTTCTTTACGAGTAATTTAACATCTATGCATTTGGTATCTTTAAGGCCATAAAAGGAAGTGGGTTTTCGTAACAGAAACAAAAAATTTAACCATCAGAAAACTAACTTCCAGTGGACTAGATCAAGCGCATTACATTTAATAATTGCGCATTTACATTATATTTCGCATTCATACAGAGAATATACATTTAATAAACTATAACAATAAGTGGAATTGTAATTAACTGTATTTTAAATTATAAATATATTTTAAATTATAATATATATTTTTTGTATATTTTTAAAAATTTACTAAAAATCATGCATATTTTAAATTTACGCAAAAAATTATGACTCATCATTTTTGGCACCCATTTTTTTACATCCACTCGTTAATTTCCACGAAAATTTTTAAAATGCAGGCACTTGTAGCTTAATTGTGTTGTCCAGTTAGGCAATTGTGTTAACCCTGCAAGGGATTCTAATATCCTATAAAATAAAAAAAAATTAATTAATTACCTTTTAATGATATTTTATAACAGTTAATTAGTTTTGGTGATGCAATTATCGGTTATCAGTATTATGTATCATCATGTAAAATTCATCATTTGCTCCTCATGGTAAAATTAAAATGATTAATATATATCATATATACATTTATTATATATATATATATATATATATATATATATATATATATATATATATATTATATACATAATATATATAAATGAAGAATCAATAAATTTAGACAGATCATAGCTGGTCTGAATAAGAAAGAAGAATTGGACCTGCAATGTACAAATATTCATTGGCGTTATGAGCCAATAATCATGGGTTAAACAATGTTTTAAGGATCCAACATTCCCCATTCAATGCAGACATTATACAGGAAGACCTGTTTGTTTATAACCATCCATGTGGCAGAGATTAAAACAAATTTTTTGTTTGAAAGAGACAGAAAATAGAAAGAAATAGAAAGTCGTATATACATCTCACATCAAAGTAACAATGTTGTATAACTTACAAGTAGTAATTCAACAAACTCAGTCCAAACATATTATGCTTTAGTTAATGGTTTTGATATAGGATTTAAATATTTGGTATTATAAATTTATTATGTTGGTGTGATATTGGTATATTTAATGATAACACTATTCAAAAACAATGTTATTACTTTTGTATAATTTGTTCTGAGTACATATTGTAAAATATTTTTTAATGGTTTTCAAACCTATATATATATATATACATGGTAAAATAAAATTCAGAAAATGATCTTGTTGCATTAAAAAGACGTTAAACTTCTGCTGCCACAGAACCAATTGTTTTCCATGGAATCCAAACCCTTTTCAATATGAAGAATCAAACCCTGAGTTACGAATCTGCAAAGAAAAAAGCAAGTGCTGTATTTTGCGGAAATCCAACTGAATCAGCTGCATAGTTTCCGAACGCGTTACCACCACATTGCAACAGGAAAAATGAATCTGCAGATTATGCTACACATGTACGATTTCTGTGAACAGTACTGTATTCTCTCTTATCTTTACAAACCGTTTTCAGTATTAATCCTTTAATTGAATACCGTTGTCACTATTTATGTTCCGAAAATTTTAGCTTCGTAAAATTTCGAAACAATAGCAGGATTTCGAACGGCTTCGAATAATTTCTTTTGATAGATCCCATCGACTCTTAATAATGCCCTCAGATTCGTCAGAGCTATTCGTTACAAACACTTCAAGACTTCACTTGACTTGAGCAGCGGAGAATAGACATCAGCAAGCAGTCCTCGAAGCAAGGCCGAAAGCTTTAATTTGAATTTGTCTAGGACAAGGTTGGTTTTCCCCGAATCAAAAGCAAGCACAAAAGGAAATCAGCAATCGTAAGCTTTTCAAATCCAATTAAATTGCTGGCATTGTAAGTTGAAATTTCGAACAGAAAAATAATTCTGGTGTAGACAGAGCCTTCAGTTCTCAGTGACAGCTCTCCACCTCTTAACTTTGCCATTCATGGTATCAGCTACACGCATTTGTTTAACAAAACAATGGGACAGGATTTTCTTTGTTTGGCAAAGTGAAAAATAACTTTTCAAATACACTTGCGGGAATTTTAAAAATCGGCGCATGTCGACGAAATACGAATATAAAAATACTGCTAAAATTACAATTTCCATTAGCGCTTCTGGAATGTAGATATACAGAATCATTTCTTCAACAAACCAGAAAACGACTTTATACATCTAAGACTTGGAAGTGTTATAAATTCAAACAAAAAAAGCGGTTTTTCTTTGTATGGGCCATCGTTTAGTCTGTATCCGCTCATGGTTGTTTATACACATTTTATATATATATATATATATACAGGGTTCCTAGGAAAGTCGGAATGCGGCCAATAACTTTTGAACCAAGACAGATATTGCAAAGAAAGTTAGGTATTGGTATAGTAAAATGACTATGCACTATCAGATGAGATGAACAGCAGCGCCCCTGGTGGCGAATTGAGGAAGTTAAAAATTTTATTTCGAAAAATAATGAAGATGAGGAAATATTTTCAATTAGAAAGTTGTAGAGCATCCTACAGTTAGTAAGCAAAACATACGGCTTACATGCACTATGTACACGTACTGCCACAAAGTAAGGTGTTCCGAATGTTTCAGTACATCGCTTTCAATTGATGCTTTCTGATAGCTTAAAAGTTGAGTTGAAGTTCTTATGTGAGAGAGATCGTCAGTTCCTTTAAGAACTTCAACTCAACCTCTAAAGCGCTATAAAGCATTAACTGAAAGCTATGCATTGAAATACCCGTAACACCTTACTTTGTGGCAGTGGCAGAGCTATTTATAACCCTCCAAAGATTATATTAACTGTACCAAAATAAGCTTCCATTATATAACTAATTATTAATTTAAAACTTGGGACTCAAAGATGGAGTACACAGGGTCTTTCGCTATGTCAGATGGAAACTGTCATGTGAGTTGGTCAGCATATGGCAGATACTATTTCGCTGTTTCTCCCCCCTTTTCGTTTGTATTTCAGAAAAACGTCCATTGTCCACTTCAATGGGGCCATGATGATGCAGAGCGAAGAGGCGCCTTCTCGAAGAAATATAAAACATGAACTTAACGATTAATTGATCATCGGACAGCAAAGGACAGGAGGGCGTGATAGATGTTCAACGTTATTTATTTTCAGAGTGAATGACCAGTTTATTTATAATTTTAATTAAGATTTTTATTATTTTGTGTAATTTAGTTATTTATGTAGTGCATTTGATTAGCTGTATGGTTCGTGTTCATGGAATCTGTAAACTGGGGCTTGGCCTTTACCATTTATACTTCCCCCACCCCCTCTCCCTCTTCTTTCTAAGCAAACTGTGCAAAAAAGGGGCAAGACAGTGGACTCGAGCTAAAATGAACGTGACGGGGGTCGAATAAATTCATTGACAATGTAGTAGTTTTCCACCACCCATTGGAAAATGTAGATTCTCCTTATCGGCAAGCACAACACACACACATAAGAATCCACATTAGCCATTTCATGTATCTGTAGGTAATTGTAGTCTGATAAGTGGCAGTGGTTCAGGCAGCGTTTTTATGGAAATTGTACATGCTTCACTTGTGTAGAATACAAATCGCCAGTTGGTCCTTTTTTAAACTAACCAAAGGCCATTTATTTACATACTATACCCACATTGTAGTGTTTTTTATTTTAGTAATTTCTCTCGGTTGCCAATTTGTGGAAAATATACCAAGAAAAATTTGTTTATTTGATTTTTTTGGCATTATATGTTACTATGATAATTAATCGGACCCTCATAAGCAGCTAAATATTTGATCATGAAAATAATTTTAGCATGGTTTTTTGAATATCAAATCAGATATTGTTGGTATATTGAAGTCTTGATAGTAGGGTTACAGCTAAGAGGTTACTAAGTGAATCCATGCTATAAGTTGATGAGGGTAGCAAATGGTCTGACTCTATTGATTTTTTGGATATTGTTTACATAAAGTGAGAGTCATGTAGTTTGGAAAATAGTCGAGGATGTTTTTTTAACAATGAATTACATTAACTTTCATTTGTTAATCAGGCTGAAAATAGCATTTTGTATGTACAGTGTGTGTAGAATATTTTGCTGTGCATTTGTGAACAAAATTTGGGCAGCTGTATTTGAAATTGGTTGATAATTTTTTTTTAAGTAATTGTGTACTTTATTTATGCCGCTTGAGTTTGAATTTGTTTGTATATATGGGGATAATATTCATGCTATTTACATTAAATGGCATATTGAAAATAACATGGTCAGTTTAGTTATTACATGTTATAGCATAAACTTGGTGCTGTGTTGCCAGGCAAACTCATGCAACGGATTTTTTTTTATAATCTGACCTGTTATCCAAGCTACTATTGAGTGGTTGACATTGGTCATCACTAAAGGGTAGTCCTGTGAATTCATTGATATTATGGAATGTTGTACATGATGTTGTGTTTTTGTTTGTGTTTTTGTTTTTGTTGTTGTTTTTTTGAATGCATAATCAGACAGTGACCCATGACTCACATTAATAGTTTTTGTAAATAATTGCTGGGGCAGGGATTTAAACACATACTTTTTTCTTTCATTGTCCGTTCAAACACTTTGGCTGCCCGTCTCTTGTTCTTCATAAAAAAATTCTTGTTCTACAAACCATCATTTTTTTTCTTCAGACGATATGGTATTTGTCAGGGCGAGTTATAGCCCACCAAAAATTATATTAAATTATCTTTACCAAAATAGGTTTACATTATATAACTAATTATTAATTTGAAACTGGGGACTCAAATTTGGATTAAACAGGGTCTTTCTCTATGCCAAATGAAAACAATCGTGTGAGTTGGTCAGCAGGTGGCAGATACTGTTTCGCTGTTTCTCCCCCCCTGTTCGTTTGTATTTCAGAAAAACGTCCATTGTCCGCTTTAATGGGGCCATGATGATGCCGAGCGAAGAGGTGCCTTCGAAAGGAATATAAAACATGAACTTTACGATTAATCTATCATCGGACACCAAAGAACAGGAGGGAATAATATATGTTCAACGTTATTTATCTTCAGCTTGAATGAACAGTTTATTTATCATTTTAATGAGGATTTTAATTATTGTATGTAATTTAGTTATTTATGTAGTGCATTTAGTTAGCTATATGGCTCATATTACGGAATCTGTAAATTGGAGCTTGTCCTTTATTGCTTATCCTCCTCCTCTCTTCTTTCTAAGCAAACTGGGCAAAGGGCAAGACAGTGGACTCCAGCTAAAATGAACGTGACGGGGGTGGAATAAATTTATTCACAATATAGCAGTTTTCAACCACCCGTTGAAAATAGAAGGTCTTATCAGCAAGCGTTGATTAACGTCAACAGAAAGACGGCCTGGACGCCGGTCAATCACGTGGGCGTCAACCAATGACCTGTGAACCCTACGTGGCGTGGAAGTTTGGTTCAGCCAATGAAAAGAAGAAAAAAAAAAACGCTGGCGAGACCGAGGTAAACAACTGAAATAAAAACGAGTGGAGTGCTGTTGTTTTGGTGGAGTTGAGTTTGGTGTTTGAAAAAGACAGTTGGTTCCTGAATTTTGTTTAGCGAGGACGGAAGCACCTAACCATGTAAAAATTTGATGATTGGTCCATCATCAAACGGACGCCGCCGAATAGTCGGACTATTTAACTTCGTAACCCATGAACTACTGGCGTGGAAGTTTAGTTCAACCAATGAAAAAGAAAAAAAAAAAAACTCTAGCGAGACAAACAGCTGAAATCAAAACGGAGTGGAGTGCTGTTGTTTGGTGGAGTTGAGTTTAGTGTTTGGGCTGGTGGTTCCTGGTACGGTTGGCAGAAGGCGGAAGCATCTAAAATTGTTTATGGTACGTGCAGGACTCTTACTTACTTGTAGTCTTCAATTTTTGCTTTTTCAATGTGTCAATCACGCTGGCGCACGCAGAGCGTGAGTTAGCCCCCATTCCAATGAAATTTTGCATATTTAAACATTCGGTATATATATATATATATATATAGAGAGAGAGAGAGTGAACCTGCTAAAGCGACCGCCTTTGGTGCGGGACTGCCAATGGTCACTATGGACAGGTTGATAGCATACCGGATGAACTTCTTAGTCATGCTTTTCTGAAAGTAGTGTATAGTGACAACCTGTCTATGATGACCATTGCAGTCCAGTCCCAAAGGTGGTCACTTTAGTCAGGTTCTATGTGTATATACAGGGTGCTATCTAAAGTCCTGTGTTTCGCAAATGACTTTCGAATGAAGGTTCGTGGGGCTGTAAAATGTTGGCGTGTGGTACTTTACCATTTACATGGGCACTTTACTATATATAAAGTGCCCATGGTTGATGAGATGTTATCGACGGAAGCGCCCTCGGTGGCGAAATCGGGAAGTTATTGCACCTAATTCTGGAACTAGAAGGGATACAGGAAAATTTTCAATTATAAAGTTGTTAAGCACTAACTAATTTGTAAGAAACGTGTTTTTTTCACCACCTTAATAGGGCAAAAATCGTAATTTAAGAGGTTTTAAAGGTATCCGTCCAGCAACGCCATTGTTGGTCAAAATTCCGATTTAATGTCAATCATTAAATTCAATTTTCAAAATTCACGTTAACTTCAATCATTCATTCTTGTAATTCCATAAAACTTCATTCATTATATAAGTGCAGATGGCATGTTACGTACTACGTACAGTATGGTGGAAAAAATCGACGTTATTAATTCCGTTGTAGAAATATTTTTTGTGTTATCATGATTATTTGGTATAATGCGGTTGCGACGCAATCTTATTCTGCCGTAGTCGTCCCAGTGGTGAAATTGGTTAAGGCGTCAGTCTGGTTCAAATCCAGTGTAAGCTGTGGTCGTTTCTTTGTAAGCCTTATAAAGATGAAACATTAAGCGAAACTACTAGAGTAAGATTGAGAAATTTGTACTTCGACCAACAATGGCGTTGCTGGACGGAAACCTTAAAAACCGCCTAAATAACAAATTTTGACCTATTAAGGTGGTGAAAAAAATTTGTTTCTTACTAATTAGTTGGTGCTTAACAACTTTGTAATTGAAAAATTTTCTGTATCTCCTCTAGTTCCAGAATTAGGTGTAATAACTTCACGATTTCGCAACAGAGGACGTTGCCGTAGATCCCATTGCATCGATCGTGGGCACTTTACTGTACCCATACCTAACTTTTACAGCTCTACGAGCCTTCGTTCAAAAGTTATTTGCGAAACACCAGACTTTAGAGAGCACCCTGTACACACACATTAGAATGAGGGGCTACAACCTCCATTAACAAGCCCCTGTATGTATATGTAGTGGAATCTGGTAAAGTGACCACCTGAATAACGTGAACGCGTTTCATAAGAGAGAACTGGTAGGGACTTTGTTCCACTGTATCTACAGTGGAACCTGGTAAAGTGATCACCTTTATAAATTGACAACCTAATAAGGTTGCCACCTTTAATAAGAGAGAACTAGTAAGGACTTAGTCATGCTTATACCAAAGTCTGTCGTGTATAGTGACTACCTGTCTATAGTGACCATTGCAGTCCAGTCCCAAAGGTGGTCACTTCAGGCAGGTTCCGTGTGTGTATATATATACACACAGAATAACAAAGTTATTTCGACTCTGGCGTAAGATTTAAAATCACGACGTTTCGGGAGCCAACTGCTCCCTTTGTCAAGTGATGGCAGTTTCTGCCCTCATTACCACCCCCCACTGCGTGCGCCAGTAATTTGGACATTGGAAAAGCAAAAATTAAAGAGACTACAAGTAAGGAAGGGGGAAGATTTCCTGGTGTATCAGAGTGGGATCCTCTTCGCTCCCTGCTCGTCAGAAAATTGTACGCTCGCTGGACTATTTTTAGCCTGTACGCATACTGGACGTACCAAACTTGGATATAACCACGAAACAGAAATGAGAGTTGTTGTACTTTTGTGTAAATAGTCATTCCCGTTCTCTGAATGACTCAAAAGAATAAATATTATTGCCAAGAACACGTTCTTTAAAAATAATGAAGAAATACAAACATCAAAGTGAATGATTCTGCTCAAAGCAAATGGACACACTGATTTTGTAAGTGCATGTGTGGCATTTATGGTGTTTAAAGTATCATTCTTGTAAAAGGTGTTACTGTTTACTCGTATCCTAAAATAGGTACATTTCTGTAAATTGAAAAGGCTGTGTCTCTCTGCTGATTAAAAGAGGCTGTATTTTTGAACATTAAAAGCACATTCCTGAACATTAACAGTAATGCATTCTGTACATTAGAAACACACTACTTTTGAAAGTTAGAAAAATTGCATCATTTACGTTTCTTTTTGAATATTTTTTTTTTAACATTAAAAATATTTTGTCTCTGAGCATTAAAAATATTTTTTTTCTGAACATTAAAAATATTATTCGTCTATATATTAAAATGTTGCATTTCTATGCATTAGAAGCGTCGTATTTCTTACACTAAAACATTGCACGTTTCTGTATATCAGAAACATAAAAATATTATTTTTCTGGACATTAGAAATATTGTACTTCAGTACATTAAAATATTGTATTTTTACATATTACGAACATTGTCTTTTGTGTATTAAGATTATTATAATTTCATATATTAAAATGAAATTACAAAATAGCTCAATTTCTGAATTGAAATTGAGATTTCTGCTGCGCATTACAAAGGCGTTTCAAAGGAGGGTCATCTTGTTCTCAACTATCCTATACGATTTAATCTATCAAGTTTCAAAAGCAAATGAAGATGTAGGTTTTCTCCTTTTCTCTAGAGTATGATAATATATAATATCCATTATCATTTAAAGTCTCAATTCCGGTCTACCTCAAGTTGTTTTTGTCTATTTCTTAATCAATATCACGACTTTGACAGCAGCAGGCGTGCCGTAAAATATGGCTACGATAAGGATCTATAGAAACAGAATAATTTCTTTAGTGTGCCTTCATGAACTTTCAATCAAATGATTATAACGCGCAATCAATTATGACTCAAACTACTCATAAAGATATTGCACTACAGTATTTTCAAAAATCATTCAACATTCATAAATAAATCAGTTAGACATTATCTATATCGTGGTTTATTGACCTAATTTGTACGCTAATAGATACTAATTGACATACAAAATATATTTGTTTGTAGATTCTGATTTCAAATGGCTGAGGAAGTTTGAGATGCGACGAGAGGCTGCGCATAACCTCATAAATTACGGTATTTCACAAACTTCTAAGTTTGTGTGATTTAATCGAGGGGCATGTAGCCTATATCCTACAGGAAACCGACCTGATCTTTGATTCTGTAATCAGTCACTGACGTACGCAGTGGATTTTGTTTATGTGGGGCCATGGCCTGCACTGAGAAGAAATTTTGTATATATACATATAAATATATGAAGTTGTAGCTCTGTAACACACACATATGAACTTTCTGCATAAATTAATGCAATCAGTCAGTCAATGTAAGAAGCCAATGTGTTGAAAACGACAAGCGTCATAAACTGATGATGAAATTGATCATATTTACGAACTTTACGTTCTTAGGAACAATTACGTTGGTACTAAAAAATATTAAATATGACTAGTATTAATTTCACTCCAGTTTACGAACTAAAATTATACGTTCTTCCTTTCATATGAACTCAATTTCCTCACTTTTAATTCACTGTTTACATTCGGAGGCCAAAAATAAATTTTGGACAGAGCAAGAGCGGAATTTCTCCAGACTGCGTGGGCTTCGAACTCCCCAAGTTCTAACAAGGCGAGAGGAATTTGCACACGATCATACGATTGTGTATTATGAGATGCATTTACAAATATCAGAACATTAATTAAACTTTGAGATGGGGGGACTGTTTACGTTGGGATTTATGGCTTCATTTGGAAAACGACGATGTATATGACAGGATGAAGCTACATATGATGCATATATTTTGAAATTTGAAGGTAAAAGCGTGTGAGTTTTCGTACAGAATTTATGAATGATTAAACGTGCTAAATTTTTATTTTTATAAATAAGCTAAATCTGTTTACTATCCAATCATAACTTCAGCTGTCATTAATAAAAGGAAGAGGATAGGAAGGGAAGCATATATATATATATGGCCTGCTTATATAGGTGTTCATGTATATAGTATCAAACAAAAACACAATTTGATGATTACATAATGAATTTAAAGAAATCATAAACATTATGAGTTTACATAAATTAAGTTCAGTCGGTATTAGATACGATGAAGCTTACCATTCTTCAATCTGCTTAACTTCAGTAATCGAATTTTTTACATTCGAATAAGCTCTATTATATCATAATTTTTTTAAATATTATTACTTTGACAGATATCATCATAGTCATAATTTCATTACTGAATGATGTAGCAGTACCACAAATCAAAATTCCCTCTTCTGGTTTCATCATTTCTAATTCGATTCCCGAGACTAGATTTTGACTCTGGATAAAACGTTACGTTAATTTATAGGTCCTATCCTAATCAAGTATACGAACATTTGAGTTACCTGAGTGTACGGGTAACGCTAAATTCTCCCACCAGAATGCAAAATTCTGAAACAAATATATGCCAAGACTGAGGTTCTTGAAATTGAAAAATGGATTCATATTTTAAATAATTAATTAGACGTGATAGATAATAGGTCATTATCATTTGTGGCTGCATAATTATACGTTTCGTCATGTAATTAGCGCATACGTACCAACAACGCGATATCCCTCTGCCAAGTTACAAACATTAATCAATCTTCTTCGTTCCCATGCCCTTCCATATCTGCCCCCAAGTATCACCCACGCCATGTTCTGCAAGCTTTTAGAATACGCTTATGAAGGTAACAAAAATAGGAGATATACTCATTACGCAAAAGTTTCACGCATGCAAGTAAACAGATTTTTCTCTTTAATTTGATTCAAATTCCGTTACCTCAAAAGATTTGCACTGTATTTTTCTAGAAAAATTGATACTTTTTACCTTTGATTTCAAATCGAGATATTCTTTAAATATTTTTCGTAACAGTATGTCATAAAATAAGTGTGTGTTACGTTATCCTCTGTCTTAGAACATCCCTAGATATTTTTGAGGCGTTTAAAATGACGGAAAATATTTCATTTCCCATTACACATTCTGTCTGAAAATACAACATTTTTTACTGCAAAGCTTACACACATGCACTTCTACATTAAGGAAATTAAATTTCAATTTTCTTCTTGAAATCGATGCTGAGGACGAAGAAAGTTATTAAATGCATAGAAAAAGGTCCTGGAACTAAGAGGAGAAGTGGAAAGAAATGAGAAAGCGCGAGAGAAAAAGAGAGAATGAATGAAATTGAAGTTAGAAACCTGGATTAAATGCAAAGAGCAATGTATTGAAAGATGGAGAGAATTAAGTGAAAAACTTTCCACAAAAATTGTGCAGTTTTTAAAAGTTTGTAATTTGAATACTATTTTAGATGAAATCGCGCAGCAAATGGAAAAAGAATAACTTAGACCAGCGGTCGCCAACCTTTCGGACCTCACGGACCACTAAATTCATAATTTTAAATCCCGCGGACCACATTTCGTGAATTTAGTGCAATATAAAGGTGGAAATTGTCATTCAGAATATGAGAATTTCTTAGAATATTATTTTTGTTTTATTATTAATAAAACATTAAAAATGCAAATAATGTCCAGATTTTTCTGTGGACCAAAATTTTCTCTTGGACCACCGGTTGGTGACCGTTGACTTAAGTAATCCGACAAGGCCACTTCGAGTTATCGGAAATAGGAAAAGGAAAATACATTTTTATGGCCCATAGAAATTTTTATTAAAATCTTCGTTAAGTGTGCAAATAATAGGTTTAATTTTTATTTAAATAGATAATTATTTTATAATTTAAAAACCAAATTAACACAAACAAGAAATACAGACAAAACACAGAGAAGATACAAAATATTCGAAACAGACTATTAAATCATTAAAATATCGATCTAATAAAACAATCTTGGAACTAAAAAAAGAATTTAATATCATTAACATTGGAGAAACCCATAGATATAGAATTTGGCTATGATATTTGAAAGAATAAATATACCGATGTAATTAACATAGTGAAGACTCAACATATAAAATTTACAAAATCGTATGAAGATTTAACGTAAATTAAAATACGAACCAATGTGTGTCGTAATAACATTAACTTCTATGGAATTAAATTTTAGAATGATTTACTAGCAGACATAAAAAATAGTGAACAATAAATTACGTTTGAAAGAAAACTGAGAACTTATTTGATTGAACAGCAAAAAAACAAAAAAATCGTTAGTTGATAGTCAGAGAATAATAACGAAGATTTTGCTCCTTCTCCTAGTGCGATCCCTATTGTATAGATTTTAGATAGTGTAATAGATAGTGTAATAGATTTTTTCGCATAAAAAATAAAGTGTTGTTTTCGCTGTTAAAAAAATTTGGGAGAAAACGAACACCAAATAAAAAAGTTTTAATAACCAACTCGTCGGAACTCCAATACTTTGTGTAAGAACGCGCTCAAAAATGGAAGGAGCCGAATAAACGAAATAATACATTGGATTGTTACTAAATCTCCTGTACAGTTAGTTCATCCCTTGTATCTGGTCCGTGCACAATATTTTAAACAGAGGCTGCTCTTGATGGACAAAAAGGGGAAATTTTTTAATGAAGGTGAAATTTTTTTTTGTGAGAAATTTTATTTTTCAGCTAATAATAATAATAGAGTTTAAATGACCTTTTTAATCCCTTTAACCCCCTCCTTATGAACGGTCTCGCCTTGTATAGCTACATAACTTATATACAGTTACTATAGATCCCATGCAATTTTGATTTTGAGCGTGCAAAAAGAAAATGAAAGCCTCCCCTCCCCCTAAAATAAAATCAGATTTAAATGGAGTGTTTCCTGCCCCCGTTAACAACGGCGGTCTCAACTGTCGTGAGAACCGACTGGGTGCGTACACGTGGCATTACGTGAGCGGAGGCTTAACTCCATAATTTATCATTGCGATATTATTAATAAAGAACCTCCCTCCCTCCCCACCAGCCTTAAAGTTAAAGAGACACGTAACTCACGCATCACCGATTGCGTAGAAACCGTCAGCGCAAACAATGTTTCAAGCAGGTCGCTTTCCGCCGCCATTACTTTGTTTTTAAGACGCTGCCAAGCGGAGCTCTCATCCCAGTGATGGATTGGCCGTCAAAATTAGCCAAGAATTGCGTTTATCACGGGGGAAGGGATTTAAGAGATAGAGATTAGAGGGAACCGTCGATATTTATTTAAAAACTATGAAAATTTGATTACGTTAGAAATGCTGCATTACGGTTTATGACACATCCTTGGTACAAAATATTACGTGTGCCGTAATAACTGGAAATAAATCTCAACGAAAAACTTGCTAATTTTAAACATAATGTTATTTATAAAAAAAAAATATCAAGCAGTATACTCTGTTTTAAAGAAAGATAAAATAAACTTATATCCCAAAGGAATATACAGTAACCTTATATTCTAAAGAAATATAAAATGAACTTACATTCTAAAGAAATATACAATAAATTTACATTCCAAAGAAACATACAGTAAACTTATATTCCAAAGAAATCTACATAAAATTTCTATTCTGAACGAACCTATCAAAACTAATATTAAAATAATATACATGTGAAACTTACACGTAAACATTAAAGGAATTTACCTGAAATCCATGTGAAACTTCAGGGACAGTTTTTGTAAAGGTGCAGTATTTGTCAAACGGCCGTAGATGTTCCCTTTTTGTAAAGTTGTCCCTGCAGTGGCGCATTGGTTACCTGTTATGCTAGCGTGCCCTTAACCCGGATTATATTCCCAATGATGTCCATAAAAAAAAGAAACACTTAACGACTAATTACTCACTGTAGTTTGAGGCTTAAATTCGTTAGAAAACTGTAGGTCCCGCCGCAGCATGACCTTTACCGTTCTTTCGCCGTAAAACACAAACTAACAAAACTTTTCTGTATATTTAAAAAAATTTTAAATATCATTCAATAAGTATATTATGATGGTTGATGAAAGAACGTCACATCAGCCAAGTTTACATCATTCGTTAATTGTGAAGATCCCGATGAAGAAATTATAAAATCAAAAGCATTGCTCAGAGTACAATTTTACCTAACAATGGTTTGCACTACTTGCGTAGGAAAAGTAGGGCCTCGGGGTCTCAAACCCCCCCCCCCCCATTGTATAACAAATTACGTTGTTTTTCTTGAAGTCGAAACATTGAAACTTTTGAACATTGTTTGAGCCCCCTCACACCATAAACTTTAAATTACAAGGCCCCTCGTTTACACAATATCAAATTCCATTGCAAAGGAGTTTAAACGTCTAAATGAATGTTCTATTTCATTTACATGTTCAATTAAAAATTTATCTGAAATTTTTTTAAAGACACTAATATGGATTTATATGTTCCGTCTTAAACTGAGAAAGAAAGAACGATTTATAAAAAGGTTGATGATTTTGATTTCTCCAACATGTTCATGACATACAGGATTTTGTCTATTTCTCTAGGTAAATGCGTCCGTATTTGCTTTTAGTTTCATTAAATCCACCCTCTTACTTACTTGTTTCCTAATGAGCTTCTGTCGTTCTAATTTAGTATTTAAGTGCACTTTACATCTCACCATTCGATGATCACTTCCAGTATTAAATCTGTTCAGTACGCTGCAATCTTCAATAATTGATTTCTTGTTTGCCAGGATATAGTCAATTTCACTAGTTCCCCCATTTGGGTGTTTCCATGTCCATTTTCTTTGCGGTTTCTTCTTAAAAAATGAATTCATGATGCTAAGATTTTCAGCTTCTGCAAATTCGATGAGTTGATCGCCACGTTCATTCCTTTCCCCATATCCGTATTTACCAACCGATGTCTCTCCTTGTTCCTGTTGTCCAATTCTTGCATTGAAATCCCCCATGATGAGCTTGATATGTTGTTTCCCTTTGGTGTGTAACTGTTTGATTTCTTCATAAAATTCTTCAACCTCTTCGTCGGTATGGCTTGATGTTGGTGCATATACCTGTACTATTTGAAGTTGGTATCGCTGGGTTAGTTGAACAACAAACCTCGCTGCTCGATCTGACGTGGTTTCGACTTCAAGAAGGTAGTCTTTAATTCTTTTATTGATTAAGAAGCTAACACCACTTGTTCTTCCAGTTTCCTTTCCTCTATAATAGAACAGGTCAACTTTTGAATTCTGTCAACTCTTCACCCCTTTGTTCTGAATTCAGTGAGTGTTATAATGTCCGATGTGCTCCTCTCAAGTTCCTCTTCCAATTCCTGAAGTTTTGCTTCAGAAGCAAGGGATCGTCCATTATACGTAGCCAAGGTCAATAACAAACGGCAGCCTGGGCCATTCCAGTGATTCTTAGCACCCCCTGCTTTCATGCCACGCTGACCGCTGCCTTGATCAGGAGCACTCCAGCACCCACTTAGTCTCTGGGTGCTGGGAGCTGGAGCACTCCAGCACCCAGAGATGAGGAGACACTGTTTTTAGTGTGTCAACATATTGGAGGAATTAGCCATCATTTCACCACGCTGGCTAGACGGGTTGGTGAATTAGCCTTTCTCCTTTTTATTCGTAACGCAAATATCAAATTACTTCGTAAATAGAAAGCCTGTTCCCTATATTTATATTTTTTTATATTTATTTATATATTTTTAACAAAACAATACATTATTGTCCTGTCATGGGGAAAGGAAGGAAAAAGAGAACAAATTTCTTGACAAACCCTCCCCTCCCCACTTCCGACGGACACACTTATAAACAAAAAAAGATATACCTGTATGTAGCAAAAGCAATCATATTACAACAAACAAACCAGACTGACAATCAACCTCTAAGTGTATACAATGAATTTAATACTAAACACTACTGTCAATAAGGAATTTGCGAAGGTTACGTTTGAATAAGCCGTAACTATTTATACATCGAATACGAGGAGGCAACTTATTCCAGACACGAGCGACAACAAAGCCTAGGCTACCGAACAAACCACCTACTCTGCAGAAAGCCCGTCTCGTATCGGTCGAAGGCAAGGTAAGACACTGTTACTACAGTTCCACACATCGTCACATACGTTCAGCGTGTGGGTCTCCTTCCAGTTAGATACCAGCAACCCTTTTGCAGGCCATATGTATACAAGTTCCGATGTATATAATATACAAGAGCAACTAAAATAGGAGACCTGACCAAGAGTTTTACTACCATCTGTTTTTAATTTACATCTGGCTCTAATTTTTACCTTTCGAATTAGAATAAGTTTTCTTTAGTGTTTAAGCAATTTTTGGATAAATTGTAAGGTGTTATTTTATTTGGGAGCACCTTTTTATTTTGCTTAATTAGTTAATTTTTACTTAATTTTATATTTAAGTTGCATACTTATATATTAATCAGCAACTTTTGCATAATAATTATTTTATTCATATGGACTTAAACATTTTGATATACTTTTGAATATGTTTCTAATAAAACTGTCTCTATGAAAATTTTCTACGAAATCTGGTGTCTAAAATTAAATGCCTAGACAATATGTCCGTGAAGAAAATAAAGTTAGTTTTTTGTGTTTGTGTATGTATGTTACGAATAAGCTTCTTATCTCTCTTTCTTTTTCTTTCTCCTTCTCTCTGTCTCTCACTCTTCCACTCTCCGAAAATTACAGAATACGATCAACCCTTTGCTCTTACCACTTGAATGAGAGCCCCGTTACTAGCATCGCTACTGCTCTCTTTCCATTTCCCAAGCAAATTACTTTCGTAGCCTCTCGACGTATAAAATAACAAAGAGTAAAAATATTATTGTCATTACTATTACTATGAAATGAATTGATGATAGCGTATGTTGTACCTATATTTTACAAAAAAGAAACTTACAGAAAGTTGCTGTGATAAGACTATATTTCATATTCTCAGATAAGTTCATGGAAAGCATTTTTTTTTCCTTTAAACTAAAGTACAGGTTTTCAAAGAAGGTCAGATATTGCTTTTCTTACTAGAATTCCTAACCAACCAATATGCAAAATACCGACATATACATGTTCCACTTTTACACAATCTCTCTCACAATGTCCATGTTCCCAACCCCGTACATTCGTGTAACAATGAACAAACAAGACTGTTGGACGCATTTCATTCTGATGATCGTAAAACAGTGGACAGCAAGATGAAACAAGACGCTTGGAGGCCAGGAACATGTTCTTCGAGTCCCAGCTCTCTGTTGAGATGCTTCGCACGCCTCTCATCCGTTTGAGGCCAAACTATTTATCTCCCTATTTGTTTCCTACTCTGATTTATATCCTGCGAAATAAATCAACATTTATTTTCAACGCGATGTCACACTGTAAATCGCCAACACCACGGGGGCGCCAGTGTCCACCAAATTAAAAGAAAAAATAGACGCAAGTCATGTCCTTGGCCCCAAAATGATCTACGGATATTTGCTGCCCAAAAATGTTAAAAATATGACAGCGTCCTGAAATGTTTACTTGTTCTCCAGTTTAAAAGAAATAGACATTGATGACATTTCCAATGGGTTGGGCCCAACTAGGACAAATGAATAATTTCCAACGCACCGCAACCCTCACATGTGGGCAAAATCCCCACACCCGACTACTGTAATAATAAACGTTGTCATTACGTAATGCGAATTATTTCATTCAATGACTTGTAGAAATCTAAATTATTAGTTATTATATATATATATATAAATAGGAAATAGTAGATAATGTAAACATAAATATAAATCAAAATGTAGAAAATCAAGCGAGTAAATGAAGGTTATTAATAGGTGTAAATGTATGTACATCATACCACAATTACAAAATATACATTCCTGTGTAGTGAAAGTATAAATGAATAGACAATTTTACGATTAATAATAACGGGCTAGTGACGAGAGTGAAGATTGAAATTATATGACAATATATTGAACCTAGGCATGCATGTACAATCTTTTTCAAGGGAACAGTTATACACGCATGCCGGACACAATATATAAGATCTTCAAGACAATGTTTCTGAAACGCCAATAAACCGTTCGACGAAACCCCCAAAAACCACTTTTAAGCGAAAGTTTTAATAATTACATTTGGTTACAGCCATTCTTGCCTACCAAAAAAAACTGAAGTATTAAAATATTTAATCTCCCTAGATACCAACAATACTTCATGAAAACATCTCATCGTGGACTTGATTCGCTCTAAAATTGGTTTAACGAAATCTGACAAACCAATCCACAAAATTAAAGAATTTTGCGTATTGCACTTTAAGCACAGAGTCTTCGACAATATCAATTTGCGAGAAGTTTTCGAAGAATAAAAGAACCTTTTCCCTCTCAATAATCAATTAAATATCAGTTTGGCCTTCAAATATGACATACCTATGGGGAGAAGAATCTTCAATTATAAAGAATTCGGTGCCAATATTGACGACAACTCTTCCGAAACAATATGCAAATGCCTACAACCAGAATACAGCAAATTTGTGGATAAATACCACAAACACATATGTACCGGTGATCTTAATATCATCAGCAACCCCAACCTACGTTTAATAATGCTTAATGGTACTAACTTCAGACCAATGCCAAATATCAGCAAAGAGCGCTTCATTCAAAGCATCAACAGAGACATGTTAAAATTCTGCATAAAATAAGCTCTAAATATTCTTTACCTACAGAATGTTTTTCTGAATGGATTAGTAACATAGTCACACGAGCTCGAAAAAGAATTTTGGGTCTTCGATCAAACAATTACTCAAATATCAACTCTCGCACCATTCACAAAGACATCATAGAGCTCAAAAAATCCTTTATCATCACCAGTGTCGATAAAGCCAAAGGAAACTATGCTATTGTATGCAAAAAATTCTACCATGATATAATTCTAAACGAACTTAACAACTCCTGTACCTACAAGTTATCTAAAGACAACCCATCCACCATAATGAAGCGCAACATTGCATTCAATAAATTACTAAAAGTACCACATCATAATACAGTCTTTCCATATGTGTTTGCCACTGTCAAATTCCACAAAAATCCCACTAAATTCCGTTTCGTTATTTCATGCGTTAACTGCTATAACCATAATGCCAATAGCACCTTCTTTCAACTACTAAGAAAGATATTACAAGAAATCCATAAGAACAAAGAAAACACCATTTTTGTCAAGAACAATACACCTGTCATCAACTACATTAACAACAACAACAATATTTCTGCAATCAACACATACGATTTTGAAAACCTCTTCACCAGTATTCCCCTGGACAAGTTAAAATACGTCCTCAACGAATATTATAATAATTTCTCACACCACCTGAACATTGATGAAAATCAGTGGAACAACATTGTAAACTTCTGCATTTTCAATAACTGCATTTCTGATGGCAAGCATATCTACAAACAAATATGCGGTATTCCACAAGGAAGTAACTTCTCTTCTATTTTAGCGGATCTATTCCTACACCATTATGAAAAAAATAATAGTGCTATTTTGTGTAACGCATTCAGATACATAGATGACATCATAACTTTCGATAACCACAGTTTCAGTGCTAAACACCTTGATACATATCCCGAAGAGCTTATACCGAAAAAGACGTCAGAGGACAGCACCAAAGCAAACTTCCTTGATTTACATATTACCATCATTAAAGCCCACGTCAATTGCACCATATTCGATAAACGTAGTTGTTTTAATTTCAAGGTGAACTTCCTCACTAAATGGAACAGCAATATCTCTATAGGTGTTCAACGAAATATTTTGATTACACATTGTGTTCGCATTTCCAAAATATGTAACAATATTAACGATACTACCAACAGTCTCATATGTTTCTTTACTTCATTAAAAAACAACAATTTTCCCATAAATTTCTGCTTATGCTATCTTAAGGTTATCCTGGCTAACCTTAAACGTAGAAAAAATTTTAACATAAAGGTGCGCCATATACTTGGCTAATAATTCTTTCCCTTACATTTTTACAAACCTCTTCTCCTTTTATCTTCATTTTTCCTTTTAGCTATTTTTCCTCACCCTTCTTTAACTTCATTTATAGCCAATTCTCTAACCTCCCTCTTGTTTGGCGCCGAACTGTCACCATTACTAAATGATTCTGCCAATAACACCCTCTGCCCCCCTCTCTCTCCCTTTCTTTCAAATGTCAAAACACAAGGTCATGAAGCCCAACGTACCCTTGTAAGTACATGTACATTTTATTATATATTTATGTATTTGAATATTTTTTGGTAACAGCAATGATCTGTAGGGCGATGTCGG
>QLNU02015003.1:5973746-5986182 GCA_006491805.2 Dysdera silvatica | reverse complement strand
CCTTTCGAATTAGAATAAGTTTTCTTTAGTGTTTAAGCAATTTTTGGATAAATTGTAAGGTGTTATTTTATTTGGGAGCACCTTTTTATTTTGCTTAATTAGTTAATTTTTACTTAATTTTATATTTAAGTTGCATACTTATATATTAATCAGCAACTTTTGCATAATAATTATTTTATTCATATGGACTTAAACATTTTGATATACTTTTGAATATGTTTCTAATAAAACTGTCTCTATGAAAATTTTCTACGAAATCTGGTGTCTAAAATTAAATGCCTAGACAATATGTCCGTGAAGAAAATAAAGTTAGTTTTTTGTGTTTGTGTATGTATGTTACGAATAAGCTTCTTATCTCTCTTTCTTTTTCTTTCTCCTTCTCTCTGTCTCTCACTCTTCCACTCTCCGAAAATTACAGAATACGATCAACCCTTTGCTCTTACCACTTGAATGAGAGCCCCGTTACTAGCATCGCTACTGCTCTCTTTCCATTTCCCAAGCAAATTACTTTCGTAGCCTCTCGACGTATAAAATAACAAAGAGTAAAAATATTATTGTCATTACTATTACTATGAAATGAATTGATGATAGCGTATGTTGTACCTATATTTTACAAAAAAGAAACTTACAGAAAGTTGCTGTGATAAGACTATATTTCATATTCTCAGATAAGTTCATGGAAAGCATTTTTTTTTCCTTTAAACTAAAGTACAGGTTTTCAAAGAAGGTCAGATATTGCTTTTCTTACTAGAATTCCTAACCAACCAATATGCAAAATACCGACATATACATGTTCCACTTTTACACAATCTCTCTCACAATGTCCATGTTCCCAACCCCGTACATTCGTGTAACAATGAACAAACAAGACTGTTGGACGCATTTCATTCTGATGATCGTAAAACAGTGGACAGCAAGATGAAACAAGACGCTTGGAGGCCAGGAACATGTTCTTCGAGTCCCAGCTCTCTGTTGAGATGCTTCGCACGCCTCTCATCCGTTTGAGGCCAAACTATTTATCTCCCTATTTGTTTCCTACTCTGATTTATATCCTGCGAAATAAATCAACATTTATTTTCAACGCGATGTCACACTGTAAATCGCCAACACCACGGGGGCGCCAGTGTCCACCAAATTAAAAGAAAAAATAGACGCAAGTCATGTCCTTGGCCCCAAAATGATCTACGGATATTTGCTGCCCAAAAATGTTAAAAATATGACAGCGTCCTGAAATGTTTACTTGTTCTCCAGTTTAAAAGAAATAGACATTGATGACATTTCCAATGGGTTGGGCCCAACTAGGACAAATGAATAATTTCCAACGCACCGCAACCCTCACATGTGGGCAAAATCCCCACACCCGACTACTGTAATAATAAACGTTGTCATTACGTAATGCGAATTATTTCATTCAATGACTTGTAGAAATCTAAATTATTAGTTATACATATATATATATATATAAATTATTAGTAATTATAACGAATTATTAGTTAAACTATTAGTTTAAATATCTATGTAAAAAATCCCATTCACATATATAAATTTAAGAGTGTGGTATTCTCGTATTTGTTTCTTTTTTTCCTCCGAAGGTATTCCTCTCCTTTCCTTGTAAGGACAGAAGTTAGCTACAATACAGCTTGTCCCAAGGGCTGGCAATTTAGTAGATCTGCTGCTGTTTCAATCTTTTTTTCTTCTTGTATACGTTTGGTCATACTTGAAAATACATTTTGTATACAAGGCTAGAAAGGACAGAGTATCAAACAGAGAACAAGGTATGTGCCTATCTTATTACATCTATGAACGCCTATTAGATATAGGTTTGGCA
Organism: Dysdera silvatica; assembly: GCA_006491805.2. NCBI lineage: Eukaryota > Metazoa > Arthropoda > Arachnida > Araneae > Dysderidae > Dysdera > Dysdera silvatica. The sequence goes on along the minus strand of QLNU02015003.1, from coordinate 5,984,354 downwards.
GTCGTCGCCTAAGTGAGGTGAATTTTAATGGGTTGCTAAATTCTTCCTTTTCGTTATCCTATCCATGAAAAATATGCAAAATTCATTTCATGATGGGAAAGCTTTTAGCTTACTTGAATCAATTTGGGTATATGGTATGGAACATAGTAACTGGCTGGGTTAATTTCGAATAGAAATACGGTGTTTGATCCTTCCTTAGAAAGAATAACTGGTCAATAAATATAATATGCAAAGGGGCATAAGCATTTGTTTGACTCTGAAAAGGGCCAGATTGCCTTCCTTCTTTATTCTTATTCCTTCATCTTTAAGACTGCTCAGCGCTGGCGAATTGCCTTCCAGTCAAATGACGGAAGTCCTTGGTGATACATAAGCATGGAAATTAGGAAGATATTCAGCAATTAATGATGATTAAAATGGATAATGATACATGAATAATTATCATTGAAAACCCGGGCCCAAAATTATACTCTTTTTTGCAAACACGCTTTTAGCAAGCAACGGCTTCTTAGAGAATGACTGATCTACGCATCATGTTGGCTATACCTGTCCACTTAATATTCTGAATAAATTGAGAGTAATTAATAATTACAGAGCCATGAACATTGTTGTCGCTTTCGGTAATTGGTGAGAACGAGAGCATGTCAGAGAATGGGGGAACAAATTTAGTAGTTTCACAGCCGATTTTAAGATGTCCTCAGGCGAACACGTATTCTCAATTTACTTTTCACCTGATACACACACACAACACATTAACTCTTTCCCTTGACGAAGTACCACCACAAAATATGAAAACAAAATGGATACTTGATGTATTTTAAACATCCTGGACACACGCGTGACGTTGTAGCCCCGCCCATAGCGGACGACGAGATCCTACGAGATTTGCATCCGAAATACCGTGCGTCGCTTCTTGGTGAAAAAACTTATACTACGGGTTTCGAATGCCCTTAGTTGCAATGGGAATTATATCCCTGGGCAGGTCGTGGGAAGGACTTGTTCAGAGGATCACCTGATCACCGCGAGTTCACCTCGATATGGATAATTATTTTACAAGGATAATGTCAAATTTCAAAAAGCCCGCGATGACAATATCGGTCACTTTCTCAAGGTGACCGGATGAAAGAGAATGGGGACAATACAAATTAGGCTAGCCGAGTAATATATTAAGAACTGTTTGAGAATATTCCGTGTATGCTGAAATACACATGGATACTTTGCTACAAATTGCGACATCTGATTTAGGTATTTTTCCAGCAATAACTATTTTTCAACGCATAACCTCGTTTCTATTTCAACAAGAAAATTTTAAAGTTATAACGTGTTATAATTTTAGATATATTCTATTCATCTAATGGGAATTCCACCGCATTTTATTAGGTATTAGATTAAACGCATTTCTTGTCTGTGAATTTTTATATATGTGCCATTTGATATCTATAAAAAAACTTGAATAATAATGTTATTAAGTGTGTGTTCAGTGTTATACGTTTACAATGGGCAGCAAATAATACATATATTATCCAAACCTTTTCTTTACAGGTTAGTTATTACAGAAACTTATTTGGAAACATGTTAAGATTCCGCTATTTTATCCTAAATCGTAAATTTTCTAAACAATATCTTAACGTCCTGAATCGTAATTTCTTGAAACTTTATTTGAACTTTAGGTAGTTTTTAAGGATATGGGTTTTTATGTTTCTCGGTAACACATATTATTTTTATTACAACGTTAAAGTGATTGAAATTTTATCAACATTTTCCTGTATCGTAATTCCTTTGATATCATGCTAACCCGTTTTTATACTTTTCATTTTTGTTGTAAGTGCAATCCTTGCATTGTTAATGTTGGATACAATTACGTCTGCTACAAACATTTATATGCAATGAAGCACCGTTTATAAGTCTTTCATGAGACTAACCCTAAACAACGTAAATAAACATAGAGATGTACAAAATCAACACATTTTATGAGAAAAATTTGCAGTAACTTCGTTAAACGACGTAAAAACGTTGTTTTACTGCATTTGGATTTGTTAACTTTACCAATTACGGTTGCCTAGCACATTTATGTGGCGTCTTCTTATTTGCTATTAATATTGCTGGTTATGGAATTTGTATGACTTATGTTTATTGCATAGATTTGTTTGCATTTTTAAGTGTGTTAATTGCCAAAGACTGTCTCATGTCAGTTTCTTGGCTCGTGTATATTTCTCTTACGTTTTATAATGCTCATTTCGTAAAATTTGACGGTAATCGTTTGCTCTAGTCTGTCAGAGATAGAATTCATTATTCTGTCTCAAAGTCCTTGTTTCAAAACAAATAGCCTTGAGTATTTCTAAACCTATTATAGCTTTAAGAGAAAAAAAGAAGGGAAAAGAGAGAGAGAAAGAAGAGAGAAAGATTTCCTGACGTTAGGTAATTTTTTAACTGAAATTCTACTTGCAGCTACAGGCTGAAGACAAAACGTTATCGTTAAATTGAAGAAAGCAAATGTTAAATCGAGTTTGATATGGCATTGCATTCTGGACCAATAAAAACATTCGTTAAATCAAGGAAATCGCTAAATCGAAGTTAGACTGTAAGTTGGTTTAATAAATTACTTTTTCTTTCACTCTCTCTCTCTCTCTCTATTTAGCAATTTATTCAACCAGTCTAACTTCGATTTAGCGATTACCTAGATTTAACGAATGTTTTTATTGATCTGAAGTGCAGTGTCATATCAAACTCGATTTGTCGTTTGCTTTTATCAATTTAACAATAACATTAACTCTTTAGCATGTAGCTGCAAGTAAGTAAAATTTCAGTCAGAAAATTAATCATCGTTAGGAAATTAACCTCAATTGAGTCAAATGCTGGTTTACAGCGTGTAAAGACGTATTTATTGAGTTTTGATGTCAACGGGAATCTTTTCGATGCCTTTAAAAAAAACGGAAAAGCAATGTTAAATGCCAACTTACAAGAAAATTTTAAACAACCATCACAATCAAAGATTTCTTTTCGAAGTAGTAATTAAGTAAACATTTTTGTTTTACGTTTATTAAAATTGACACGTATCAGAATATTGATGAGAATTTTATAATTTTCCTTTTCGATAATTTTTTATTTCGGTTCCGATCAGTAGCGCGTCAAGGATTTCTGCTTGGAAGAAAGCCAAAAATGTAAAAAATGGTCTGCTTTTTTTTTTTTTTCAAGTTCAATAGTTGCCACTTTTGAAGCATTTTATATATAAATTTTCAGCCCAAGGAAGGGCCCGGAACCCATCGCACCCCCACCTTTTGGGTGAGCCACTAGTTCCGATAAATGTGTTTTCCCGATTTAATGATTGATTACACTAGTCTCGTGAAATTCGTTAAATCGAGGTTAGATTGTATAATTTGACGAGATGTGAGAATTGTGAAATACAATTTGTTACACAGAAGTATTTCAAAAATTAAAACGTCCGATGATAATTCAATTCAATTCAGAGAAGGTTCGAAATGGAAGAGAATAAGACAAAATCATTATACTGGATTTTCTTTTATTTAACATATTTCATCACTGACGTACGCAGAGGGGGTGTTGGTGGGGGTTCAAGCCCTCCATTGCAGTGGAATTTTGTATATTTGACATAGATGTCTGTGAGTTGCAAGATCTGCAACCACCCCCACTGAACCTACAACCCTCCCCACTTTTTGAACTTTTTGCGTATGCCTATGTCTTCCATATAACATACGTAATTTACAGTTGCCTCGCACTATCCGCTTTTGGTTCGTAGTTCGAGGGTATTGTTCATGGTGGCCAGTACAATGTCTTTGTTTAGTTCAAGAGTCATTTTTTTTTCTAGTTGATGGTCTTATTTGAGAAAGTTCAGTATTGATTTGAAGTTATGTTAAGCCATCCATATCGTTGAATGACTAACTAAATACTGTATGATATTATTACCCTTCACAGGGATAACACAATTGCCAAATAATGGTCAACACCGAAAAGCCTCCGGGGAGAGATTTTTGTGAGTATTTCGTGGGGGAATTTATTATACAATAATTTTTGCCACCCACGTACATATAGCTCAAACTAGAGCTTTTTTGTTTTTGGAGAAAAAGAGACGCTCTCCCGACCCTGGTTCGAATATATATATATATTATAAATATATTGAAATATATAAATTATAACTAAATACTCTTGATGTACAACGTAACACTTGTTGTTAGTCGATAAAATACTTATGCACTTCTAAATATTGCTCTGCTGTGAAAAAAAAACTCAATTTCAATACGCGTACTTTCTCTTTTAAAAGAAAATATTTAAGACATTATGCTGAGTTTTCAGAATGCTTTCAAAGTAAAGCAATATTTAAAAGCTAAAGAAATGATTAATTTTTCAAGTTCGACAATATCTTCGAAAGCAAAACCTACATTTGGAACCTACGTCTAGAGGTAGGTGTCCTTAATTGCTTTGTTCCAATTTAAATCATACTTGTTCTCAGGATTCGTAGAAATTAAAAATACAAAAAAGCAAAAACAAGTGAGTTTTACGGATCATCTTAAATAACTAACAAACACTATGAAGTGATGTGGGAAGACTATTGAGCGTGGCTAAAAAACTTTTGAGGATTAAGTACTTTCGATAGGCCGCACTGTTTAGTACCTACTATAAAGGGAGTTTGTTTTATGTTTAAATGGCGTTGATGTGATAGTGTTAGCTGCAGGCTACTGGAATTACTCCAAGCAATGTTTTTACAATTACTTGAAGAAAAGACAGCGAATTGACGCGAAGTTAATACTGCAAAAGAACGCGATTTACAATTATTGAATTACTATACCATGTTTATTACACGATGTATGTGTAAGTAATTACTATATTGACGTATTCAATTTCTACGATAGTATAGTATCGGAAACTCTAAGATAATGTTGATGAAATTCATAATTTTGAATATCTAAATTTTTATAAGTAGCTGTTTTGTAATTTGCATTAATTGGAATTGAATATTTTATTACGTCTTGCATGGGGCTTTTCCGAAACTAATAGAAAGTGAACATAGGTAAATCAAGCTATTTTATTAAAAAGAGACTGAATAGATTAGACATGAAGGGCATATGCATCCTTTCCAAACCACGTTTAGTTAAACGAATCATGACAATTACATGCTGAATGTAATAGATACGTTAAAGAGATTAAAGGACAGTAAACTTGCAATAATTGTAATTATCTTCTTGAAGTTGACAACAACAAATTGTTCCTGGATTCTTAGTGAAATCTTAAATATATAAATCATGCCCGACAAGACAATTTTTTGTTCTAGAGATAAATTACGGCGTGAAATCTCAATCCGAAGGACAATTAAGCTGAAAAACGGGACTGCAGCCAATTTTTTGGAGCAAAATGTATGTCAATTGAGCAATAAATCAGTTCCAATTAAAAAAAACAGAAGGAAATTGATGCCCTCAACACCTGGAGCAATCCAAATTTTCACCAACTCAAGAAACAAAATGGGAGCGCGAACTTTTCAGTACGCGTTCTAGTCTGTTCATTTGCATAAAGGAATAAATCAGAAATCGAAACCAATAAGATCCAATAAGAAACCGACACCACTATCGATTAATCAAAGCGGCCTTTTTGATTGGCTAAATAACAACCAATGAGCTGGCTACATTCAGTTGCGTTGTCTTTTGGTTTTTGTTTTTATTTTTTCGCATTCTGACCCGTTAATTTAAAAGTTTAAAAACTCGGGTCAGTTCCAATCCTCTTAATAGCATTATTTTGACGCAATTGAAAACTATGTAGGGTTTTTACCGCAAGCATTTTGGATAGTGACGTGTTCTAGGTATTTGGGTTAATTTCAAATTGATCCTCGCAAAGACTGGAATAAGGTCAACTCGGAATTGGCATAATTACTCGAACACAGAAAAAGAAAACTCTTCCTTTGTAAAACCACAACGAAGTAATTGACAATTTTATTGCCGCTGATCAAAGTCGTGGACTTTTTCTGGGATTGAAATATCGCTTACAGTAACGTGATTTTCAACACACAATACAATATTTAAACTAGCTTCCAACACTTACGTATAAAACGTAAATGAAAATTAACGAATATTTATCACGATCATAATAAAATTAATAGACTTTGAGCATAATTTTAATAAAAATATAATTATCACAGGAATTTTAATTATTTTATATTTAAAAATAAACTAAATTCACTATAAAATTATTAAAATACTAATCACAGATTTGGTGAAAATATTAAAAATACTTCAATAATTCTTAATATTTATAATGTAACATAATAATTTTTGTAGTATTTAAAAATTCTTTGGAATATTATGAAATAACTTTGATGTGTTGTAAAATAACTTTTGGAATATTAAATAACTATTCCTATATACTAAGTGTTCAAAGGTTGTATAATACTATTCACAAACCTTCCTCATATTTTATTTAATATATGTATTATTAAGAGCATTTTCATTAACAAAAGAAATGGGGTCTATATTCTTTTGTATAAAGGCCTGTTTCTAACTCAATTCTTATTTTTCTTTGATAAACGTATAAATCGCATTTCTCTTACAAACTTTTCATTCTATTCTATGTATATAACGGTTTTAGTTGTGTTATATGTATATATATATATATATATAGAACACATGTAATATTTTTATTGAATGATATAGTTTTACTTCAAAACTTTTGAGAATTTTCGCAATTTTATATTTATTTTATATCTCTGAAACTTTTGTTACTTAGGATCCACTTTGATTTCTGAAACCTTTGCCATTTTATTCTTATTCAATATATTTAAAATTTAATGGTTTGGTTTCCATCATATCTGAAACTTTCGTTATTAAAAATTCCCTCTGATCTCTGAAATATAATATATTATATATACTGTGTGTGTGTTTTCACCAAAGAAGGTGTGATTAATTTATGCCATCTACTTCTGTTGTAAACTAAAAAAAAGTCTCAACTTTGAACTATATACAAGGATCGTTTCGGACGATCAATGGTCGTCCTTCTTCTTGGATTGTAAAATGTCGAATAGCAGCAAGGGCGTGTTGCCGATTTCGGGCTTGTTAAGTTGCCACAAAAATTAACAAAAATAGAAACGATTAATCGTAAAGTGTTAAAGAGAACTGTGTGAAGGCCAACTTTTTTCTTATGAGAAGCGTGGAGGCCAACTTTTCTTTATGGTAAAAGAAGAGGCAGTATAATTGCGGAGGCGAATCAGAAACACGAGGATGGTCTGATGAAGAAAATGGAGACGGTGTAGGCTAGAGAAGATAGTTCCAAGCACCACTGCAGCCAGGGGTGGATCCAAGATCGTTAACTAGGTAATTCCTGAACTTGTGAATACAAAAGACCTCTGCGGAGTCCAATTTCAAATGTGAGCGAGGTTGAAAGATGATGCTAGCATTGCTGAAAAGGAATTTGTGATTGAATTCGTGGCAATGCACCGCGATGTAAGACATTTTGAACTCTGCACGTTCAACGTATCTTCGGTGTTCTCTGATCTTCCATCGCGGTGCATTGCCATGAATTCAGCCACAAATTCCTCTTCAACGATGCTAGCATCATCTTTAAACTTCGCTCACCTTTGGAATTGGACTGCGCAGAAGCCTATTTTATTCACAAGTTCAGGAATTAGTTAACGATCTTGATTCCACCCCTGGCTTCAGTGATGCACGGAACTCTCTTCTCCAGCCTACACCGTCTCCGGTTTCTTCATCAGACCCTCCTCGTGTTTTTGATTCACCTCCGCAATTATGCCTCTTCTCTTACCAGAAAGTAAAATCGGCTTTCACACAGCTCTCTTTAACACTTTACGATTAACAGTTTCTATTTTTGTTATTTTTTGCGGCAACTTAACCAGCATGAAATTGGCAACACGCACTTGGTGTTATTGGACATTTTACAGTCCTAGAAGAAGGAGGACCACTATTGATCGTCCAAAACGATCGTCGATTTTTTAATTTTTAAGTTATATTGTGCTAAAAAACGTTGCTAAATGAACCTTTTACTATCTGTGAACAATTTTTATCATTTCTTCATTTATATATACAAGGAGTTATCAGGATTAATCCTGAAAATATTTTTACATCTATTATTTTTCTTATTTTTCTCCCTCTAATCCTCCTTTAATTTCTTTAATCCTTCCTTCCTAATTCTTCCTTTAACCATAGTAATATCTTACAATCCTTTAACCATCACATTTAAAAAGTAGTTCATCAATTTATGAGCAAAAAAACTGTTATCCTCTGAAGAGGATCTCAAACTGATTATGCAAAAACAATATTCATCTTAAAGCGTCCGTAAAAATTTAACTAAGGACAAATCGAAAAATTAAAACTTTAATAATATTTTTCGTAAACTAATTATGGTTGCTTTAATTAGCGATCCTTCGAAGTTAATTATCATCGATCAAATGCACAGTCACATGGCAGGTAAATTATTAAGAATTCTTCTTCTAATCCGCAATAAATACACTCAATAAAGGGAAATTTCCAGTAATTACGCCATTATCTTTGCGAAACAATTCGGCCGACTTCATAAGAAATTCACGAACACGGCATCTCCAAGGCCGCCATTAATTACAGGACATTAATTAAACGACGCCGGTTTCTAAAGACACATTTTTTCAATTCTTTCTCGTTGGTTTCGCAATAGCATCGACGAATGAAAATGACAAAAAATAATTTTCCTGACACGTATGCATTTGGCATTCACCTTATTTAGAAATTGAATACTTACCCTCGATTTCGATTTTCTATTACTGTGATATCGATAGAAACGTTACGTTTTAAGTATCGATTTTCTATTCTAATTTTCTAATAAAGAATGTTTCCATATTGGAAAAATTCAGGAATTGGAAAGTTGAAACTATCTTATTTATATGCTTAATATGTGTGTAATTTTACCTAATATGTATGTAATTTTACCTAATATGTATGTAATTTTACCTAATATATATATGTAATTTTACCTAATATATATAGGGTAATTCCGGGAGAGATGGGCCTACTTTGAAACAGAAATGAAACTAAACATTAGCAATAAAAATTGATAATTGCGCATTTTAATCAACTTTTTTTCAATTTTCTTATTTAAATTCGTTAGTTTCAGGTTTTTTTCATCCACACAGGCAAGGGCGGGTCTAGAATATTATTATGGAACAGTTTCAAAAGCCCTCAGGGGGAAAATGCTTAGTTTTGGACTATTAAATAGTTTAGGTAAATGTTGTTATATTACTAGCCTTCCTTTATACTCACCAAAATATTTAATTTACGACTTATGAATTTACGAATTTATGAATTGAATTTGGGCTTGTCCTTAATTAAATTGTATGGTTTAGAATAGGTTATAGTCAAGTATGACAGAAGGATAACCTAGTAAAGGAGACATATACAATAACCAAAACGATAATTTACAATGTAATTAATTGGACAGCATTTAGCTAATCGTCTGCATTCCGAATTTCTCTAGTAGACCGCGCTTTCCTTTTATACATAGTCAGTATTTTTCTGGAAAAAATACACGTTATATGGGCTATTTTGTGTGAGTAGTGTATTTTCTCAATATCAAATATGCAGAAGGTCATGTTATAAACACATATAAAGAAAAATAATTATTATAAATATAAAATTATTAATCATTTGTCGAAAAAAAATAAATCTTCAATCGTATAAAACGTGGTCCATCTCTCCCGATTACTAGAAAGAGAGAGAGAGAGAGAGATAAACCAGGCATCTATCGCGCCCACTTTGGCGCCATTGCCATTACGGCCCACTATAACTGTTGATTAATATGACTTACACCTCATGTTAGTTAAAAAATATTATCAGATAACTTATATATACCTTAAGATGTAAATAATAAAAAAAAACATTTGACTCACCTGATTTGTACCATGCAGCTTTTTCGCTCAAATACTACTTGAATGAAGACGATAAAAAGTAAGTTTCACATCCGCCATTACAGGCTGGCACTGCCACCAGTACCATCTAGCCGCCGGTTCCAAAAAATAAATGAGTGGTCCATCTCTCCCGGAATTACCCTATATATAAATAATTTTACCTAATATATGTGTAATTCTGTCTATTATGTATGTAATTTTACCTAATATGCACAATAAATGCTGTATGTGTTTAGGTATATACCAACAAATGCATATTTTTATTACATAATGGATAATTAATTAATGCTTACATAAAGCTTACTACTTTCCAATTTATAAGCATATATCTAAAAAATAAATAGGTGTACGATATATCCAAGGTATAGGTATATATATATATATTTTATCAATATTGGTTCATTTAGTATTGATCACAAATCTCATTTATTGTGGTCAGGAAAACCAAACCAATAACAGGGATTTTGTGCGGTCCCTAATGAAGAACAAAATTCTTGGTATTGTTTAATCTTTTACTCCACTTTTTAATATTACAATTTCAGTTTTTATTCTAAACTGTTTCTACTACTTTAATTTACTTGGTTTTTCTACCTTGCGTTCTATTATTTCACTACTTTAACTTGGTCTAATTTAATATACAATTAAGTGTAGTATATTTATGTATATTACATTAGAAAGTACTACATGTCACAATCATACTACAATTTTGCCATATATAT
>QLNU02015003.1:5932454-5966613 GCA_006491805.2 Dysdera silvatica | reverse complement strand
GCGTAAATCTGTCCAAGTTTTGCAAGATAGAAGACAACTAAGAATTAATAACCGACTTCCGAAGACAACAAATAATTAATAATTCCTAAAACCAATTGTTCTTCGCCTGGATATTTATCATCTGTTTAGTTAGTGATTTGAATCGCCAACATTAGTTTGATGGCTAAATGAAATTTTCTACATGCAATAACAAAAATTACGTATCAGGATAGAGTCTATCTTCCAAGTTCTTGAAAGGTTCACTCTTTTTCTCTTATGGCTTAGTTTTTTTAAGATTACAATATACCTATAAGTAATAATTAAAGCGTCTCGACATTATATACTACACAAGTAACGGTACTTTGTGTATTTGAGTTTTAAGGCGCAAGGACAACAAGAGTCGTTCTGCACCAAGACCTATTGTTTTCCGAGGAATCCAAATCTCTTGAGACCTAGAAAACTCCTGGACTACGGTGAGCAATTAATTAGTAAGCGTTCTCTTTTTGGCATAGTACGTAGTCGACCCGAGGTAAACGCACTCTAAGCGAACAGCCACCACTGCACCACCGCAAGGCCCAGTAATAATAGTGATGGGCCCTGCGATAGTGGCAATGGGTAAAGTAAAGTCATGGGACAGATAGTCGGTGCGAGGGAAAGTATTTATGTTTTATGGCGCAAGGGCATCTTAGGTCATGCTGCACCAGGACCTGTAATTTTTAGAAAGAACCGTAACTCCATAGCCTAGTGTACCAAACACGGAATACAGATTGGTAGAAAAGAAACGACAACCAGCAGGATTCCAACCCAGATTTTCCACGCGGTTGAAAATGCGTTATCTTTACACCACTATGTAATGCGAAGAAAGCGGGAACCTTAATTTTAGTGACTGCAGGCTGTCTGTGATTTCTTTGTTGGATGTCACACGTGCGTACCAAGATTATGCGAAGCGCGGCAAAACTTTCAACTAGCGAGTAAACTACAGCCAGCCATGAGTGAGTAACAGATACTCAATGAGAGCTTTGATTTTCCTATAACGTAACAGATTAGAGCCACAGTAAAATGGGTAGCGACTGCAGTTATTTGGGAAGCGTTTACGAAACATGTAGAAGTTGCTGAATAAAATAATGTCCGAATGGGTAAAGGTATATAGGTAATAGGATATCAACCTAGTTCACGACAATTGAAAGGATATTTAGTCCCAACAAGGATTGCATTAAGTGATATTGATTAAGGGAGATTTAGTTTCAAAAATATTGAATTAAATGATATTAATAAAGGGAGGTGACAAATTTTAAGTATTTTTTGTTAGCACAGCCACGTCACTCTAGCAGATGTTCATGAAATGGACAATATTAAATAAAGCAATTGATTTACATTTTATATAATATTTTCATATGTCACATATACTGCTAATGAAAAAATGACAGTGTACAGGGCAGAGTATAAAATACAAATTTTATACTCTGTCCTGTATAAAATTTGTATTTTATACTCTGCCCTGTACACTGTATAAAATACAAATTTACATGAACATGAAGAAAATAAGTTCAACGTTTCAGGCGTAGTGTAATTTATTTAACAAAACTCAACTTACGTTTCGATCTTACGTATTTATGATGAGGGACGGGTAAGTTTCTCCGGGAACGTACATTGTTTTTTGTTAAGTAAATTATACTAAACCTAACCTATTGGACTTAGTTTCTTCATTTATTCTGCTTAGTTCTACGTTGTAATATTAGTTCTAAATTTGCATGTTTCATAGTTCTAACCCATAGATATCTGTTCACTGATACTGTAGAACTTAGTCGATGAGTGCCTCTAATTATATTTATCTTAAATTTAGATAAATATATCATACACAATTTTATAATTTACTAATACATGCTTGAAATTCCACGATGTTGATGGCTAATGGAATATAAAAATAGATTATCAATACTAGAGCCGGGATAATCTGCAAAAATTAGCGTAAATGCGGGAAAACCTGGGAAATAGAGAGTTGTCACCCTAAATGGCAACCTACTCCTACGTCAACTATCTCATTGATTGTAAGTTAGTAAATGATATATGTATTTCTTCCTTTGGTATTTTCTCGACAAAACATGTCATAAACAGTGAGAGAACTTACAATAATTAATAATAATAAATAAAATATAATAATGAATAATTAGTAGAGAGGGAGAGGTTTTTTCTTTCTTTTTAAACTTCAGCTTTTCAAGTGAAAGATACCGGGGGAATTTAATTGAAAATCATCACTTAAGGATCAACACAACCTATCTCATTTTTTGGTGAAAATGAGTTATGCACATCACTGGATTTGTATTTTCCCCCGGTCGTCCCTATTTCTTTAATTAGGACGTAGTTCCACTTGATCGCGCACAATTTTCTAAAAAAATTAAAAAAATAGAAACTTTTTTTCGCTAAAATAATTGAAAATCGTTTCTTTAACGTCCTACGAAGTTCTAAAAAATTAGGTAGGTCGTGTTGCTTCGTAAGTGACGAAATATTGATTTTAAAACCCCACGAAAAACAAACTATGAAGTATATGCCTCAGGCTGGGTGCTCCGGTCCAGCAGTCTCCAAATTTTATTTCTTCTACTCTATTTACCACACTACTGAGGACACAGCCAACATGGCCTTAACTTTATGTACATGTTAGCGATTTACTTTTAACTTCCACTTTTAAAAGCAATCATTATATAGGTATTAAATATAAGTAATCATTTTCTACCCATCACATTTTTTACTCGTTCCCATTCGTATAATTAAGGCGGTTCAGAGTCGGCTTAATCCTTGGATACATATCACTTCCACGTGCGAAGCATTTAAGTGGAGGGGGCCCTAGTCCTCTAAGCTAACAGTGCCACTTTATAGGCTACTAGAAATCATTCTAGAGTTTATTTTGACTCACATGAGTCAGCAAAAAGAAATTATCAATACCCTATACGTCCTTATAGTATATTTTCACATTCTATAAACAATAATGAACTAACATTTTGTTTCCTATGTGTATGTGAACCTGATTTTTAAAACTGTAAGCGGTGTTCTTGAACCCCCCCCCCCGCCCTCTAAGACGGTGACCATATAAGTTGCCCGACGTTTTGAAAGGTGATCTTAAAATGCAGATGATCAGTGAAGTAATTTTTTTTTCTGTAAATTTTTTAACGTTGAATTTAAATACACCTGGGCAAATCGAAAAGCTGCACACGTTAGAATATATAAATTTTCACGTTATGTATATAAAACGAGCTAAGTTGTATATGTTGAAATGAGCCAAGTCGTTATGTGTTAACATGAAAAGAACAATACACATTGAAATGTACTAAGCTCTATACGGTGAATTGTACAATACAGTATATATTAAAATGGACTAAACCCTACTCGTTAAAGTATACACAACGGTGCATGTTGAAATGGAGAAAGGCGGAAAACGTTGACAGGAAGAAAAAGGTGCCCATTACAGTGTGCGAAGCGGTACTCGTTTAAATAAGATCCAACCGATACGGATTGAAATGAGTTAAACCCACTCTGTTGAAATATGGGGATGGCGTAAATGGCATTTATAATGTTTTGTCCATTTATCACAAATTGGGTCATTATCGATTTGGGCAAGCCTATCGAATTCTTTGTGTTTTTGATAATTAATTTCGTAATCGTAAAGATCGGTGCTTTGTGATTAATGGTTTAAATCCTCGTTGTCACAATGTATTATTTATTAGAGTGTACTCGAAACTAACGCCGGGCTTTTCCGAGAGGACACTTTCTACCGTATCGAAAGTCAATCGATTAGAAGTCAACCCGGATATCGATGAACAGATAAGAATGCAAATAATCGGAAAGCTCCGTAAGCCGAGACATAACTCTTCACGCTAATGTCCACACGATGGCGTAACCGTTCATTACCGACATTATTTGCGATATGACGTAAACAGATAATATAATCTTTTTTTGCATTCATAATTAGGCCCTGAGCAAAACCGTTGATTACCGAAATTATACGTGAATTTTACGCAGCAATTACTGTTTCAACGCTTGTTAGCATCTATGTAACGTATAATCAAAGAAATGTACTGCATCCTGCACAATAAAAGAAATTACTATGTCGTCATCATTACGTTATTACTTTTTCCGTTCTGTTGGGAGTCTTCATAAATTACTACTTACCATTACTGAAAAAGGATATTACTATTCGTACAAATTCGATCTGCATATTACCTGTGAAGATGCACGAGGAATAATGCATCACCTGAAATTACTGGCAAGACTGGGACATATTTGCTTGATCTTGTGAGTTGCTTTTAATATACTAGAAGTTAAGTTCTCAGAACTATACGTAGAAGTTTAATTAAGTTGAAAATATATTAACATTGAAAATGTCACTTTATTGGTCCCAAAAGATTGGCGATAAATTTAGCACGAAAAAACGCGACGAAAAATTATTATGAACGTTTGTAAAAAATGTTATAGATTCTAACTCAATGAAATAATCGTTTTCGGTGATGAAAATAGCTGAATGAAATATTAACGTTCACTTGATCTTATAACTGTCATAAGCGAATACAGCATCATCCTTATGATATAAACTTAAAACATCGAATTAATGTTAAAAGTGCATATGAAAAAAAGTTAGAACGAAAACTGGACAGCATGTTTAAAGGTACAAGCAATACTTTAAAGCATCACGAGGGGCAAAATGCAAAAGACAAGAAAATTTGTTAACTTTATAATTGCCTAATATATACTTTCAATTCTTTTCTATTTAATTCCACGTCTATACTTCCTTTGCTGTATATTTCCATTAAGAGACCGCCTCCCTGATCGACCGCTTTTACACAGAACCTAGTGTGTCTCCTTAAGGAGACTTTATTGTATATTATTAATCAGCATTTTACATTCAAATTATGAAATTACAGTATATCTATCAGCTGCACAAGGTATATACGACAAAAAAAATTATTCGAGTGTAATAAAACCTTCGCTCTTGTTTATATTCCATTGCTTCAGCAAGTTCTTGCAAGTCGTTGGAGGACATCGCAAGCAGCGATTTTCTTTTTAAATTCGACTTGTTTACTGAAATAGGAGAAAAATAATTGATCAGCTCTAATTTTGTTAATGAGTGTACTGCATTATTTGTATGGCTTACATGGATCCTGAGCGTTCTACTAACCTTTCCCATCCATTAATCTTCATTATAATTCAAGCGCAATTAAAAGTTTCTTCAGACCTGCAGATAAGCTTCTTTTCGGAACTGAATCGTGTAGGAGCCACATCCTCAAGGGAGGTCTTGGAGGAGAAAGATATAATGCTTTCTAATTGGCACTTTATAACTTTACCTTGATGCAGTAACCACTCTGTTCGATAAAGTCTTTGCGATAATGATGTCCAATCTCCTGTTGTGATGGAGGATTTATTGATCACTGGGCACTGTCATTCTCATGTCGTTTGATAAATGATATCCGTCAGATGTCCATTAACAGCTAGTTAGCCAACATTGTACCAAAACACATTCTCAATTTGTAACAATTCCTTCGATGGTTCTTCCTTTTTTCTGTGTCATGGCAGGCGAGATATGTGTTGAGATTCAATAGCAAATCACGCCTAGAGGGGATCCATCTAACTCAACAATTCTTTCAAGTTTACAAAACTTGAATCCAAGAGTCAATTTTAAAATATTCGTTCATTATTTCTAATATGTGGATTCTGTGAATGTGATTATTGCTTTCATAACATGATATAAGATGCATTAAACTTCACAACTAACTAAATTCGATGAACAATTTTTTCATTCACTTTGTTATGCCGATTGGGTGTTTGTCCTACATAACGGTGGTCATTTGACGCCAATAGTTTTACTATTCATGGATAACATCGTGTACACACCGAAGTAAAAAGAGTGATGACGTTATTTAACATGCATTTACACTTCGTTAACTGCTAGGTGGCGCTACGGTTTTATTTTTTTATGAATAAAAATTTGGAGCCACCGTCCTGGTGTTGCGCATTTTCATAAACTAAAACACTGATAATGGCAGCAATGCAGTTATTACTTTTATTTTTCGCTACTTTCGTTTTGAACTACTTTTCATGGACCTAAGATTCTGTTTTTCAGGTTCAGGTACAACATATTTTTTCTACTATTACTAATTACTATTAATCACCGGTATATTATTACTATTACTATTAATAGTATATTATTACTAGTCACTATTAACGGTATGTTATTACTAATTACTATTAATAGTATATTGTTACTAATTATTTTAATAATACAGTAAAACCTCCCTACAACGATATCCGATATAATGATAAATCCCTCTACAACGATAATTTTTCTCGGTCCGTATAATATTGTTGTAGAGAGGTTTTACTGTATTACTAATTAGTTTAATAATATTATTACTAATAAATTTTACTAACAGTATTGTAACTAATTAGCACTAATAGTATTATTTGTTAATATTATTATTAATATTGTTGCTAATTATTACTACGTACAGAAATGATTGACACAATTGCAGTCACAGGGTGGAAAATGTTTTATTCACAAAAAATGAATTTTACATTAGTTAGACATACTCCCCATCTAAGTTCATGCACTTCCGCCATTTGACTGAGAGTTTCTGGATGGCTATGGCGAACTAATCCTTGGGTGTGTTGGTGCACCATCTATGGACAATAGCCTGCAATTCGCAGTTACACTGTAGTCGTCCACTGTTGAACCTGGGCAACCAATAGAACACAATTAGCCTTGATGGTATTTTGTTTCCACACACTGATACCATACAATGATGGATATTGTCTCGTGAAACCTCCTCTTTCCACAAAAATCATGCTGTCCTCTACTTGCAGTGGAAGAATAACCGTTTTCCTTAATCGTTCACGAGCTTGTAGCTTCATTTGTGCATTCCACGTAGCGCACGATCACCTGGTGTCTATTTCTTGGTGATTTCATGTCGTGTGGAGTTTATTTACGACGTGGTGCAGTGTAACTGCGAACTGAGGCTATTGTCCATAGATGGTGCACCAACACATCCAAAAATTGGTTCACTACAGCCATCTGGAAACTCTCAGTCAGATGGCAGAAATGCATAAACTTAGATGGGGAGCATGTCTAACCAATGTAATATTCATTTTTGCTGAATAAAATATTTTCCACCCTGTGATTGCATTTGTGTCAATCATTTCTGTACGCAGTAATAATTTTAATAGCATTTTTATTAATTACTATTAATATAGAATTAATACTAATTATACTATTAAAATACCACTAAATTTATATACAAAAGGTTAAACATTGATAAAATAGAAATGAAAAAGATCGCCCAAGCTTTCGGACGCGTCAGCAGCAGTCCTTCATCAGGAGAAATTATTTGATGAAGGACTGCTGCTGATGCGTCCGAAAGCTTGAGTGATCTTTTTCATTGCTATTTTACCAGTGTTTAACCTTTTGTATGTAATTTCCTCCCTGGTACCCTGTATTTTATTTCTACCACTAATTGTTATCAATTGTATTATTACTAATTATTATTAGGACCCTGCCGAGGTACAATGGTAATGCATTCGCCAAGTGCGTCGTTATCTCGGGTTCGACTGCCAAACGTACCAAAAAAACAACACCTACCGACTAACTTCTCATTGTAGTCTGGGGATTGGTTCCTTAGACTATAAGAGATTCGTATTCCTCGAAAAACTGTAGGTCCTGATGCAGTATGACCTTTGCTGTCCTCTCCCCATAAAACTCACAACCAAATAATTATTATTATAATAGTAGTAGTATTATAATAGTAGTAGTAGTAGTATTATTATAATAGTAGTAGTAGTAGTATTATTATAATAGTAGTAGTAGTATTATAATAGTAGTAGTATAGTAGTAGTGGTATTATAATAGTAGTAGTGATATTATAATAGTAGTAGTGATATTATAATAGTAGTAGTGTTATTATAATAGTAGTAGTAGTATAGTAGTAGTAGTATTATAATAGTAGTAGTATTATAATAGCAGTAGTAGTATTATAGTAGTATTATAATAGCAGTAGTAGTATTATAATAGTAGTAGTAGTATAATAGTAGTAGTATAATAGTAGTAGTATTATAGTATTATAATAGTAGTATTGTTTATTATTATTATTACATTACTATTTGTGGTACGTTAATGATCGTAAGATTATTACAAATGGGGCTACTCAGGTATTGGCATCGAAATTTAATACTGCGTCGCAATTTCTGATTCCCACATTGTGTGCATTTATGTATTGTATTCATTTCCTTTTAATCCGCTCGTGATCATATCCTGGCTTGTTAGGCAGCAATGGGGAGTTGCGAGCTTGTCAAGCTGGCACTTGCCTACTTTTCCCCCCGATTCCCCTCAGGGCATAGATTGCACTGTTAATTAATTAATTAATGAAGGAATGAATGAATGAACTCCCAAAGTTTCTTAATAGCTCTGAAGTGAAACAGTGGAAATAATCCTGTTCCTCGCCGAACCAAGTGTGGCTCCCCATGCTGCTGTAAAATGTGCGTCGTCTTCCTACACTCTGTAGTCTGAGGTTTGATTTCTTATGCAACTGATCCCTTAGAAAACAGTAGATCTTTTCACAGCATGACCTTAGATACCTTTGCGCTATAAAGCACAAACATTTTCTTAAACAAAACACAAACACTATCCTAAGTCCAAATATAAAAAAGTTCGGAATATATAATAGACGGCGCAGTATATTATGCAAGCTTGGCAGGCCTGTAGCTAGGATGAAGAGGTAACTGGGGCAAGGCAAAGGATATATGGGGCACAGGGCACCCGGGAATTGTTCTATATGTATATAAATAACTCAATAGTGAAACTGGGGTACAAACATGGGGTAACTGGCGGCAGGCCCTTTCTGGCCCCGGCTTGGCTAAAAGCCTGAAGCTTAGTGGGGAAATCCAAGTAAAGCAGCCTAAGTTCGTATGCATTTACTGGTGCAAAGCAGCTAAAATCATACTTCACTAGGATCTTCAATTTTTCGATGAATCCGAACGTCTGTTACCAAGAGAATAAAACTGCAAGCTGCGGATCAGTTGAAAAAGCAGCATGGGAAATATGGCAAATTTTTAGTCGAAAGCTGCAATTGACCAACCTTACAGGAAGTAGACCCTCAATGAAATATAGTTAAACATTCGCAATTGTCCCAAGATGAAACAAATAAAGACACTGTTTTAACGCTGCCTAGACAATATTTTATCTTCAAGTGTTTCCTCAATCGAAGATTGATGGATAGCCCACAGTTCCCTTTCTCTTTTTTGCTCTCATGAATATTTTTTTCTGTATTTAGTCCTGTCCATTTTTAAAGCGTCCATCCTGTTCTTTTTCTATCTTCAGACCAAATATCAATTTCGTTGTTTCCACAAATTCTTCGCAATTCTTAGTTGCTTAAGGCTTGGAAGAGACCAAGGACCTTTTCATATTGAGTGTGGTGTATCTTTGTATTCTTAGGAAGTAATGCACGGGTTTCTCTTTGTCTTTTGCATTGCAATATTACGGCTTTCACCTTTAGGTACCTGATCATGAGCCATTCATTAATAGTATTTCCTGTTGCCAGACAGGGCCGTGGCTGAACACATTTTACAGGTGGGCTCAGAAAGTTGCAGGAGAAGGAGGAGCTCAGAGAGATAGCAGGAGCTTGGAATTCGCTTATGTTTTGATGTATTTTATTAACATATTTAACATTAATTAATAGATTTCTTAAATTTTGAATTGAAAACTTATATGAAGATATACTAAAATTTATAATTTCCTTTCTCCTTACCATAGAGTACATGAATACCAAAACTTTTGTCAAAAAAACATGATATACAAAGATCTACTCTAAAAATCTGTTTTGAATACACTTTTAATATCAAAGTACAAATCTCCATTATCGTGTAAAGTTTTATACAAAACAAAGTTCCCCAGTAATTTAGTTTGAGAAAAAGTATTATCCAGAAGGGCTCAGCACCTTTGTCCCCCTCCTACATACGGCCCTGCTTACGGATGCCTAGGATTTGGATCGTCGAAGTTGTTTTCTTCATTATTCGGTATTTTGCATTTATTTGCACACACACACGCACATATATATATATATATATTTGAAAGCACATTTATAGAAAAAATATATAGAAAATAGCTTCTATAAATAGATGTTAAATTTCTCGTAATGAAAAGAATGATTTCCGGAGCCTGATGGTACCCGAACCCACGACCTCCTAATTGCCGGTCAAGTGCTCTACCTACTAAGCTACAGGCCCAACCACTCTTTCCCTTACGAGTATATATATAGCTTTCCATGGACAAGTTCATGGACTGTTGCTAATATGAAATCATCGGCTAATATGAAAAAACTGTTACCTTAAAATATTAAAATCTAGTTCGTCATATTGGACATTCTTGCTTCTTTAACTTGTCGCTTTGGCAACGGTAGTCACAGTACTGCCACACCAATAGCGAACTTGTCCATGCAAAGTTATATATATATACTCGTAAGGGAGAGAGTGGTTGCGCCTGTAGCTTAGTAGGTAGAGCACCTGACCGGCAATCAGGAGGTCGTGAGTTCGGGTCCCACCAGGCGCCGGAAAATCATTCTTTTCTTTACGAGTAATTTAACATCTTTTGTTGCCACATCATCAGCTAATATGAAAAAACTGTTGCTTTAATAATATTAGCTTTTATAAATGACAAAAACACAAGACTGTGCAATATGAAATATAACACCATTGTGAAACTATGCATGATGCTGCATGATTCCAACGAAGATCTGAATATTAAAAACACTTTAAGTTGAAACATGGAGAACAATGAAAAACATTGAAAAATACACAAAATAATTTTACTTACATGCTGGACGATATATGAAAATCCAAAGCGTGTTCTTGCACGCTTTCGAAAATCAACGGATTAAATTATTAAAGCAAAGTAATTTAACTGATGGTTTCAAAATACATGCAAGAACAAACTCTGATTATCATATATATCGTCCAGCACGGGTAACATTATTTTGTGTATTTTTCAATGTTTTCATTAATTTTATTATTAAAGATGGATTATTCAAGGATGCACTATTCTAAGGGGATGGATTTAGGAATTTTGTTGGAAGGAGAGAAGACGACACGAAAATTATCCTTTTTTTTAATTTTTTTCTACGGCGTACCCGAGTTTCGATGAGAAGGGTGTTGGCTTGGTTAACGAATTCGTACTGCGTTAAAGATCTGCTCAACATCAGATGCTCTTGGCCAAAGAACTGTTTTAAAATCCAAAATAAATAGGGGCTACAGTTGTAATATTATTGACCTTGGTGGTGGCGAAATTTAATAAACCCCATTCCTCTTATAACTTGGTGAACCATTCCACAAAAGAATTTGTTGCAACCGTAACTTTACCCTTCTCGCCGAAACTCGGGTATGCAATAGAAAAAATTTTAAAAAAGGCTAATTTCAATGGCGTCTTCTCTCCTTCGAACAGAATTCCTAAATCCATCCTTAAAGATATGTTTCATGTCACCCAACGCTGGGGAGTTTATCAAGTTTTTTTGTCAATGCGGATGTTTGTACATCGGACAAACAAAAAGAGCTTTAAAACATAGGTTAAAAGGGACACCAAAGGTATATTGAAAGGACGGAGTTTCAAAAGTCATCCATAGCTGTGCACTGCTGGAAAAATGGTCATAAATTTAATTTCCTAGAGTCTACCATCATTTCCCAGCCAAAATCTCCTCTTGAATATGATCTTTTAGACGCTTTCTACATAAAAGCTTTAAAATCTAACATTGTGAATGATTAAAGTAGTACGCCATTTTTTAGCCGAGCTTGGTCTACCCTTCTACCTACTAAGGCCAACCTTCGTACATCCATGTCAACAGACGCCCCGGATAGGTAACAACACTTCTAAGAAGTGGCAACACGGGTTTGTTTACAACTTTCTGAAGAAGACCATCTAAGTCTGGTTGAAATGTACATCGTATGATTAAAAAAAATTTTCATTTTATACGCATATATATAACGTTGTTTTTAAAAAGTTCTTGCAGCAAGAATTGATTCATTTCCATACTGGAAATCCTTACATTTTTCTGCTTAATTTAATGATGTGGAAAAAAAGAAAATTAAGTTTACGAAAGAAACACTTTTAATCTGCACTTAATCCCACACAACTCGCAATATTTTAATTCCTAAGACGACAAAAAGGAATGAATATGAATGAATATATTTCAACTATCCTTCAAAAGTCTTCAAGATCAATGTCCTGGTGTAGTAAATCACACCACGTACAAACGCTCGAAACGCTCAGTATTATTTAAAGCACACATCTCTCCAGATCCACACCATGACGACAAATATGCCGCTATAGGCACCGAAGATACAAATAATTGCTGACCATTCATCATGTGGTAGTGCGCGCTGTCCTTCTTGAAAATTATACTTGACTTTGGATCTGCAACTGATCTTGGAAAGCAAATTTATAGCCCTTCCAAATAAATCTTCATGACAACAGACCACCTTGAAGAAAGATCTTCAAATGGTACAATTATAGCCAATTAATATACTAAAATACAAAAAATATTCGTATCTTTAATGGAGCAAACTCACTATCATCTTACAATCAATTTTTATCATGAAATATATAATGTACTTCTAGGACAAGTGGCTTTTAAATAACCTCGTTCCTCTAAATCAAACCTTCGCTCTCTCAAAGGGATAATGAATATAAAGGATGTTTCAAAATTCTTCGCACAAGCTTAAAACAGTATTCTTTATTGAATGTACATTCACTTAGTAGAATTTAGATAATCTGTTTCGTCAGATTGTGTATCTGTATAACATTTTTCACATTAGTAACGTACGTAGAATACTGCGCATTTCACGAATGCTAAGACGACTGATATGGGAGTGCCAACGGAAACCGAAAAACTGACATACCATGTACAGACCCTTGTCCGAATCCAGGATAACGACGGCGCCTCTTTTTCTCCAAAATCAATAAGCTCTAGTTTGAGCTGTAATTAATACGTGGGTGGCAAAAATTATAGTATAATAAATTCCCCCACGAAAACTCACAAAAATCTCGCCCCGGAGGCTTTCTTGTGTTGACCATATTTGGCAATTGTGTTATCCCTGCGGAGGGTAATAATACCTTAACATCTTTACATACGGAGAAAGAGAGCGTTGTTTCCTGTCCTCATTCGTCTAGCGGTCCAAGACACTCCGGGCTAAACGGAGGGACCCTGGTTCGAATCCAGGATGGGGAAAGCGTCTCTTTTTCTCCAAAATTACACAAGCTCTAGTTTGAGCTGTAATTAAAACGTGGGTGGCAGAAATTATTGTATACATTTATTAACTCTGGAGTACTATCGATACGCAAAATTTTAGCAATCCCCAATGTAAACTTTATTGTTGAAAGTTTGAAATACTATTCTGGACCATTGAATTGTTAAAAAAGTTTGTTTTAGTGGCCAAATTTTGTACAGGAAATTTGTAATCCTTCTGTAAATTTATCGTTTATTTAATTATTTTAATTATATGTAATTTCGCTAATTAAAATACTATTTTTATTGTTCCGTATCCGCTCCGTAAACGTTAGTAATCATGTTGGTTATCCTTTTTTTCTCAACTCTCAAGTTTTCGATCCACGAAGTTCTTTTTCTGCCGCGTCCTCCCTTGCCTCCAATCTTTTCTTATATGATAATGTATAAAATTCTATAATTCTGATAGTGTTGCTTTATATATTTAAAATATTCAAGCTTTCGTTTTTATTTCCTTAACGATTTCTCTTAACTTTCCCACATGGTACAAGAACTCACCATTTCTGACTTTATTGGTCCAACTAATTTGCAACAGCCGTCTGTATTTCACGTAGTTTTTTCACGTGCGTTTCTTCGAAGGATCAGCTTCTCACTGCATGAAGCAAAATTGCAAAGGTATAATATCTCACAAATTTAGCTTTTAATTTTCGAGGGCACTGCAGTCTTGCAGTTACAATAACGCGTTCGCCTAAGGTTAACCCGGGTTTGACTTCCAACGGTGTCACTCTAGTCCTGGGGTTGGTTCCCTAAACCCTAAAAGGTTCAGGTTCCTTTTAGTATCTGAAAACTGTAGTTTCCGGCGCAGCGTGAATTTTGCTGCCGAAGAGGTCCGAATTCCTGGAAAAACTATGGATCCCCCGTACTGAAGGTAACTGTTACTTCCTTGCACCGTACAAAACAAACGATTTATGCTATTTTGCATATAATTTCTACGCAGTTCGTAGTGTCTGTATAATTCATGTATTGGTCAGTGTTCAAATAATTGAAGAGAGAGACCTCGATTTTCCATAAACTAATGGAAATGAAGATTTGAGTCGGGACAATTTTTCTTTGTTCAGAGTTGTATGCTACCTGTAATATATTTAAGACATAAGCTTGTTATTACTGCGTGTCTTGTTTCTTTGAAAATTCGGCTAAAACACTATCATTGTTAAGAACTTGGCTCTAACGGTCTTCTGAGCAAATACTTTATAAAGACCTCATATGCGGAGAAAGGGAGCGTTGTTCCTGCATTTTGGTGGTGAGGGCATTCCGGATCTAACGGAGAGGCCCTAGTTCGAATCCAGGCCAGCTAGATGTCTCCTTTTCTCCTTTACATTAAAAAGCTCTAGTTGGAGCTCAAGTGTGGATGTTAAAAGTTATTATCTCTAAAAATTCTGCACGAAAAAACTATAAAAGACTTGCCCCGGTGGATTTGTATGTTGACCATTTGAAAATTGTGTTATTCCTGAGAAGAGTAATAATATCTAACAACAGCCTTATATACAGAGAAAGGTAGTGTGGCACCTGTGCCTTGGTATCCTAGCGGTTAAGGTAATCTAAATCTAACAGAGGGACCCTAGTGCCGCTCTAGACCGAGGCGATATCCCTTTTTCTCCTATGCCAGTGGTGGATCCACGGGGGATTAAGGAAATCCCTCCAAATCCATAAAAATGCGGTAGAAATCGGTTAAAACGAGAGCCGATTATAACGACCAGCCGCATTTAACGACCAAATTTTTGCGGAAAGTTTGATCCCCCCAAAAAATCCCTCTCTGGATCCACCTGTGCCTATACTTTAAAAGCTCTAGCTTGAGCTCAGGTGTGGATGTCAAAGATTTCTGCCTATAAAAATTCCCCTCAAAAAATTGCAACAGCACTCCCCGGTGGCTTTGTGTGTTGACCATTATTTGGCGATTGCTCTAACACTGCAAAGGGTAATAACATCTTACTACTGTAATAAAATGCTGTTGGCTAGACGAGAATACAAGCATAAAATAGCTGTGGAGGGAGGGATGCATTCCTCTCACAATTATTACAGATGATTAATGAAGAACGACGTAGAGGAATGATTTTTTTACTCAAAACTCGGGTTTAAATTTATCCTATTCTTAAAACTAAAGGCTCAATTTCAATCCAATGTATTTTCATACCCTTTCAATTCGACGTAAAATGTTTATTTCCCTCCCCACGCAAAACCCCAGCCAAATCTATTTGTGAGTTTTAAATTAATCTTTCCCATAATTTATAAATGATATTATGAAATCAATAATTCTAAGTATTCATTCTTCTCATTTCGTGTAAAAGTTTCCAATTATATATAACAATATAATAATAATAATAATAATAATAATAATAATACCTTTAATTATAATAATAGTTTTAATTATAATTATCTTTATAATAATCTTTATAATAATAATAATAATAATAATAATAATTTTGTAATAATAATAATAATAATAATAATAATAATAATAATAATAATAATAATTATTATTATAATAATAATTATTATAATTATAATAATAATTATTATAATTATATAATAATTATTATAATTATAATAATAATAATAATTATAATACCAATAATATATAACAATATATAATTATATATAACAATATTATAATTTCAATATATAATCCCCATTATTCCAATTCTATATATTGTTGACCTCGTACATGCAGTTTTATATTTTACGCACACAATTACTATTACACAATCACTATTTCTTTATTACACACACACATACTATTTTAGAACAGCTTAACCTGAAATCTGAACCACGGCCATAATTTTTTATCAAGAGGATTCGACCATGGAACTATGAGCATTGAAACACTTTCTTAGCGCTCTGAAGCACCATAACTGGGGTTTGGTATCTCTGAGAAATTCCTACTACTGCATTTTGGTATTTTAGTACTTCCAAAACTTCTGGCAATTTTATTATTTCAGTATTTTCAGTCTTTAAACTTAAGATCCATTACCAGAGACGTTTCCCATTAACCCATGTGCTTGGTTTAACTTTACTGCTCATTTCATAAACAAAATCAAGAAATAGAACAAAATGGAAATATAAAATTTCTAGTAATAAATATTAATGATAACCTCAGCTGGAACGAACATATAGATGAAGTAATGAAAAAAATAAGAAGAGGCTCAGGAGTAATACATAGACTAGCAATAATATTAGCACGAGAGATAATGCTAAACTTATATTTTACATTAATAGAATGCCGTATTAACTGTGGTAATGTTGTTTGGGGAAAACTTAATAAAACAAATGAAAATAAAATAAATAAAATTATATAAAAAGTAATAAAGAAAATAACATTAAAAACAGGTAGATAAATTTCAGCATACAAAAAAAAATATATGCACAGGAAATATATGACATAAAACTACTTAAAATAATATATGAAAGGATAAAAGGCCAAAAATATGAAAATATAATAGAACTCAACAAAAAAATTAACTATAGTTATCGAAATATCAATAAATACATACCAAAAAGAAGTAAAACTAACAAAAGTCAGGAGAATATTAACTACATAGGAATAAAAAAAGTGGAATGAAATTCCAGAAGATATAAAAAACAGCAAAACGATGCATAAATTTACTAAGAAATTAAAAGAATACTATTTACTACAAAATTAATAGCGGTAGGGATTCATATGGAGAAATCTAAATAAAATTGTATTTATGCACAAAAAAATATCAATTTATAAAATGATAAATGCGAATAAAATATGTTGTCTATTATACCTGTAACCCAGGTATGTCATTACACATTGTGTTATCGTTGGCCGTTCTGACGAAAATAGCCCAGAGCTATTGAAACAGCTGTAAATGATTTAACTTTATTCAACTGTATTAATTTGTTGCCTTTTCAAGTAATTTATTTCAGTATGTTTTAATCAGTTTTTAAGTGGCCTTTTCAGTACATAAGTAGTTTTAAAATTGTAATTTAACTATATTCCAAATGGAGTTTTAAGTAGTTTTTAGGCATCTGAAAGTGAATTTAAGTATCTTCTTAAGTAATAGTTTGCATAACCTTGAAATACTTCAATGGTTTTTGAATATTTTAAGTACCTATTATAATACATAAAATAATAAAATATCACATATATAATAGCTGTTTTAAATTTTTCTACTCTCTTGTTTTCCTTCTGTTACCAGTTTCATGTGAAAATTCTTTTTCTTTTCGCGGGTTGTGATTAGAAATGATTATTTATTGGTTGGTTGGTTGTTTGGATTTTTTATGGCGCAAGAGCATCTGGGCTATACTGCGCCAAGATTATTTATTGATCAGCTATAGATCACTTCCTTATAACTAGCAAGCACAGACATTTTTTT
The DNA here is from genome assembly GCA_006491805.2 of Dysdera silvatica. NCBI lineage: Eukaryota > Metazoa > Arthropoda > Arachnida > Araneae > Dysderidae > Dysdera > Dysdera silvatica. Next base: position 5,948,993 of record QLNU02015003.1, on the reverse strand, counting down.
CTTGCTTCCTTAGATGAATCAAAAAGTTATAATAAATGAGTAAGGACCATCACAAGCTTTCATTTTGATTTAATTTGAACATGTCACAGATTAGGTTGAGACCATAATTGTGGATTTCAGCCAGAAATGTTAAACGCTTCGTAATTATTTCTGCGCCATCCAACTCAACATGGCAGCTTTTCGGTCGTGAAGCTTTTGGTATCGAATAAGTTAAAATTGAAAAATAAAATCTACAAGTAATCGTTTTCCTTAAATCATCGTTCTTCCAATCAACGTCGTAACAAATGATGCTATGCCTGTTATTTTACCAGACAGAATTCGCCCGACAAAATGGCTGTTGTCTCGGTCTTTCTTTTTTCTGCCGCCAGGTGGCTTGAGCAGCCACGGAGTCTGCGCAGTGAAATTATACGTTTCTGCAGTAATTCGCAGCCTGAAGCGCATCTGATAAGACTAATTTACATATTAGGCAAAACTGCGTTTCGGCCATTGAAAGCTGATATACAAATGGCAATATATTTTCACGCACCTGCTTTCATGGGTAGTTACAACTGCCTCTCAAATTTATGGTCCTTAGCTTTTAAAACCTAAGGGCTGTTTTCCACCCCATGTTCAATTTCTAAGAAGAAGAAAAAGAATGAACCCCGTGGTCTAGTTTTACTATTGACATAGCAAATCACTTGACAACTGATGCAATAAATTCGTAGTGCCGTTCTCAATACCAATGAATCTTTTCAGCAGTCCCGACTTCGGTTTTAATATTAAATTTCACCCTTATATTTTGTATAATATTTTATGGGCATTAAAAATTATCTGTGCGTGGAGGGAGAGAGAGAGAGACAGAGACAGAGAAATTTTAAAAAATGTTTTGAAGAAAACACTTCCAATTATGCACAATCAATCTTCGAAAATAAAAACACCTATTAAGTTCTTCATCGCAGTTGGCATCTGAAAGAAACTTTTAGTACATATTCTATAAATTATATAAACATGCAACTAAGTTTGATTATCTGAGGCTCACTTCAGGTAAATCCACTTGTTTGAGAGGTTAAAATGGCGAATTTATATTAGGGGATATAGAAATGCAAACATATGAAAAGAATTAAAAAAATAGAAATTAAACATATATGAAAAATAAAAACAAAGGTTCTTAATAACAGTGACCTTATTTTTTATTAGTAGCCGCACAATGTCATTGATATTGGTTTGATTTTTCTGATAAACAACATTGAGATTTCTATATTCTGTGGCTACCAATTACTACAAAAATTGCCGAAAATAGATGGATGGTAATGAAATATTACCGCCAATATTATTAACATCTGGGCTAGTATTTTGGAGTGTTCAAGTGCTTTTTTAGTATAAACTTTATAAATCACATTGTTATAAGTGGACCAAAAGCAAACTTACAAAATAGATAAGATGCAAAATTAACTTAATTTCTATTTAAACAAGTAAAAACAGTAAAATTAATATTAATACTCAGATAAATCATAACTATATATAAATATACCCATAATTGTAAATACAAAATGCTAGAACCCGTCTTACATAAAAATTAAATGATAGATGCAGAATAAAATACCCTGAATAAAATATGCACATTTCAAATAAACAAATAAAATATATATAAAATAAATTCCTGCACAAATATGAAATGATAAGTGCACAATATTAATTACTCCATAAAAACACACATTCCCAAACACTGTACCAATATTCAACTAATTACTCAATTAATCTTTAGATAACTGAACTCAGTTTTATGTTTATACCATTTATAGAAGAGAGAGAGAAACAATCACAACAGCAAAATATGGCTACCGGTGATCTATATAATCCTAAGATTAAATTGTATCGTTTGTAAGATTCCAATACATACAATAACTTGAATCATCTGTGAGATCCTAATATGTATCTCCATCTAGTCTTTTTTTTTAAAGGTATTTGTACTGCTGCGACAGATAATGTAAAACTTGTTCATCCGTCAACAGTTGCAACATCTGCTTAATAAATGAACTAAAAAAATATCACCTTATCTGCTGCCTACAACTTAGCTTACTTTTAGACAAGTTACAAGTTAGTAATTTATTAAATCTAAATTAACAGAAACGCTGTTTATATATGCACGTCAATATACAATTGACACTTCATTTACAATTATTTCGATAGGCCCAGCTCGCTTCTATGACTCCGTATGTGTGGATTTCGATTTAATATATCAATCAACCAACTTTATTTCCAAACTCAAAAATAGAAAAAAAAGATGGAAAATCTGGAGAATTTTACACACACACACACACACACACACACACACACACATATATATATAAGTTGAGTTTGATGGATGCAAGGAAAAAAAGCCAACGGAATAATGGGCTTTCAACATATTGCTGTGCAATGCGTCACTAATTCATTTATTTATGTAAGTTAACAACATTGGAATTATATTTAGTGTAAAAAATTAACTTAAAACACGGTTGTGCTCCTTTTCCAACAAACAGCTTATAAAGAAGAAAAGATGAAAATATAGTACGTCTTAGAGCAATGGTTCCCAACTTGGGGTCGCGACAGTCAAGGAGGTTGCAAACAGGTTTCTTGGTGGTCGCCGCAACTATTTATTTTTTTGCAAATATTTTTATCTGGAATTTCATACCAAACATTTCAAACACTTTTATATTTCAACATGGCTACACATATTGCAATATTCTACTAATCGTTGTTAACTTTATTATAATATACATTAATATATATATATATATATATATATATATATATATATATATATAGCAAAATTGTAGTATGATTGTGACATGTACCTTCTAATGTAATATACATAAATACACATATCTAAATGTATATTAACTTGGACAAAGTTAAAGTTGTAAAGTAATATCACACAAGGTAGTAAACCCAAGTAAATTAAAATAGTAGAAACATCTCAGAATAAAAATTGAAATTGTAGTAGTAAAAGGTGAAGAGGAGTAAAAGATTAAACAATACCAAGAATTTTGTTCTTCATCAGGGACTGCACAAAATCCCTGTTATTGGTTTGCTTTTTCTGACTACAATAATTGAGATTTATGATTAATACTGAATAAACCAGCATTGACCAAAACTTAGCTAAAAACAGTATAAACCCAGAATATAATTAGTTTAACAATATTTTAGTAATTTAGAAGGGTCTCTTTATTAATACTGAGAACAATCTCAATTGTTGTAAGTGGCCCAAAAGCAAACTTACAGCAAGTAGATGGAGGTATTGAAAGTGATTAAAGTGTAAAAGTTGAATTAAAAAGAATAGAGAAGATGATGGGGTGAGAAAATTCATTAATTATACCAAAAATTGTAAAAAGTTTTACATGAATATGTCACACTCAAGATAAGCACTTAATTATTAACTAGTAAAAATATAAATTTAAATAAACTTATATATTCAAAATAAACAAATTGTTTCTTTGCACTCATAATAGACCCAGAAGTGTGCAATCAGAATAAAGACATATATATGCTCATATGCATAAACACACACACCTATATATATATACACACAAATTAAACAAAACATGCACAATATATATACACAAATTAAACAAAATATGCATAATATATATACAGAAATATAATTTGAACAATATTAAATACAAAAACGTTTTTGAACATAGAGAACTCAATAAATATGCATACAACAGCTAGAAAAAGCTTACTATAATTCTCAAACCTGATATCAAAACACTTACCTACATTACAGAGATAAACTTGTTAGTATAATAAATAAAAATGTAAGAAAAGCTAAACTACAAGTGACAAGAAATGTTTAAGAAAAAGTACTGAAGGATTAGAAGTAAGAAAGTTGATAAAAGAAATAAGATTTGCCATGTCTTGGGTGTAGGAGAAAACACCAAAGCACTGGGGTTCTTTTTGCTAGAAAAGTTGCCTTTTGTCCACTAGGACTTAAACTTTAAATGGTGCTTTTGTGGTGAAAACACAAACAAAGGGTGGAATATAATAGATGATAATAGTGGAAATAGGGACTGAAAAAGTTAAAGGCATGTAGAAAATGAAATGAAGTGGAGGGTTTAGGATAAAGAAAGTTTGTTAACAAAATTATGAACTAGATTCTTGGTGAAGTAATGTGGAACATCATTGTAAATGCATTCGACATTAGTGTCTGAAAGTTTTTTAATTTGAGGTTATTGTTACTACATATCCTGTTGATGCGAAAACGTTGTGAACAGATGTTATTTCTGTGGACTGTTTTGGATATGTTGGGAGTCCCAGTTTGTGAGGAAATTCACTTTAAATCTGAAGTCTTGCCTTTTATCATACAAGTCAATTTCAGTAAGAGAGTTGTCGTTGATGCTGATATTTAAATCTAGGAAAACACCACTCTTGTTGTCAAGATTAGTTTTAATTAGTTTTAGGTTTGGCGGGTAGCTGTCAAGATTCTTAGTGCCATTGAGTGTTATGAGGTGATCAATGTATCTGAATGTGACTTGTTGTTGATATATATATAATTTTGTATTTAATGTGTTTTCTTTACTCTGTTAAAAATGCTTTTATTATGCAAATGTGGCGGCGGCGGATCTTTTGGTTACTATAAAAGGGGGTCGCGGATTACTTGGTTACTATAAAAATGGGTCGCGGATTACTTGGCTACTATAAAAGTGGGTCGCGGATTACTTGGCTACTATAAAAGTGGGACGCGGCTTGAAAAAGCTTGGGAACCACTGTCTTAGAGATATTGTTGTTTCAATTCCAGACCTCCTCAATGAAACGGATCAGATAAATCTTTTGGTTTCCGTTTGCAGGTTACATTTAAATTATACTGTGTTTAATTATTACTGTATACAATAGCGTAATTAACTCATTTACTTGTTTATTAATTCCCAAAACATGACACAGACATGAAAGAACTAAACTCATAAGGTCCGGAAAGTGACACGGACTAATGGGTTCAATTTGTATAAATTTTAATTTGATAAAAAAAAAACCGCGATAAATAGAAGCGTGATAAAATAGGGAATGTCTGTATAACCAAGTTCCCATATTTACATCCAGTTGTGTTTCCAGAAAACGAGGCGTGTGCAAATAAGAAGAATGCGTTCCATGATTCTCATTCGTTTTAAAGAATGTATTCTTTTATCTGGTATCTATTCACAACTTTCCCATCTCAAAATTAAACAAACAGTATAAATGCTATGCCAGGGCATTGCTTTGTTCTATTATTCAATGTCTTGCACAATTTAAATGGAATCATATTAAAATTTAATTAATTTTCCATAGATTTACTTTTGTCTCCTTACCTTTTGGCCTACAGTTTATATAAGTGAAGTTCATATAAGAAAAAAATAAAAATACTTGCCTTTACCTTTAATAAACACACGCCGCGTAGACTAAACCATGGAAAATCATCAATGGTTTTAACCTTGGATTTTGACTCTCCAAGGCCCATAGTAATTGCTAGATAGGACGTTGCTATTTAAGAAAGCTTTCAGCACTGCCTGAGATGTGTCAGAAGCGACAGGAATTCTCTTTTGTCTTCCCCATTATCATGGACTAATAACAAGTGTTAGAAAACAACAGAAAATTCACACCTGTGCAAAAGTTCAATCAATCTTACAGATGCTCCAGAAAGCTGAAGTATAATAATAATATTCTGCACTAATTACAAAGAACACGCTAACCACAAGAAAGAACTGAACAATATTGCCCAAGTCCGTAATGTCGCTGGACCCTAATTACCTTGTTAAGACTAAAAAAGGACGAGCTTCAAGTGTGCTAAATCGCTTGACATTTCATCATGGGTTGGTCATCCGGCTTTTCCAACATGGAAGATAACGAGCGGCGTTGTCGGCTGATTGCCTTTAATGGAAAGCGAGTTTGTATCGCAAATTCCCCTTTTTTTATTATTTCGTTCTCATTTAATTGATATCATTAATTATACCCGAGACTAGGGGCTGAGGGCCAATGAAAATGGCGCTGGACACGCCATGTCGAAAATGGTGTGTACGTGTTCGCTTCGTGAGGTGGACACATTTTCTATTCGGCTTTCTCACGTTGAAATCAAGTTATTAAATTAAACACTAGTTGCCTAGATTTAATGAGAATTATACGTCTTTATATAAAGGCGGAGAGTATAATTAAGTTCCCTTATCACGTCTTGCGCAGTCGCGGAAGACACCTTCAAGACTCTCCAAAATCATTCATCAGCTTCTTTCAATGTTAAAACGTTATTCCAGCATCAGATATTTTGCAAAACAAGTGATTATGATCAGTACTATGCAGTGCCCAGGTGCGATAAGATCATATTATGATAAGGGAGGTCTTTATCCTACTTATTTTCAATGATGACAAATTTTAGGTGATTTTCCAGGAATTTTTTAATTAGATTTTTAGTTTTCATTAGAGGATAAAGGCGCACTAAATTACCACAGTGTGAAAGCGAACATGTAGCCGCACATATGATCACCATCATTATTCCCATCTTCAACCATTATCTATCCACTCATAGATGGAAGTCTCTCCAAATGCCTTGCATCATAGGAGCAACTGCAAGGTCAGTACTGTCAGCTACATATAATACTAGCCATTGAAGATGCAACAGCAAGAAAGGCAAGAACATATGTATTGGCATTAACAAGCTTTATATGTTGAATATATATATATATAGTTTATGTTACATGGGTGGAAAGATTACAAATACAGTTATGTACACAATTGTATAATATAATAATAATTGTATTTGTAGCCTTTCCGTCCTTGTAACATAAACTCTATATTCAACACACGTAGTTTGATATTTTTTGTTTTCTTTAAACTGTACTTTTAATGGCCAACAGTGTGTTCACCATGCTGACCAAACGAATTTGGACAGTTTTTTATCTCTCCTTGGTTGTCCGCAATTTAAGTATAATTTTTTTTGTAATTTGAGACCAAAGCACAAAAGTTACAGATTGTACCAATTTGAGGGTGGGGGTGGGGTAGGACATTATATAAGATACTGCTTGGTCTTCTATGTGCGTTTTCCTTAAATTCCAGAGTGCGTATTTCCACCTAGTCTACTGTCAATAAAATTTTACAGGTCACATGTGAAGGGTGTTTCAAAAGTTTTCGTGCATCTTTTGAATCCAAAGCTTATTATCCTTTAGTGTTACTTAGTAATTTGTGTCTAAAATAAAAAACATATATTTAACTAAAGAAACTTCGTGATCGCCTAGGCAAACGTTGACCTACTCGTTATGTGTAAACTGTATTTGCTTCAAATTATGATGAACCTCATAACTCATTCGATTGACTTCAGAAGGCAGTATGCTAAGAAGTTTTGGTCCCATAAAGCTAAGTTAAGCTGCACGATCGTTAATCAGAAGTATACTTCCTGATCTGCTGATAATATGTCGGTTCATGTTAAGAAGATAAACTTGCCAAGGTTCGTAGTTGATGAATATTTAACTCTAATGTTGCAAAATATCCACATTGTGACCTATATTGTTTTATTTAACGTGAATTGACACAAATGTAAAAATAACCTAATCTAAACATACTTTAATTAAACAACAATATCAATCAACGTTTATTGGCGTAGTGATACCAACGCCGATGGTATGGCGTGATTAGATGGTGAAACGTTCGAAAGAAAATAAATATTTCTGCCTTCGGTGGGACCTGAACCCACGACCTTCCACTTGCCGGGCGGAGGCTCTACCCACTGAGCTACGAAGGACAATATATAATCTCTTTACGAACGTATATATATTGTTGCCAGTTATTTCGCAGAATGGTGTAGTACATGGACTACTATTTAAACCAAATTGCAAAGAGACTGGTATTAAATTGATCGAAATGCCCGTTGCAGCATATGTATTTAAATCGAACGTTACAATAAACGTTGATTAATATTGTTGTTTGATTTAATCTGCGTAGTGTTCGATTTATATGCTTTAATTAACAAAACAAAACTATAACTAGTACAACGACATCGACAATAAGCAAATACTGCCAGTGTTTACAGCCTTGTTACTGGCGTTGCCAGATACATCACATCACTCCCTATTTAAGTTCAAAGGTTAAGTCTCTGAGGTGGTTGATGATTCGGAATGAACGTCTATGTAGTGGAGGTTGATTCATCTGCATGTCATTCGATACAGGTGTATTAGGCTGGGCCTCAACTGGTTGAACTTTTCGGGGACTTGAAGATTTTGGAGACGCAACAGGATGTTCAGAAATTATATTTGATGATTGGTGTTCAACGTCTTTAATTTTAGTTGCGGACAGTTCGTCGCAAGTGGTTAGCCTTGGACAGTCTATTGGTGAATTTGGTGTTTGTGGTAACCGCAACTCATCTTCTGTGTGTGTGTGCCGTATAAATCTTCTTCAAGCTTATCTCTGAAATCGGTACATGATAACCAAACTTGATCAATATGGCGTTTCAGCTTGAGTCCTCGTGGTGTCTCTAGTACGAAAGTGTGAGTTCTTAGTTTATAACGCACAACTGTTTTTTTCCATTTCTTTCCTTTTCTGTAGTCTTTCCTAAGTACGAAATCTTCTGGTTAAATCTCACGAATTCTGCCTCTCTTATAAGTAGTTTGACGTTTCTGGTGTGATTTTACTGAATCTAAAACTGATTTTGGACGCAATAAATCAAAACGTATTTGGTTTTGTCTGCCTAACATCAGTTCACATTGGGATTTTTCCCATAGTAGAGTGAGACACGGCACGGTACCTGGTTAAAAATCGAATAACAGATTCGTTCAAATCTAAACTATCTGACATGTTTGCTTTGATGCTTTTCTTTGTGGTCCCCACAAAGTTTTCTACAGCCCCATTGGTAGCAGGGTCGTACGGTGCTGAAAAGATGTGTCTTATTCCGTTTCTTCTGGTAAAGTCTCGAAATTCATTTGAAGCGAACTGCGGACCGTTATCTGAGACAATTCTTTCAGGTAGACCAAAACGAGCAAAAATAAACTGAAGTTGAGTGATGGTTGTTTATGCTGTTGTGCTACGCATTAGAATTACTTCCGACCATTTGCTGTGTACGTCAACAATGAGTAGCAGATAATGATTTTCCATTGGTCTGGCAAAATCTATATTTACTTTTTGCCATGCCCTTGTAGGTCATTCCCATGGGTGGAGAGGAGACTGGGGGTGGGATTCTTTCTTACAATAATACAATGGCTACATTTTATGGCTAGATCTTCGATATCTGAACCTATGTTTGGCCACCAAACATGCTGTCTGGCCTGAGACTTCATTTTTACAATGCCCAAATGACTATCGTGTTCTTCAAGAATTCCTTTTCGTAACTTGTTTGGAATGAGTACTCTCATTCCACATAAAATACATCCACTGTCTGATACAAGTTCATTACGTTTATGGAAATAGGTCTTAAGATGATCTGGGTACTTCGTGTTTTCCTTCCATCCATGCTGAATATTGTGAAATACACGTGAAAGAATAGGGTCATGAGAGGTTTCAATAGCAATTTGTTTAGCATTTAAAGGCAATAAATTGAATTTTTCAATATATAAAAAACGGATTTCTTCCAGATAAGTTTTGTCAAAAGTTTCTTTAATAGGACAACGTGATAACAGATCTGCCATCTTGTTTTCACAAGACTTCAAAAATTTAATAATATCATAATCATATGCTGAGAGGATTAGTGACAATCTCTTCATCCTGGCTGCAATCATTCTTTTCCTTTTTTGCAGAGTTTCTTTCTGCGGATTAAATATCGAGATAAGAGACTTTATGATCTATCCACAAAGTAGGTCTTAAACCAAATAGATATTGGTGGAATTTTCGCACACCGAAAATGATAGCCAGTGCTTCCTCGTCGATTTGGGAGTAGACCTTTTTAGAAGAGTTCAATGTCTTGGATGCGAAAGCAATCGGTTTTAGATTACCATTAGGAAGTCGGTGAGCTAGAACTGTCCCTAATCCATAACTAGATGCATCGCACATCAATTCTACTGGAATTTTAGGATCAAAGTGAACCAATATATCTGCATTTTTCAACAGTTCCTTAACATTTTTTAATGCTGTCTCGTGTTCTTTTAACTACTTCCAATTTGTGTTTTTCTGTAGTAGGTCACACAGACTATGTATGGTGGTAGCAAGATTCGGTATAAACCTGCCATAGAAATTAATTAATCCAAAGAAAGCTCTGAGTTGCGTGACATAACACGGTTTTGGAGTTTCCATTATAGCTTTCAATTTGTCAGGAGTGGGTTGCAAACCTTCTTTGTTGATCACGAAACCCAAGTATCCCAAAGATTCTAACATGAATTTGCACTTTTCTTTGTTTAATCGAAAACCAGCTCCATCAAGTACTTTTAAAACTTTTTCTAAATTTCCAAGTGTTCTTGATCATTCCTTCCAGTCACGATAATATTATCATCCTGCATGACTCCTACACCTTCAATGCTAGTTTTTCTTCAATTATTCTTTGGAAAATTTCTGCCGCTGACATTAATTCCAAATGGAAGACGTTTTACTTTATATAGACCTTTATGTGTGCTTAGAGTGAGCAATTCCAGGGATCCTTCCTCCAACATCACATGTAGATAGGCCCAGAGGATATCTAATTTCGTAAATTTTTCTCCATTAGCTAGTTTTGAAAACAATTCATCAATTGTTGGAATAGGGTATTTTTCCACTTTGAGATATACATTTTAATCAGCGCAAATGCGAATGTCACCATGCTTTTTGATTACAGGAACGATTGGCGTACCCCAGTCTGATTTCTCTACTTTTTCAATTATTTTATCTTGCCTCTGATCTGTTTAATTCTTTTTCAATTCCGCTTTTTAAAGCAAGTGGAGCTGGACGAGCTTTGAAAAATATGGGGGTTTGTACCGTCTTTGAGTTCTAAATAGCTTTATTTTGAAGACAGCCAACACCAGAATCAAATAGACGTGTATGTAACTTTAATATTTCATCTACAGACTAATGTGCAGATAGTTTGTGCACTTCTTTCCAATCAACTTGAAATTTTTCTAGAAATTCTCTGCCTAACAACAATGGACCATTTCTCTGAACAACATGAAAGCAATGTTTATGTGTTTGGACTTGATACGTCACAGATCCAGTAAACTTACCTACAGGTTAGACAGGTTCGCCAAGGTACGGTTTTAGTACGATTTCGGATTTTTCCAATGAAACATTTCTCAATTGAGATTCATATGCATCTTCAGAAATGATGGGTACAGCTGATCCAGTATCTAATTTCATACTAAAATTTTTCTGATTAATATTAATCAATATGGGTTCAGGTCTTTTACTTTCTTTGAACGCAAAAAAGTCTACAATGTTTGTTTCAATATTCTCTTCTATCTCAATTTTGTGAGTTGGTTTTGCTTTTTTTTTTACTTTGGTTTGGTAGTTTCTTTGAGAATTTCTACATACTTTAGTATAATGCCCTTTACGACCACATGCCTTGCACTTAGAATTCAATGCAAAACATTTCTGGGATGGGTGATTTGTTTTACCACATCGAAAACATGCTTTGATTGCAGGACGATGCATTTTAGTTTTAGGCTTACTACTGACAATTTTATTTACTGGCATAGCTCAACAATTCCCTCTTAATTCGCTTGCATCTCAAAATGCAGCTTCCATTGACAAAGCTAAACTTTCGGCCTTCTGGACTGTTAGGTCAGGTTCACCCAACAATTCTTTTTTAACTTCGAAATAAATTTCGAATCGTTCTTGATAAGAACTAAAAGGCTCTAGTTTTAAATTCTTCTAACTTGCCTGTGAAAGCTTACCATTTTATTCTAATTACGCCAATGTAAACAAACAGGAGAGAAAAATTGACTCTGATTAGTGAAATCGTGCGTTAGGCTTAGAGGGCAAAAAGGGGAAAAAATTAATTTACTAACTTGTTTTCGCCGATGCGTTGTTCAATCCCATGCTCGTTGCCATTATATTATTTTGTTTAACGTGAATTGACACAAACGTAAAGATAATCTAAACATACTTTAATCACCACAACAAAACTACAACTAGTACAACGACATCGACAACAAGTAAACACTGCCAGTCCAGTGTTGCCAGCCTTGTTACTGGCGTTGCCAGGTACAACACATGACCAACTACCTTCACCATTTATGCTTATGATGAACTAATAACCTGTTCTAGTTATTATCCAACTTCTTGTCGGCTTCGCTCATCCGATTTCTTTCAATATACATATAATGCTTAGTTGTTCTTTAGGATACTTTTACTATTTTAGTATGGAGCTTTTCTAGCCGTTATTTGCAATTTATTCCAGAAGTTTTGAGTAAAGCTTAATATTGATTGCAAACGTATTTTTTTCCTTGTTTCAATAGTTTGTTTTGTTTTGTAAGGTACCTTAGTTTACATGAACAAACTTTCATTCCCGAAGCTTGAAGAGTTGTTACAACTGTTATTTCAACAATGGTATAAAGTTTAAAAGCACAAAGTTCTGTGAGTCAACTACTCCCTTTATATAAAAAAAAACCATGTCAAATAAAGAAGATTTAAAAGGGATTATCTATTTTTTTTTACCTCTACATCATCCGTTATACACAAATGTGTGAACCAGCGACATGTTGATTTCGGTTAATAAATATTGCTTGTGTTTTTTTTTTAAGCTTCTGCATATTTTCATCCATATAGTGTATTTGAACAAAAAGATTAATAGACGCTCAAAATAAAAGCCCCAGGGAATTTTATTGAAGAAATAAACAAGGTTAATGAAATCATACGTTGTTTGTCATGAGACATCATTTCATCCGTCCCAGGAGCTCAGCAATTCCTTAAATAATTTCACTGATAACATTTGATTTGTAAACCTAACTAATAACACCATCATTTCTTAAATTAATATGCCTGACACATTTTCTTATTACTGAGTCAATTGCTACCCACCTTATAGACATCCAACTCTTCAACCAAAGATTAACACACGTCACGAGTACTGATGACACTGGGTTTAGAGTTTAAGCAAGCTATAATGTAAAGTACACAATCGAAGGATAATAGTTCATGTAATTATAGCTTTGCCATCTCTGCGACTATTGATGGTAAAAACATCTCAATCAAGGACGATTATATCCATTACATGTTACAAACATACCACGTTGTCAATTGCGGGTTACATTTTGTCCTGAACCTTTCATAGTTAAAAGGTCATTAAATGGTGAGAGTTGTTGGGCGAGGTGATGAAAAATCGGGATGCTATTTTACACGAACACATGCGTGTGTGTAATGAGTTATTAACTATGCTAATCCTACAACTCATTCATATTGCATATGTAAACCTTGATAATCTTTTAAATATGGAGTAAAATAATATTGTGCACTTTCTGTATATTGCTAGTGATGCAAACTTGGAAAGGAAAAGCTATTTCAAGTATCAGTAACATAACTAATAGCGACGTAGAAATCTGAAACGGAAGAAAGTAGGGTTTTTAAAAAAAACTTTTTAAAAAAACTAAGTTTTAGAAAAAACTTCGAAATAGATAAATGACGAACTTCCAAACAGATCTATACAAGACTCCTAAACAAATTAAAACAAAATTTCAAAGTCGACATAAACTTTCTAACGTAATAATTCGGAGGTTTCTGAAATCCATGAAAACTCTTTAAAATAATATGCGAAACTCGCGATGAAGAAAATTTTAAATAATGCAATTTATAATCTTGGCGAAAATGCAGTGCAAACCTCTAAAAATGGCATACAGTAAACATTCAGTAATAAAAATTCGAAAAAAATCAGAAATTTTTAGAAACAGCAACGAAAGTAATGCATGGCATTTAGAAACAATGATGGCAGTTCTGAACTAAAAATACAAAACTTTCATGAAAAACAGTGCAGAACTTTTTAGAGAAACACTCAAAATTGGCACAAAATTTTTGAGAAGAACGCTGAAACATGGCACAGAATTTTTGAGAAGAACACTAAAAAATGACAGAATTTTTGAGAATAACAATAAAGAACCTTTGAAAATAACAATACAAAACTTTTAAGAATAACCATACAGAACTTTTAAAAGTAATAATACAGAACTTTTGAGTATAAAATATAGTATTTCCAAGAATAAATGCCAAAATTTCGAGCAGACCAATTCTGAACTTTCAAGAAAAACAATGCAGAATATACTAACTTTCGAAAAGAACATTTCAGAACTTTCTGGGATAAAAATACAAAACATTAATCAAATATTAAAGAAAATATGCATAATATATATCCTTATTCACAAAATATTGTAAGGGAAAAACATTTCCCTGATACTCAATATTTTAACCAGAAATATTCTGGTTTCAATTCAAAGCCTTCGCACAAACAGATATTAGCTTTATACGAATTCTTAGTTTCAAAGAATTCAGTATTCCATTGTGTTCTTATTTCAAGAGCATGAAAGGGGCATTATATATTGGTGTGGAGTTAAGAGACTAAGGATGATATGCTTCGTTAATGGTAAGACGACTGACTACATAGCAAAGTTTAAAAAAAAAAGAAAGTGGAGAGATCGAAATCGGCGAACACTTCACAGAAACTATTATCTTCGATAAGGATATCACGCAACAGCTATCTAACGCTAAATTAATCGCCGAATTTCCACCAGACAAACCCCCCTCTCTCTCTCTCCCTCCCTCCCTGCCGATCCCAAGTCAAAAGCTCTAAACGATTTTTCCCTAAATTTCAGATACACTTATCCAAATTACTCGAAATTCGAATATTCCCCATAGGGCTTTTCGTCCCCTATCCGCGCCCTCTGCCTATTCATTCTGGAGGGGAATCGAACGGGGAAAAAGGGGAAAAAATATTATTATTATTATTCCCGATAACTTCGCAACGTCATTTTCTGAATATTTTATCTGTACTCTCATTTAATTTACCACAGTCACGGAAGAGGGAATTTTTAATGGGGAAATCGTCCTTGGATTAGGATCCCTCCGTCACTAGGGAAAACTCCTTTGGGAATTTTGACGTCGTTAGAAAAGACTCGTTCATCACAAATGGATGACCCATCAAAGATGGCGAACGAACGCTGCCTTTGTTGTTCCCATTCCTTGAAGGAGTAATAAATTCTTCTTGGAAACTTGCCGTTCCCCAATTCCATCGTGGGCGGAAAGATGAATACTTTGAGGAAAAAAATTGTTTCATTTCCACTTCCAAAATACTTTTCGCTTCACTTTCAACTTCATTCGTCTAAAAAAGTACACATTAGCGTTATTTATTCATAAAGTTTAGCTGATCTTCACAGACAGCTGCCTTCGCCAAAACCGAATTCTCCAAAATTTTGTAATAATGCTATTAATCTTTTCGTTGCTGCTTAGACCTGTAATTTTCTCCACAAAATATCACTTACGTTTCGTGTTTGTCTTCCTGTAATTACGGGTAAATTAACGATGTGGTTTGCATGTTAATATTACTGGGCATTAGGTAACGATTTCCTAAACCGAATTTAGATATTTCAACTTGGGTGGCCCACTCAGAACCTGTATAAACAATCCTGAGTAATGAATCGTGGATCTCTGATACCAAACAGACTTACTTGCTTTCCAACTTCTGTGTTACATATCACAAGCGTCCTAAATAGAACCTCGTGCCCAGGTTATGAGCTTACGAGAAATAGTGAAAGGAGTTTGGTTCAAAGGGCAGGAAATTTAGCAATTATTTGACTGTGCATAAAAAAAAACATATTTAAAATCATTTGTATTAAATTCATCATTATCATCATCACAAATTAAAATATAACTTTTGTCCTTTGCTCCTTGGAAATTCAACTGACCTATTTAAATATTCTAAAATTTTGATGGGTCGGAAAAAAGCAAATAGCATCGTCTCAAGCTGGGGATTCAAACCAGAAACAGTTCCGGATTAATTATTCTATGGGCACAAGATAGAATTCGCCCCATAAAGCAGTATTTCTAAACTTCGGAACTTTGACATCGATCATACCGGGCCGCAAAATACTCTCCTGGAATTAATTTGTCATTTTAGTTTTCTGAGCATTCTTCACGAATAAATATTTCGTCGTGGGAATATGCTGAGGATAATAATATTCGCAAATGTGTCGAAAAGCTCAGACACAGAAAACCTAAATAACATCTGTGAACCGAATGTCAGTGGTCAAGCTGATTTTTTTTAAATATGGAAATATTTATGAATGATCGGTAATTTTCAGAAATCGACATCTCCCAACATATTAATGAAAATCCGTACAATTTTATTTAATACGTTTTCATAAGGTAACTACAATATTCAGAAGAGGTTTCATTAGTATATTAATTAATATGTACTTTAAATATAATTTTACGTTTGTCAACATGCCATATCGTATGCATAAGTATACTAATAATGATTATAACTAAGCCATAATTCATTATTGATACTTATGTTGGTTTAATTTATGAACTTTGAAAACTGAGCCCTCGTCTTATATACAAAAAAAAAACAGAGTCGCTATCTTCCAAATGTTGAAAACTACTGCCCTAAAAGACATAATCCTCGCGATATTTAATCAATAAATCATGAGCTCTCTTTTGAAGTTCCTTATTTTTAATCATTAG
>QLNU02015003.1:5883152-5932354 GCA_006491805.2 Dysdera silvatica | reverse complement strand
AAGATGAACCTACAAAAAACTAAGATCATGTTCAATAATTTTGTAGAGGAAACAAAAATACAAGTTGACAACATTGAGCTAGAAATTGCTGATTCATATATTTACCTTGGCCAGCTGATTTCAATGGATGGCAACATTATGAAAGAACTCAACAGACGTATTAAACTTGGCTGGAGTGCATTTGGAAGAAACAGTTTTATCCTGAAGGGGAAATTGCCTTTATGTCTAAAAAGAAAAGTCTTCAACCAGTGTGTATTGCCAGTCCTCTCTTATGGATCAGAGACATGGAGTCTAACAGTTGGAGCAATACGAAAGTTACAGACAACGCAAAGGAGCATGGAGAGGTGCATGCTTGGAATAACTAGGAGAGATCGAAAAAGGAACACTTGGGTGAGAGAGCAAACTAGAGTAGAGGACATCATTGTTAAAGTAAAAGGGCTGAAATGGCGATGGGCTGGGCATATTGCAAGAAGAACTGATCAACGATGGACAACAGAAATTCTGAACTGGATTCCAAGAGACCACCGAAGACCTAGAAAACGTCCTCAAACTAGATGGGTGGATGAAATAAGAAAACAGGTTGGGGTGACGTGGAAACGAATGGCCCAGGATAGACTTGTGTGGAAAGCATTTGGAGAGACCTTCATCCAGCAGTGGATAGATAATGGTTGAATATGATGATGATGATGATGATATATATATATACAATGTTGTAACTAGCCATTCCTGTGCCCTGTGCAAGAATTTACATATAGGCCCCTTAATTTATTAATTTTGGGAACATAATAAAACATATAGAAAGAGTATAAATAAATCCATAATTAATTTGCAAAATCAAACTTTTTGCATTCGGTACAGCTTCCGAATTTGAAAAATCGTTTGCTGTCCTTTCATTACTTTAGGCACATAATTGTAAATATAACGCCTTTATTCCACTCAATGGCGAACTGTGTCCTCACAAAAGCAAATACCTTGGACTATCGGAGGGAGGGAGCTAGTCCTATAGCTTATGAGGGCGCAAGTCCTATCACCCATGGGAGCGCATCGGCCCAGTCCACCCCTGATTGCACTGGCCTTTTATGACCACCTTGTGTCAGAAAAAATTTTAGATGATAATTTTAGGTGCTTCATTAAGATGTCCCAACGTGTTGTTGAGGACGAGAAAAAAATAATCTCTGCACAGTACCAAAAAAAGTAATAATTTCTGGATTTATAGATGCAGCGTGAACACCAGCTAAATTTAGATTATAAGCTGCACAAGGTACAAATATTTCTAAATTATTACTTTCCAAAATACGTGCACTTACTCTCTTATATGTGCCAGCCATATTGGCACCGTTGTCAAATCCTTGCCCCCTGCTATCCTGGATATCCTATTTATCAACTTCTAGTTTATTTAAAGTTTCAGTCGATAAACCTCCCGTTTTTTCATGTGACTGAATAAAGTTGATGAAGGTTTCTTCAATCATTACCTTTCCATTAGAGTCAACATGGACATTTCTTATCATCTGACTCATTTGCTCTTTTCTTGAAACATCAGGGGTGCAGTTGAATAAAATGGTATAGTACTTTACTTTTATAATTCTGCATATGATTTCATTTCTAGTTTTGTTCCCAACTAATTGTATTATTTCATCTTTAATAGTGGGTGAGAAATAAGAAACTGAACATTTTTATCTTTTTCAATATGTTCCTTTAAATTAGTATTATAATGGCTAGCAAATTAGTCAAATTTAAAAAAATGCTGCAATTTGAATCTCCAATAATTTCATTTGAACCTCTAAGAGCAGTATTATTTTTGGAACTGAATAGAATAGCATTCATTATTAATTTCAATATTTCACGCCATGTTATTTGTCCCTTGTTAATTAAATTAACGACGTAATCATCAATTTCGCTTCCTAATTTTAGATTCTTTTCCATCACTTTCTATTTCACATACGAATTTCCGCACTCCGGAGTATTTTCGTGTTGAGGAATAACCGGATGAAGATGTCTCCAATCACGAAAGTGTTTTTCTGGGTAGATTTTTATGTGAATTGTGTCCAGAAAGCATCCAAGGAAAGCAAAATACTGCACTTTGATTAATGGAATATAAAATCCATTTTCTTTTAATAATTTCTCCATTAATTTGTTTAACATAAAACTAGTCCTTTGTAAATTTTCGCCCTAAATCGTCTGCTTCCAACGTGTTAAAGTTAATCTTGTCGCCTTGATCTAAACCATATGCGACAAGTGAATATATTAATTTATTTGTAATAGCAGGCCAGGAATAGGGATCGTTGTAATTTAGCAGTATTTCTTTTGAGACGGTAGAGCACGTATTTTGTACAGTATTATCGATTTGTGAGACAGTACTTTGTGCAGGCTCGTCCTCTTTTGAATTATTATGAAGTAACTATAGTAAAATATCTTGTGAAGCAGTATATTTTTCTTTTTGCCGTGGCTCCTTGTTTTTGTTTCTCTGAGAATTATAGTTCACTGAAGGGGTAAATGTCAAATGTAGTATTGTATCATCAGCTTGTGAAGTTGTGTTAGATTTGACCTCTTCTCCACTTCCTCCGTTCTCTGGAGTTTCTGCTCTTAGCCATTTAACAAAGTGTTACGACATTGACTTTCACACTTCTAATTTTCGTTTCCTTATATTTCTCTTTTGTGCACCCAATAGTTGCTTAGCTATTTTTAAACTAGAACTAAACAAAAATATTATTTTTAACATGTTGCATGTACAAGTATAAAACTGTTATATGGTACTGTAAACTGTATACTAACTTCCATTTATAGAGCGAACTCAAGCACGTAACGAGATATCATTTTCTTGAATGCCCTCGTATCCCATATTCCCATGTTATTTCCAACCAAACGTTTTTCAGAAAATAATAAAAACCTAAAAATTCGTTGCGTACAGAGCCGACGAGAGAGGCAGCAACGGCTGAAGCCAGAGGGCCGGATGGAGTCTAGGGGCCCGCGCTGGCAAGAACCTATGCTGTGGGGGCCCGGCCCAGGGAAGAGGTCATAGAGCCGGTCCAATTGAGTCTGGGTCCCCGCGTTGACTCTCGGCGTCTCTGATTGTATATGACATTAATTATTAAAATTTTACCATAAAACTCAAATGGTACATTAAAAGGTACAAAACGAAACAGTGCATAAAAACTTAACATTGCAAATCACTTCACTATACGAATGCAAAATTAGCTACAGAAAGAACAAAAAAGCCGACATAACAAAATCGGCAGGGTTATCCGAGCACATTCGTCACGTGTCTGTTAATGAAATCCTCGAAATATTACAGTCAGATAATCTTAATATTCTTATTTGCATTGTTATCTGTTTTCACAAACAGATATAAGCGATAACACAAGCATAGTGACCACGTTGCTGTATTCACACTGTAACCTAATCTAAGTTAGGCAAGGTAGCACATCGGCACGTTGAAAATATCAGTCGGTTTTGCCATTCATTCGAATGCTTATGTTAGTGAGCAGAAACATCTAGGCTCTAAGTAAGGCAAAATCTTATACCCAAATGCGCAGTAGAAAAGAGGAAAATTTTAAAATTTAAAATATAATTTCTTGTGAACAACATTTTGGACCCCCCTTCCAAGTGGGCCCTGTGCGGGTGCAACTGTTGCACCTGCCTAATTACGGCACTGTATCATACACCATTGTTTTAATATTCAGTTTCATTAAAAAGAAAATTTTCTGACATTTGTGGATAAATGAGATTAAAATAACTTTTAAAAACTTAAATACCACCATGACTGCAAAGCCTAACGCTTAAATATAAACCCTGCAGAACTTGAAGGAGTAAGAATGCCTCTGCAGGGGCCCCAATTTTGCAGTAGGTCCTACTTAGCCTGTACGTAAATCCGACACTAATGAAAGACCTCTTAGTTGGTACCCAAGATTCATGCCAACTAGATTAGCGAGATCCAACAGACGATGCCTTATCTTCGTATGAATGTTTTAAGAAAAATTTTCCCTTCCCAGGTAAAACGTAATTGCCAAAATGATTAACACAAAAAAAAATCAGGACAGTATTTTGTGGGTTTTTTCCTGAGGACATCAAATATATTTCTAGCATGTGCCAGTTAGTTTCAACAAATCCGGTGATTTTTTTTATCCATATTCCACATTTCCAGTGACTAGGAGAAGGCAGAACAGTTTTTAACAATTTTATGACAGAATATAAAGTAAATAAGTGTGCAAAGTACTCATTCTACTCTTACTGATCGACGAAGCAATTATAATTATCTCGAAAGTTGATTGCCTAGACCAAATTAATAATTCAAGGAAGAGATAGGTCAGTTCTTTGGTCAGGAATAGCAGGGACACCATGTCCATTGCCGTATTTACGTACAGGCCAAGTAGACCCAGGGCTAGGGTCCAATGGTTTTGGAAGCCCTCCTCGGTTACATTAATGGGGCTGGATATTATTTAAGTTTAAGAGTTATTTTAATCTTGATTATTTACAAAGATCCGAGTTATATTATTGATAACGCTGGAAATTATACACAATGAACTTCAAAGCAAATTCGTGATTTATGGACCGAATAATTGTATAGACCTCATTCTTTAGGGACCCATTCTCTCCTTCTAGACTAGGGCCCACAAAGTCTTTAATCCCGCACTCACCATGCTAAGAAATTGACTTCACAGCATAGATAATAGCACGCCTTAGGGCTCCTAAAAAAGAGCTGGCGCATCCGCCATTTTGATGCCACTGTATCACACGATCTCATTCACTGCTGCGTTAAAATTGAATGATTTACAAATGTGCCATTTTTGATAAAACGGAGTGAAATGGGTAGTTAGTGCCGCTGTAAATTGTCAAAATCATTCGAGGAATAAGCATGGAATGTGTAGATTTGCAACATATCCTGTAAGACGAAGAAGAAAATGGATTCTAAATTTTCCAATGATAAACGTTGTGTTATGAAAGCGAAAGTGTACAACAAAATGGCGAATGATGCATCGGCACGTTGAAAATATCAGTCGGTTCTGCCATTCATTCGAATGCTTAGGTTGGTGAGCAGGAACATCTATAAACAAACATAGAATTCTAGGGGCTCTAGCACGTCGTATTCCCAAGCGCTCCTCTTTCTTTGTACTAACCTCACTCGATGCTTATGACCTTTGCTATCCTCGCGCCATAAAACTCACACACACACACACAAACAAGCGAACACCTGATGCTGCTCTAACTTCAGTAAGCCGACTGAAAATGATGATTTCTCAATGGAAACTAATTCATAGGATATAAGAAGTTAAATAACATGGATGATCTCGATCTTTTCGATGATTCTCGATCATGGACACTCGATCTTTTGTTTAATTTCTCTCTCTTACGTTACACGTTGTTTTCCTATTTTTTGTTGCCTTAACAGAAAAAATAGAACAATAAAAAAATAAACGCGTGAAAATTATAAAAACTGAAATATATTTCCATAAATAGTTATTACTCATGGTTCTAATAAATAGATGAATATTCAATTTAGTTAAGAATACATTAGCATTAAAAAAAAGGTTCCCAACAATTTTGGTTACGAAGGAAACTTCATTAGGTAAGCAACTGTCAAATCAAAGCATATAATTAATCATTCGAATCTATTAACTAATTAGAGTTTAGAGTCATCTACATGAGGACAAGAGCCACACAACTGCTCACCTTAGTATCTCCCGTATGGCGTGACAGAAAGATATTACTAAAAACGTGGCAAATTTTATGTGCTCAAACTCAGTAATAAGCATGATTGAGAAATTCTACGCAAAAACATGACGAATTTCGTAGGTTCAAGTTCAGTACAAACGTTTCCTTTATATAAAAAAAGGGCGAAAATTACTTAAAACTTACTATCGTTATTATTTTGCCTTTCAAGTTAGAAGCCTTAATGTATGATTTGATCTAATTTCCTTTTCGAAGTTCTCATCCCAGCATGTGACTACGACTACTCTACGTCCTTTCTTCTTCGTGTAGTGCAAACATTTCTTAGATTTTTTTATAAATGCAGACGGAGTTCCAGTTCTACATTTCGAAAGAAACTTTTGTATGTTTTCTTTCACCGTTTGCTCCGTCCTCAAACTCTTCACGGTGAATTTTGGAAGCCAAACTCTTGACGGTAGTAGCCAGTAGATGGGACCTCAGTATATTCTATGAGACTTTTACGTAAAGAGAACGTGTCAAGAAAGAGAGCTTTAACTTTAATGAAGTCTTGGTCACACTGAAGCCACTATTCATCATCGGTTTCGAATGTCGACAAGTACAAAAACACAGCTCTTCTAAAAGAATTTTGTGGGTAAAAATTTTGTAATCTTAAAGCCGTCAATCTTCCAATAGTGGGAGCGCGAGGTTAAAATCGTAAGTGACCTCCTCCTAAATGCGTAGGAGACAAAAAAAAAAAGGATTAGCATCCTTTTTAACACTACTTCAAAGCAGAACCAGTTCTTTTCTATCATCTCTCTCTCTCTCTCCTCTTTCTCTCTGGGGCGGTATTGTTAACCTGGTCTAGACGTTATTAGTCACAAGCATACTATACCGTTCACTGACACACCGTAATTGGCGTAACACCCATAAGTGGAGAAATTCCCTTTTTGAAGATTTATCGCCGTAAACACCTTTCCCTTTCATTAATCGTGGGGAGTTTAATTTTCCCTATTTTTTCCTCTTCGTAAAGTTTAATTGGGTATTGTTTCAGCTTATACTAGCTTCGTAATATCATAATAATTAAACTGCTGCCGAATTAAACCTTTTGTTTTTGGTTGGGGATCCAGCCAGTGTGTGGAATAGAATTCCCCCAAGTACAATGCCGGTGCGTGGGCTGTTATGTGGAACAACACCCTATCCCGTACAAACCGTGGTTAAACGAGATTTCAGCTGAGAAGTAAATTAAGATCATTAATATATCACGTTACGTAGCGTCTGACAGATATAGGATCCAGCGCAAAGACTGGCAATTTGTGGCCTGCAGGCCGCACGTTGTCAGCCAATTGTTTCTTTCCACTGCCAGCGTGCTTAATGTAACGGAATACGGGAACAAGTTGTTTTTACATTATTAGTTCATTATTATATTCAATTATTATTTTATTATTATTAGTTTATTATTATTAGTTTATTATTATTAAATTATTAGTTTATTATTATTAAATTATTAGTTTATTATTATTAAATTATTAGTTTGTTATTGTTAAATTATTAGTTTATTATTAAATTATTGGTTTATTACTATTGCATCATTAGTTTATTATTACACTATTAGTTTATTATTACACTATTAGTTTATTAGTTATTGCATGATTAGCATAAATTGATAATAATTAACACTAAAAATGTAAATTCAGACTAATAATAAATATGATTCAGAGCGTTTAAAACTATTCAGTAATATTCCTAAGTCCTCTTTCGATTAGAAGAGGGGAGGTTTATTATTGCTAAAAGACGTATTTTACTAAAGATTATTGGCTAAAAGTTATTGGCTAGAATATGCTGCTAGCATGTATAAAAAAACGCATCCAAAATTTATGTTTATAGCATTCTCAACATATCTTTGAGCCCATCTTATAGAAAAAATATAAAAAGTATCTTTATCATCCAATCAGAGTCTATTGAAGTCGCAAATATGTCGATTAAAATATGAAGGTTTATAGGAAGAGCAATAATACATAACATAATCGGGGCAGTTATGGAACGTGGATGAACTATGGGATTTAATATGGATTATAAGCAGTCTATGGGCCAAATAAAAAATGAAATTGAGGAGCAAATAAGTACGACCTGTGAGTGTCAACGAAATTTCAAGTAAATGCCAATATCGAGATGAAGAACAGAAATATAATTTGACACATGTTAGCACCATTAAAAGCAAAGACTTCCTCATTACGATATGTATACGTAAAAAACTTATTTTATGGAATTTTATTCATAAAACTTTATTTTAGAATTCTATTCATGGAACTCCATTCTAGAATCTTGTTCGTGGAACTCCATTCTGAAGTTTTATTCATAGAATTTCATCCTCATGGAAACTTATTTACTGAAATGTTTTCTGGAATCTTATTCATGGAACTTCATTCTGGAATCATATTCATGAAACTCCATGCTGGAATTTCATTTATAGAAGTTCATTCTAAAATATTCTTATTTAAAAAAAATTCTTATTTAAACAAATTTTGATGTGGATACGTCTATAAAATCGCTCCAATACTGGATGACATCTCAGAAACCTTGATGTAACGTTTGCACGTATATCCAAAACCATTGAATAACTCCGAAATTTCAGGTCCGACTAGAATAATTTTATCATTCTAATCGGTACACAGTTGTGTTCCTGCTAAAACGTGAAGTTGCTGCCATGCTTGCACAGTACACAGGGGGCGAGGCTAGACGCAAAAAGGAAATTTTGTGCTTCGGCGGAAATTTCCAATCAGTATAACTCACTACTCTGAGCAGCTGATTTTGGTCTCAGACGATGGACCTCGATTAGAGCTATGCGTTTCGTGTGCATTCCAAAACATTGAACTAGTTTTAGATAGTGAAAAAATTAGAACAATAAAAAAAAAATCGAAAATTTTTACAATGTCGGCCCGCAAATGCCAGAAAGAAATCTAAAAGACGTATATCATCGGGAAAAGCGTCTCGGCAGCCATTCAAGGATATACCGTTATCAGTGACTGAGAGGGTCTGGAAGCGCAGGAAAATGCAAAAATATGAACATCGGAGGCGAATTCAGCTACAGTTTCTGTGTAACAATAAATGTATCAATCCGTTTCTGATTTGCATTGAATCCCGCTGCCACAAACGATGTTGGATAGAAAACATACTCATGTCAATCCCCCAACTCTCCATCCTATCACGAACACAATTTTTTCTTCTTTTTTTTTTTTCTGAAATCTTGTTCATGGAACTCAATTCTGGCACCGTATTCATGAGACTTTATGCTGAAATTTTATTTAAGTAACTTCATTACAGTGGAAACTTATTTATGGAACTTTTTTCTAGTATCTTGTTCATGGAACTCCATTTTGGAATCATATTCATGAAACTCATATGCTGGAATTTTATTTAGTGAACCTCATTCTCGAAGAAACTCATTTACGGAACTTTTTTCTAGAATCTTGTTCATGGAATTCCATTCTGTGATCATATTCATGGAAAAAATCTGATTTCAAAAAGTTAGTATCCGAACGTAAATAATTATTGGGAAATCGGCTTATTTTCTTAATTGAGTCTCTCGCGAACAAACTCAGTTTATGAGAAACTGCATAACATATCGAGATCCTTTTTTATAGTCCCATATCTTCTCGAATGGGGAAAATAAGACCTCGTACAATTGTTGATTTAACGTCAGCAACTGAAAAAATGCAGTGTTTTTGTAAACAAGTTTTGGTTTAATTTATACCCTAAACTGAAAATTATTATCCACATCACAATATTTCCCGGAATTGTCTTCCATTTCGAAGAAGCTGATTACTTGGATATCTAAAAAGTGTGAGAATATAACAAAAAAAAAGAGGGTGCTTAAACTAGGCTGGCATTTAGGACTACACGAGCAGTTTTGTTTCACAGGGCGCCAGGCCAAATCGAATCACCTCTTGACCTCGATATGCGGGCAAGGTCAAATTCAATCTAATCATTCTTCATTGAATAGGTTCCTATAAATCAAAATTTCAATAAAACTATTGCTCATTAATTTTATAAATTATTCATTACTACTTGTGTTTGCTTTAATAAATAGAAAAGTGATAAAAGGCCTCTTTCAAATAATAGGATATGAGACTGAGAATAGGAAACCAAAAGCTACATCAACATGGAAGAATTTATGTTTAAATAAACATGAAAGAATTTGTTTAACTGGATAGTGGACTAATATCAAATTCCAGATTATTAAAACTCATTTACGACTTTAATTTCCATATCCAAACAGGTTAATTTTTGACTCATCGGGAGAAGCACGTGATTTTATTGCAAGGAAATTTGAATTGTCATTGTGGTTTTCGATTTTTAGATCAATATGAAGGTTCAATGGGCCCATTGAGGGGATCTCTAAAAAGGAAGAAACCTGGCCTATAGATATAAAGTTATATGGGACCGGTGGGGGGGACCGCCTGCCTCCCCGATAATTTGAAATAAATTGCAAATTTATATGTATCGTAATGCATAAATGTACATAATATGTGCTTGCCCCACCCCTCCCAAGAATTATGTATACGTTGTTGACTACACCAAATATAGTTATTTTGACAATAAATAATATTTGGGGGAAAGGGTGCCAAATGTTAGCCCCGCACAGGGCGCCATATTACCAAAATCCGCCCATGCTTGAGGAAGTAGAACGAAAAAGTACAAATGAACTTTTGTGTGGACAGTCTCGATTATGTTTGAAGATGACGATACCGTTATTTTTGAAAAACGAAATAAATAAATCTTCACGAAGCTTCCTTTTCTTTTCTTCATTCATAATTCCCGATGGTTTTATAAAACCGTCTCAAAACTTAGAACTCCAGAACCAGACAATCAGGGTACGTAAATTGCCAAGCAACTTTAGCTTTTCTCGTCTATTAGATGAGGGCCTTTGACGATAATACATTGTAGCAAAATATTCACAATATCATAAGATTTTTTTACAACCGGTTTTAAAACCCAACAATGGATGTATGAATTATTCATCCAAGCATTAAGAAATTTGAACTTCAGTAATTTCTGCGACCTGACATATAACTCAATCATAATTGCCTTCCTCTTTCATCACCTAAGAGTGTGGGAGGAGAAATTGCCAACAAACTGGGAGGAGTTGAGGAAGGAAAAATTCAATAAACACCGAATTTTAAGAAAGCTAATTTCAAGAGGGCAGAAAAACGCATACAACCAACAATAATTTTTTTTTTATTTCCCATACAATCTCTGGTTTCTTATATATGATTTCTTTTAAACTTAAAAGTATGTAAAAATTGCGTTTACAAGAAGGGAAATTTGCGACTTGCTTGTTTTTAAATCTTCGACTTATAAGAGATCGAGGTTAATCACAAAATAAAATTCCCTATTATGTTTATTGTTTGTTTGCGTGTTACGATGCAAGAATAAATAAGATTATGCTTCGCAGGGACTTAATTTTCTGAGAAATCCGAACCTCCGTTGCTTAGAGAACCAAACCTCGGACTACAGTGGGCAGAAAAACAGTGCTCATTCTGCAGTACCATTGAAATCGAACACAGGTTAATAACACGCTAAACGAATGCGTTGCCTTTACTCCATCAAACCGCCATTATGATTATTAGTTCTGGTTATTTATGTTTTTATTCATTACTGTTGGTCATCTATATTTTTAGCCATTAGTTTTAGTTATTCATGTTTTCAGTTATATTTTCATCGTTTAAGATCATCCGTTGTGTACACGGGCGCAAGATTGTGTACAAGGGGTGAATTAGATAATCAAAACCCCTGTTTAAACCGCATTAGCTGTAAAATCAAATTCCTCATGAAAGAAAAAAAAATTTCTATCAAACTTCCTCTTTCTGAAATCCTGTACGAGAGCCTAGATGTGTATGGGCACACAATTGTTATTGCTAGGTGTGTTTGTGATATGGGAATTTATTTTCATATGGTTGACAGACAAGAGTTGTATGAAATGAATGCAAGAAAGTGGGCGAAGATATAAAGCCTTGAATATTGTGGGAAGTTCGCATTAATGATAAAATGTCATGAAAGGAATAAGAAAACCGGTGATTCTTAAACCTTGTGTCCATAATTCAAAAATTATAACACGTTACTACCTCTATTTCCATTAACAAACTTGATGTCTGTTGTTAAAGGAAAATACCAGATATGCTTTAATATTTCTTTAATCAATTTTTATTATTTTAAAACTATGGAAACGTATTTTTTAGTTATTATTTCCAAGTTTTCATATTTTATTTTCTCCCTCTAACAGCATTTTACTTATTACTTGATAATTATTAAATGTCATTCTCACCTTGCTTGGCGCAGAATGACCATTGCTGTCCTTGCGCCATAAAAATACAACCAACCAACATTAAATATCATTATCAACTATTAATTGTTGTGAACAATTTATTATTAAATCTTATTATGTTATTAAACATTACAAAAATATTTTATTTACTTATTAATTTCTTCCACTAATTATATCCAATTCTAGGCAGCAGGGGTTTGTTAGACCTCATAGTCTTTACCCCTTGCTGCCCAGACCTATCAACTTACCTAATAAATTGTAAATCATTATCACATAATATAAATAATTGCGTCAGTGTGAATAAAGTTTGATTTTAAAAATAAAATACAGGGTACCAGGGAGGAAATTACATAAAAAGGTTAAACACTGGTAAAATAGCAATGAAAAAGATCACTCAAGCTTTCGGACGCATCAGCAGCAGTCCTTCATCAGGAGTAATGACGATGTTATGTTTCTGTCTCTTTTTTATACTTGAAATTTCTGGAAAACCCTTCATCAGAGTAGTCCCGCAGAATGGGAAAACCCAATGAGAACCAATGGGAGGCCTCCAATAGAATCATGGAAGAACCCCAATAGGGACCAATGAGAAACCCACACTGCGGGGCACCTAATTTGGGGATGTCTCATACATTTCAGAGTAAGAGTTGTTTATAAGTTTCTGGAAGTGGTTGTGATGTATTAATGGCTTTCCCGTGTAGTTTGTAAGTTTCCCAAGATTCTAAGAAGAGTCTACTATTCTTGTTTGTGATGTGACGGTGTAGTATTTTTGTTGAGTCCCAGTCGGGTTCGTGTCCGTGTTGTAAAGCGTGTTCTGCCAGACGTGAGGCTATGTCTCCTTTCGCGAGTGCTTGTTTGTGTTCTTGTCTTCTTGTTTTGAACAACAACTTAAAACAAGAAGAAAAAACACAAACAGCACTCTCGAAAGGAGACATAGCATCATGTCTGGCAGAACACGCTTTACAACATGAACAAGAATCCGGCTGAGATTCAACAACAATTCTGCACTGGCACATCACAAACAAGAATAGTAGACTCTTCTTAGAATCTTGGGAAACTTACAAACTACATGGGAAAGCCATTAATACATCACAACCACTTCCAGAAACTTACAAACAACTCTTACTCTGAAATATATGGGATTTCCCAACATTAGGTACCCCACAGTACAGGTTTCTCATTGGTTCCCATTGGGTATTTCCATGATTTCTATTGGAGGCCTCCCATTGGTTCCCACTGGGTTTTTCCATTCTGCGGGACTACTCTGATGAAGGGTTTTTCCAGAAATTTCAAGTATAAAAAGAGACAGAAACATAACATCGTCATTACTCCTGATGAAGGACTGCTGCTGATGCGTCCGAAAGCTTGAGTGATCTTTTTCATTGCTATTTTACCAGCAAGTTTAACCTTTTGTATGTAAAGTTTGATCTTATTATATGAAGGTTACGAATTCATATCCGGGTAAATAAGTTTTACAGGAAAAAAATATGTGAAGGGAAACGTCATCTAAATATCCCTGTATACGATCACTCTTTTGCTTCGGGCCTAGCGCCCATTCACATAGGGCTTCATTTCAACTGACCGTGTAAGAGATAAAACAAAGGACCGTTTTGGTTTGAAGCACGATCTAGAGGCCGAAGGCCGACCCTGTAGACATACGTTAAGAGGTGATGTCGAAAAAAAAAAAAAGATGTAGAAAATGTGAAAAACTAATATGAAGCTGCACCCTCTAAATACGATACAAGGCCTCAGTGTTGATATGAAGTGCGTCGTGAACAGAGGCTTGAACTCTAACGAAAAAAAAAAATATATATATATATATATATAAAACCTAAAACGATCATTTGATTCAAACACTCACAACCAGTACAAGCCAACGCGACATACTGAATGCATGAAATCCGTATACTGGATTCTTCAGAACAAATAACCAAATAAATTACAATACTTCAAATACTGTGCACTTCTTTCTGTATATTTCCAAGGGTAAACTTTTTAAGATAGTTCAGAGATTTTTAACCTTTTTCGTGCTGTGAACTCTTTTGACAGTTTTGTGAAGCCTACGCATCTCTCCGCAGCTGCCAATATTATATATACCGTTGTGATTCGCTGCTGATAGTCATAATTAAACAATTTCGGTCAGTGATTGAAGAAAATAGAGTTACACTTATTTCTTGTCATCCAAATTCAAGCATTCGAAATTAGAAATCAATAATATTGCCATATCTCAGAGATTTTATCTTTGGAATACCTATACCACCTCATAATACCAAATACAGCTAGGCTACAATCATAGACGTACGATGAAAGTTCTAAGGGGTTATAGGCTCAATGGGGATTACAGAGCTACAACTTACATATTCCTATGTTAAATATACAACATTTCATTGCAATGGGGGGCTACAACCTCCATCAACAACCCCTACGTACGCCAATGGCTACAATTATTTCGTAATTGCGTACGCGGGTATCAGTACGAATTAAACAATACGCTCTCAATACGATGGATATAATAACTATACCTTTGAAATATCACCAATAGTTCCCAAATACGTATTAACATTTGCTAGAGTTTCCATCCATAGTCGAATACTGAGACAAAAGTTCTATCACTTAAAAATTTAACTTTAACAATCGTCGCCTACTCTTCTGTTATCTAAATCTTTTCTTCGCCACCTAATTTCCGAATTCCTCTTACATTCCATTCAGCCATCTTTGCTTAAGGTAGCCACCTTTTTTTATTCCTTTGGAGTGAGCTTTCTTATTTTTTTAACCATCCTAACGTCTTCCATTATCTCTTTATGTTCGAGTCATCTCAGTCTCTCTCTTCTTTCCTTTTCCTCATTCCTCTTCTACGACCTCTAGATTTTTATAGAGATGGTATATTTCATCGTTATTGTCAATTCTCCACTAGTTATTTTCATCAATTGTCCAATACATTTTCCGGAGAATTTTACTTTCTCATACTTCTAACAATTTGTTGTCTTCATCCAATGCCTATATCTTGGCTCCATATAGAACTGCAGACCATATCCATTTTGAATCGCAATAATCTATTTAATCTAAACAATTCTAGCATTTGAAAGCTGCATTAGAAATGCAATTTCTGCACGTAATTATGAGCAATGGTGTGCTATCATTTCCTATTTCTTATTGGGCATGAATGTCATATACAAAATGCGTGATACCTTAAATGCATAATGCAAAGGTTGCAGTTTCCGAGCGTTTGCAGAATCAAGTAAAACTATAGTAAATAGAAGTATTTTTACTCAATATGCGGTTCATTCATAATGTAATTCACTTCCGTATAGTAATTGCCGTATTTCGTTACTCTGCTACGAAATGAGTGTAATACATCAGTAGGGAACAAATGTTTCATTAACTAGCTCATTTAAAAATCAAACCATGTACTACAATGTGTTAACTGGTCAATTAAATGCGTTATTGAGGCTTTTAAGAAATTTCGCGAAGACTACTTAATTAATAGCTAACAATTTATTTAATTGACAAATCAATGATTTAAATATAAGCTTCTGTAACAACCAATGAATATATTACCAATAACATATATATATATAAGGTTTTCCTCGCCCATTCTTGGCGGAAACAGGCTTTGGGACGGGCAGAGCGCCATGTTCCCAAGCCTCTTTTTACATCACTTCTTAATGTGCCATGTCTAGAAACTTCCTGACAATGTGACACGTGTTTAGGATTGTGGCTTTTTGTATTTCAATGTAGGTGTTTGGGTCAATGTTGAGTATCTCCAAATTCGTCGCAAGCGTTTTTGGTACTATCCCTGTTGCTGAGATGACTAACGGGATGATGAGGATCTTTTCCATACCCCATATATCTCGTACTTCATGTCTGAGATCTTGGTACTTGGTGATTTTCGTTGTGTAGGTTGTCTGTATGTTATTGGTGTTGGGTACTGCTATGTCGATTAAGTACGTGGTCTTATTCGATTTATCGACGAGGGTTATGTCAGGACGGTTATGTGGGACTGTCTTGTCTGTTATGATTGCTCTATCCCAGTAAAGCTTGTGTGTTTCGTTCTCATGCACGGTCTCTGGCTCATATTTGTAGTACGGGCATTTTTCTGTCAGAAAGCCAGCATTCGCTGCCAATTTCTGGTGGACTATTTTCGCTACTTGATCGTGTCTATGTTTGTAGTCTGACTGCGCAAGGATCTTGCATCCTGCCATCACGTGTTGGATTGTCTCCGATGCCGCATGACAGTGTCTGCATTTGTCGCTTTCTATGTCTTTTCTCTGGATGAATTTCTGATTGTTCCTTGTTGCGATCACTTGGTCTTGGATGGCTAGCATGAATCCTTCTGTCTCTGGCTGGAGAGTGCCTTTGGCCAGCCAAGAATTTGATGCCTTTTTGTCAACGTGTGGTTGTTGCAGGTCATTGTAGTGCCTGCCATGTAATGGTTTTCCGGCCCAAGTTCTCAGTTTCTGTTCGTTGGCTGTTTCGAGGACACGCTCTTCGGTACTACACAGGTTTAGTGGCGTGTAATTTGCATCTGCTTGTATTATGGCTTGGATGAGTGGCGATCGGGGACTCTTCAACTGGAAGTATTGCCTCATGCTCTGGATCTGCTTGTCATGTAAGTCTTTGAGGTCCGCTTGTCCGCGTCCTCCTTCTTCCCGGGGTAGTGTTTGCCGTTCAATTGCCGTTGCAGGGTGTAGTTGTCCGGCTCTTCTCTGGATGGTTCTCATTTTCCGCTGGAGTTGTTCTAGTTCAGTGTTGGACCATTTGATGATCCCGAAGGAGTAGGTGAGCACTGGTACCGCATATGCGTTAATTGCTTGCGTGGTGTTCTTCCCGCTCAGTTTCGTCTTCACAATGCTTCTAAGTCTTTCTTGGAATGCTTGCGTGAGCTGGACTTTGACTTTCTTGTGCTCCTGCTGCCGTTTTTGCATTATCCCTAGGTATTTGTAGGTTTCGCCCTCGTCCAAGGTCTTCAGTAGTCTCCCGTCTTCGAGTTCGATGCCTGGTAAATCTTCTTTGCTATTCTTCTGTATTTTGCACTTATCGAGGCCGAATTCCATTCCTATGTCCTTGGAGAATGTCTCTGTTATACTGATGAGTTGTCGGAGTTGGGTGATGGTTGGCGCGTATATATATATATATATCAGTATTATGAAGATTACGTTACACCTCTAGTTTCTGTTAAACGTTACTTCAGACAGATTCTTCGATGCACTATTTACAATACATCAGTTTTTAACATAAATTTTATCAAAGTCAACACATGGAATGGTATAACCATACCAATACAGTGAATTGGAGGCTAGCTGCCCTTCTGATCAAAACAAAAAGAAATTCATTAGATAAAAGATGTGTCTTTAATTGTCTGTACCATAAAATTTATTATATTTACCAACAGTAATTTAGGATATTTATTCTCAGCTTAACTAACTGCTCAGAACGTGCGAAACTGTAGTGAATAATGATCAATTGGAATTAGTATAAAGCTGAGGTTCCGAGACAGCCTAACTGATGCATTTTTTCACTTGGATCCGAATACCGAAATACCAGCTCACATCATAGAAAGGCGCACATGTTAAATATTTCGCTGTCTCCACTTTTCCAGTTACATCACTGAAGAGATATAGTTTATCCACACACGAACACGTGTACATATTTAGGATAAGAATAATTATTATTAATAGTGATATAATTCATCGTTTTTGTTCCACCACTTCAGAATTATTGAAGTGATGAACCGAACTACAAGGTTACTGGAATCCAACGCAAATTTTTGCAAGATATTACGTATATGGAATAATCCTTTAAGCACATGCGTGCACTACAGTACCGCTTTCAAACGTAAGATTCCGCAAAACGCTGACAGACTTTTTCCCAACTGCACAATACCTGCCATTGGAAAGTGGCCAACTATTGTGTTACTTCAAATAATAAATCCTTTTAGAAGGGTTTTGTTCCAACTGTCGTTCCGCTGACGTTAATCTTTTTAACGCTTCCATTTTCCTCTCAGTACTAATTCAATTGGAGGGCTTTTTGAGCTTTTTTGATGCTGTCAGATTAACAGCGAAAAGTTTTCTTCCACCCTTGAATTTCAATGATAAGAACGCAGTTACAACATACACGCAGTTTTAGGTACAAATTATAATATTTCTACGTTTTACATTGAAAGTATATAAGTTTAGTTTCACTTTTCATTTTAGTAAATGCACGTGTTCAAGTATTCTTGGTAATTATCTTAGACTAAAGATATATATTCTAGTTTTCCAATATAAAACACCTCTTACACTATTTCCGCAATATAATAATAATTTATTAAAACTCAGATGGATACAAACACTTATACTGAGAGTAAAATCGATTAATAAATCAAAATCACAAGATAGAACAAAAGTACATGAAGAATAGTACACAATAAAAATCCTACCTAAAAATCCTAAAAAGGAAAACAATGTAAAAATTGAAACAAGTCAGTCATGTCCAGGGCAGATACAAATTCACGGTAGCTATCACAACATACAAGCTGAGCGGGCAATACATTCCAAATACGTCCAACTCTATTTACATAGAAATTTTGACGGAAATTTGACCTTACAGTTGGAATAACGACCCTTTAAGGATAGCCC
The DNA here is from genome assembly GCA_006491805.2 of Dysdera silvatica. Classification (NCBI taxonomy): domain Eukaryota; kingdom Metazoa; phylum Arthropoda; class Arachnida; order Araneae; family Dysderidae; genus Dysdera; species Dysdera silvatica. Next base: position 5,913,775 of record QLNU02015003.1, on the reverse strand, counting down.
CTTGAAACCCGAGGAGAGGCCATAGCTATCAGAGGTCGGTCGTGATCAGAATATATCATATCGCGGATCAATTTATAGAATAGCTTCAAATTAATTATTATCATGTGTTTCAAATTAATTATTATGTCAACACCATTCGCATGAATGAACCCCACAAAGAGCCAAACGGTCGCTATAAGAAAGACCCCTCAATTCATGTAAACGTTTAGTAAATCGTCTAAGAGGAAACTCCATCCATGATCCTAATATCTCTAAGCTTATAAGGATTCCACACTGGAGATGCAAATTCCAATGAGGGAAAAATATATGTATTAAAGGCAAACAAACTGATGGCTACTAAAATTACAATATCAGTATGAACACATTACATTAGCTCGAAATTTGTAAAGTGGTTAAATCATGGGAGAATATGTATACAGTTCTTTTACATTTCACGAAGTTTCTTTGTGATCGAGTCAGTCTTTTCACTCTTGTAACTTATGCATTCACTACATGTGGCTTTGGTACCTCTTGTTTTTCTTAGTGTCTTGTTTTTTCTTAGGCGATTAGCAATAACGATTATAGCTTACATATATCGATGATTAATTGTTAGTGAGCTACAAGGCATCAAATCGCCATTAGAAGAAGCTGTCCTCTGAACAAGATACCCATATATATGTCCAAAACGTATGCGAACCGCGCTTTGATTTTCCTTTGGCTTGGAGGTCAAACAAGCTGAAATAAGTGACCACACCTAGAATTTATGCAGCTAAAATGATCCTAGTTCAAAGCTACCACTTTAAAATGAATGAAATTTGAATCATATACGTGGCCCGGAGCTAGTTGTCTTCTACGTGACACCACAAATCAAGACTGTGTGTTAAAACAAGCTCTCAGCTTCGGGAATTCCCTTTGAGAATCAACTAGCCGACAGATGTCTCTCTCTTGTATTTTCGCACTGGTTCGCAATTTGTCAATTTCCTTTTTTTTCCCCGAGCAGAATCTTAATTATCTTAGAATGTATAGTATATTAGCATCATGCTCTTTAACCCTCTGACTGCTTATCCCGCGATTTCCACGGGCAACATGAAAGTAACAAAATTTTTCATCCCGCGATTTTCGCGGGTATGCAATTTTTCCATCTATTTAAAAGCGCATCCCGCTTCTCCACCGTTTAACTGTCGGTAATGCATTTTCTACAATATTTAGACTTCTAGTCGTAGTTTGGTCAACAAATGGCGTTATTGTCGCCTAAATTTTCGTATTTGCATAGAGTTCACTAACTGATTTTGCAAATGCTTCCGTTGTTTTTATTTTTTTATATCCAGAATATGGCTTGTAGGAAACGTTCAGCGAGTGATTTTTATTAGTATACATGCTTTATATTTGTATTCTATAAAGTAAACCGTAATTTAATCAAGATTTATTTTCAGAATTTTTGAATTTAAACGATTACTCTTAAAATTGATTTTTATGAAAGCCTGTTCTTATGCACGAAATTTATATTAAAAAAATCTTGTTTACAAAAATGTGCTACATATTTTAACTCTCAAATACATGTTGATTTGAAATATGTAATAAAAAAATATGCAATTTTTGAAGCGACTTCGATGAAAAAAAAATTTAGCACTCAGGGGGGTTAAGAGAGTATAATAGAAGAAAAAAAATTAGATATCTTTTCTTTTTTTCAAATCTTATGGCCTCTGTTTTCACTTTATCGGCTACAAGACTGAACAATTACCATTTTACATATACAACAGATAAAAACAGAATATATATTGTTAGTAACATAAAATCTGCATTTCCATTTATGAACAAAATAATGAGGGTATATTTCAGCTTTTCTTTATGTCCTATTTTCTGATTTAATAGGAGAATCCTGTTTCTCTCTCCTACAATACTTGGATTCCTATGTGGTTTTAAACATAGACGCAATCACATGCAGTGGAAACAGTTTATGTCGGCGCATTTAGTAAAGGAATCATTGAAAAAAGTTTGTTTTCCCTATTATTTCATTTGTATTGAATATATCGCATATAACGACATCTTATAGAACATTAGTGCCTTTATAAAGACGATTTCGTTTCTGTATAAGGGATTCGCTAGTATCTATAGTGACTTGACAGTCGCCCATCAGAATCAGATGGGCACCCAATTTCCGGACACTATCAGAACCACATTGAATTGGAAACCGAAGCTTTGTAATAAGGTCTCAATTTACTAAGCATTTATAAGAGTAACCATGTTCCTTGTTTTCTCATAGTTGCAATAGGCACTTGTTCCACCCAAACGATGATTCCAAATTATTCATGATAGGGTCTTATCAATTCATTGATGACAAAGAGCTCCAGCTATTTATTCAATGTCTAAAAGAACGACAGAAAACAAATGAAGGACAAATTGCTATTTAACCTTTTACAGGCCGAATGTAGAGCCCACAAATTTTTGTTGAGCTTTATTAAACACTAAAACATTTGTAAGCGTATCTTCCATTACATAAACAAAATATAAAGTCTCATTCAGCTATTATTCACCAAAAATAATATAATTATGTCCTATTTACAAGCACATAGTTGAATATGCTGTGACTTTAGTGTTCTGTGAATGAGTAATAGTAACTAATACTAAACTTAATACTGATGAGCTCAAAGGAAACAAGTCTGCACCCGAGGACTAACCAATGTCTTAACCTGTGAATCAACTGAATTCTGACTTAGGACCCCAAAAAAACAGGGGACCCCAAATTTTCAAAATTTCTTTATTACATGTTTTTCTTACTCGAAAATTTGGAAATATGGAAGTTGGTGTCAAAAACCACGAAAAACCAATCGTGCTCAGAGCTCCCGAAAGCGTGAAAACGGCCTTAGGACGCACATTTCTTTAAAGATTTTATTTTAGGAATCTAAAACGATTAAATGCAGTTTGTCATTGACAAATATAATAACTAGTAATGAGACAAATGAAAGACAGTAGACACCTAATCGTGGTAAAAAAGATTTAGAGGCTTACAGTAAAATGTTACTGACAAAATATATTTAAGAAACTTATACAAAGAAGTACCACATACCTCTTAGGAAAAAATGGAAGGCAAAAATTGAAAAGTTTATTAAATAGGATCATGTACAAATGCGATAAAATTTTCAAATTCAAACTGATAGTTATCTAGCTCAGAATTAGCGAATTTAACGGTAGTTGAAAAGAAACACATCCATATCATAAATATGGCAATACCCGGAAATACTTGAATAGCAAATGAAGATTTTGACAGAAGTACGAGGACTCATAGATTAAAATACGAGGATCCTGGTGGTAGGGAGGTAGGTAAAGTAAGTTTATACGAATGCATCCTCACCGTGGCATTCGGATTAGACGCAAATCCACGGAGCACTCTTAACGCTGTCTTAATCTATCGAGAGGCGCCAATTTTGAAGGGTCAAATCTCTTCGGTCTCCCCAAATAGACAGTTACGGAGAAAAGCCCTCCCGAAGTTTATGAATAATAAACAAACAAACGCCGAATGAAGTTGAGAGTGAAAGACACACACGTAACATATAATATGAATATTATATTATTATTGACCAGGGTGTCTACCCAAATTCTATTTCAAACTTCCCTGACTTTTCCAGACCAAATCTTAATCGATTTCCAGTCACTAATTACAGTAAACAACACACAATGCATTAAAATTTTCGTAATAAAAACAAGTTTTAATACGTAAGATATTATTACCCTTCACAGGGATAACACAATTGCCAAATAATGGTCAACACAGAAAAGCCTCCGGGGCGAGATTTTTGTGAGTTTTTCGTGGGGGAATTTATTATACAATAATTTTTGCCACCCACGTATATTTAGCTCAAACTAGAGCTTTTTCGTTTTTGGAGAAAAAGAGGCGCCATCCTCATCCTAGATTCGAACCAGGGTCCCCGCGTTTAGCCCGCGCTCTAAATATTAAAAAGCTCTAGTTTGAGCTACATAAACGTGGGTGGCAAAAAATTATTGTATAATAAATTCCCCCACGAAAAACCCACAAAAAACTCGCCCCGGAGGCTTTTCTGTTTTTGACCATTATTTAGCAATTGTGATATCCCTTTTTAAATCAAAAAAATTAATTTAAAGTATATAATATAATAAATAATTAAAATTAAACTAAAATAATTATTCCCAAATTAGATATATAATGTACTAACGACCTGGTGGATTGTGGTGAACTAATATCAAATAGATTAATTTTTTTATTTAACTTGGTGCTATTAACGTGATTGTCTTGGATTAATATACTGGAAGTCCTAGATTTATTATATCCAAAAAGATATTTTCCTGGGACCCTTCTTTATATGGTCAAATTTTTTCCACATATTGAAAGAAGAAATAATATAATGTATGTTATTTGTTCTGAACAAGTGAAAAATAAATAAAACTTATTATTATTATAATATCTTACATCCTCATATACGGAGAAAAATGCGTTTCTTGTCCTCGTTCGTCTAGTAGGTCAAGACACCACGGGCTCAATGTGGGGACCCTGGTTCGAATCCAGGATGAGGACGGTGCCTCTTTTTCTCCAAAAACAAAAAAAAGCTCTAGTTTGAGCTACTTAAACGTGGGTGGAAAAAATTGTTGTATAAGTTTTAAGACCATACAATACACTAACACAACTCCCAAAGCCATTTATAACTCAATTACAGTGAATTTACAAATTCAAAAGCTGTATTAAAAAGTGTATTTCTTTACACTAAAAACTTGCATTAATTAAATATTTACAGCAACATTTCCATCCAGCCCTTTTTGTATTTATTATAAAAGAGTTTAACTATATAATCGCAAAGCTGATGCTTCATCTTCTATTTCATTTAAAATGTGTATGACTATATATAAGTCAAAGGAGATTGGTATGATAAAAATTCCTTACAGATTGGATAATTTAGCTAAAAACTTTTTTTTTCCAAGTTTTAGTTACATATTTGGCAAACATTTTCTCCTGAGAAATATATGGGCTTAATAATTTTATATAAATTATATTAGTTTTGGTGCAAAAGGGTAATTTTTGGAAGAAGTTTAGTCAAAAGTACAAGTTTTTCAAAATTTTCAGTAGGCAATGTGGTATGAAAAGCACAGTTCAGGAAAATTATTTTAATAAGTTATTTATTATAACAATGAATTTCAAATTTCCCTGACTTTGGCCTTTGTATTTCAAATTTCCTTAACTTAAGCATTCGCATTTCAAATTTCCCTGACTTTTCCATGTTTTTCCGATCCGTAGACACTAGAAATGAGTTCGGGTTCATTTTTCGAAGCCCGGGTGTTCCCTAGCCCGAAATACTTTGTGGAAATTTGAACCCAAGCCCGAAACTTCAAATGTAACTTTAACCTCTTGATGTACAATTTGAATTTTAAAAAAATTGCCAAACTACACCATTAAATATATAATAATTTTCTGCACCCACATATAAGTATCTCAAGTTAGAAATTTTTTGTTTAAAGAGAAAAAAAAAAAAAGAGATGCCGTCCCCATTCTGGATTCGACCTAGGGTCCCTCCGTTCAGCTCGGAGTGTCTTGGGCGTTAGACGAGCGAAAACAGGAAAGAAACTCGCTTTCTCCATATATAAGGATGTAAGATATTATTACCCTTCTCAGGGATAACACAATTGCCAAATAATGGTCAACACACAAAGCCACCTAAACGAGTTTTTGTGAGTTTTCGTCGGGGAATTTATTACACAATAATTTTCAGCTCCCTTGTATAAGCAGCTCAAGCTAGAGCTTTTATTTTAGGAGTAAACGAGACACCGTTCCATTGTGGATTCGAACCAGGGCCCCTCCGTTGAGCCCGGAGTGCCCTTGACTGCTAGACGATTTACATGTGGGTGTCGAAAATTATTGTATATAAATTCCCCCACGAAAACTCACAAAAAACTTTCCTTGGTGGCTTTGTGTGTTGACCATTATTTGGCAATTGTGTTATCCCTGAGAAGGGTAATAATATCTTGCACCACTTAATTTCCCTCGAATTTTCATGTACACATATTTCTACAATCCTCGAAAACGAATCACATAATTGTATTCCTTGGAGAATTTCGATATTGAAAAGTCAGTTTTCGGCTTCAGTTGTATCCGTCTTATGAACCCGAGCCGGAAATCAGTACGAAATATACAGCCGAAGCCCGGGCTTAGACCGTCTCATCTCTAGCAGACACCCTGTTTTCTATGCTTTCCCTGTTTTTCTGGTGGACACACTTGACTGGATATACAGGGTTTTCTTTTTTTTTTATTATTATTCTGCCCCCAATATTTTCTTCAAATTTCCGCCCCTGTAATGCACTATAGATATCAATAAAATAATGCACCAATTATAAAAGGCCGCTTTTCTTGTCACTGCGCATATATATTAAGGAAACACCTTTGCTGTCTCAGACCCTTGGATGGACCAGGTACGTAACTTCGATCATCAGAACATGATTGATTGCACATAAATGTAATAATCTCTTAAATATATCTGATAATTATACTGAAGATCTAACTTTCGCAGACTTGCAGCAAGCACCGCAAGCAAATATCATATCAAAGATAGAGAAATTAGTATCAAAAAATACAGTGTCTGTAAAGAAAAGGGTGAAACTTCCGGTTACCTCATCAGTGCATTAAGCAAGATTGCCCAACTCTTTAAAAAAAGACACAGCCGTATTTGATTTATAACCAATATTTATTTTGTAGAGAAAACTGCAAGTTGCCTGAAACATCACATTTAGTTTTAGGGAATATTAGGTCACATTTTTAAAAATTTCAGTCTACAAAAATCTTTTTTAATTTGTCTGAACATTCGACTTCATGGTCATTTCCTACATCATCTGTAAAAGGGAAAAAGAAGTAATCCACGTTATACATATATTATGTTTTTACTTTTATTGTTGACTTAATTAATTACTATGTATTACTATGCCATGGGTGGACACGCATTTGGTCACTAAGAGCCGCATTCCAGTTTTCAATAAATTATAAAGAGCCATGCCATAGTTACATAGTATTAAATACACAAATTTAATTAATATGGTTACATATTGTACCAAAGTCTTAAGTGCTGTATAAAATATACATGTAAGAAAATATAATTAAGAGAAAGAAAATACAAAGTAATTATTTAAAATTTTTATAATGAAATATAATAAAAAGTACAACATTTGACAAAGACCTTTAGTTAAATCTTTGAAATTTCGCGTAAACTTTGTTAAAGCCGTCCGCATCAATTTTGTGAGATGACGATTGGTTAACGGTGAACGATATTTCGGCTAGACGAACTTCATTGTGAAGTACAAAGATTCAGAGAAATATGTTGTACCAAAAATTGAAATTTTTGACAGCAAGACGTTTTCTTTAAATGTGAATATTTTAATTCTGGCACTAGTTCCCAGAATTCAATTATAGAAGTAGATTTGTGCTGCATTTGCAATGCCTGATCCTCTTTCATGTCCAATAAATCCAATTCCTCAGCTGCTTTTTCAACAAATATTATTTAAAAAATTTGAAATTCACTTTCAATAATATCAAAAATAAATGGGTCCATAAATTATGCAAATGTAGATTTAAAAAATTTTATATCGTCAAACTCATGTTTGAAATATGCTTGCAATTCTTCCAATTTTTCTTTGTATTCCTCTAGCTTTTCTTTTTTGATATTAATTATATTTGCTTTAACTCGCGGAAATTATTAAATACTTCGTTCTTAAGATCGTACACAAAAAGGCGAAGTTTAGCTTCAAAACTGAATACAGTTTATGATAAATCAGTAATATTTTTTCCTTTCTTTGTAAAGCCAAATTAGTTGTTTGCAAATATTCTAGCATGTCTGTAAGGAACGTTAAGTCAGAAAACCAAGTTTCGTTTTCTAATTTTGGGTATTTTTTCTTTTTTCTTTCGTATACGTTATCATAGGGTTTAGGAGTTCCACAAAACTGCCTAAAACATTATAAGTTGGCAGCCATCTTACAATATACCATGGCGATAAGTAATTAGGCGTTTCATCTGTTTCGTCATTCACTTACAACTCTTCTAAAAAGTTCTCAAATTGAAGGTGTGTTTTGGCTTTTGTTCTAATTAAATTCACAATCTGCAAAACAATATATATTGCACAAATTTTCGTATTTAAATGATATTTAAATGATCACTATGAGATGCTTACCGTGAACTATGCAGTGAAAAGGTATGAAACTTGGAATTTTAGGATTGTTGTTTAAAATACCAATGAAACCTTTGTTTTTTCCCTATCATTGAAGACTCTCAGTCCAAACACTTACAAGGTTATCACGAGGTAATTCACACCTTCATTATTCATTACTTCAGCAAGCGCATTTCTGTCATCGATATCGCGAGTTCCTTTGGTAAGAGCCACTAGTTCTAACATTTCTTCCTTCACATTTATGCCCTCAGATACATAGCGGACAAAAGCTGCCAATTGTCGAACATTCTGAATATCTTTATACTCGTCGAGAGTTAAACTACATTCTGTACAATTTTTCAAATCACACATCAAACTATTTTCAACATTTTTACTAATTGCACCAATACTACACTCAGTTCTATGGCATGACATAGGAACCTGTGCGATCAATTTACGCAGTTTTTTCTTATCTGGATCAGAAATTTTAACCATTTCTTCCTCGTTTCTTTTAATAATTTCCCGTACTTTATATTAACGTTTGGCACGAACAATATCCCAAGCTATCACAAAACTAGCTTCGTTTGTTCTGACATCTTCACAACTACAAGAAGACCAGGTTGCAAGGACTTAAGCTTCTCTGTTTGCCATTTTGAATTGAGTGGATATTTAGTTGAAAAGAGGGATGACTTACTTCGTAATGTCGACATAAATTGCTTACTTTTTAGTTTGCAATTGTAACTTTACAAAGCAGACACAACGACTTTCCATTATTGTCAATAAAAACAAAATTTTCTACCCAACCTTCTTGAAAGATTCTGTTTCCTTATTCGCATTTTCGTTTTTTGATACTTTCCGAGGTCATGTTATCAAAAAGTTTAATTAAATTTAATTCCAAAATCTGAAATTGGAACAGAATAATTAGATTAATTTACGGCGAGGAACAATTACACTCCGCAAACAAGTTTAAATGGCTTAATAAAAAATTCTGTTTACCAGATTTTTTGAAAAAAGATGAAACAGAGGACATTTAGCTGATATGAAAAGTACCACTAAAACACACGATCACCCACAAAGTTGATCGAATATTCTGTGCAGGCCGGTGTATTGTTGCACAAGTCATTCTGATGTAGCATCAGCGGTGTAAATGCGCGCAGATTTGTTATAACCTTGAAAATGTTCACAAGAGCGCCCCCCCCTGTGAATAAAATACTTCGACCTCGGACTTACGTCACGCCTCATATTCAAGCAACGACACACTCTCGAGAACGAGCACCAACGACTCCTAGAAGGACCTATCAATGCAATCGAAGATCTACTCTCGAAACATTTAGACTCTAGCGATTGTACTCTTCATTAACCGATTCACTTTCTTAGTCAATTTAACAAGATTCGTAAAAAAATTTCTGAAATAATAAAAAAAAATTATATTTAAGTTTTCAATAGGAGCCGCAGTTAACACAAGAAAGAGCCACATTTGCCCTCCGCTGTACTATACTATGCTGTTCGTTTTAAATACATTAATCCTAAGATGAACACAAACTTTCTTTATATATTTGGTGCATCTTTGTGTATTTTAGTATGTATTTATACCCTATGTTTTTACTTCGTATTTTACGTTCCATTTTTAATTTCGTGTATTACTTCTTATTTACAGAGGGCGTTTACGCACTTTTAGAATGATTTCGAAGCCATTTTCTTAATGTTTAAAATGTAAAGATTATTTTTTTAAATATTCCATCTGATAACCTTGTTTTTGAACTATAAGTCTGCATCATGCTTTCCATGATAGAAGGGCTTTTCGCAAAAAATTTCCAGAGGTACTGCTTGCCATTTCTGTTCCACAACTTTCCAAAGTCCATCAATGGTAGTGGGTTTGCGCTTAGAGAGAGCTCTTTTCAGCGGACCAAAGGCACAATAGTTCATAGGAGAAACAACAGGGGACTTCTCAGGAATATGTTGAAAAGGCAGACTCTATATATATGCAATACCTGAAAAGATATATATGTAATACCTGGAAAGATATATATATGCAATACCTGAAGAGGTATGTATCCAATTTCAAGGAATGCAGTGGTAGTTTTCGAGGTATGACTGCTGGCTTTGTCTTGATGCAGTTTTATACTCTGAAAATTGTTGGAATAAAAAAAATGGAATTTCTTCTGTAAATATTGGATGCAAAACATTCTCCTGATAATATGATGAGTTGATTTTAACGTTGTTTTCCACTTTTTTATTTTTAATTTCCCATTGTAAGAGAAACCTGCGACAATCATAAAGCCTTTACTGAAGCTTTCTTTGCATTCTCGGCACCAAGTTTGGAAATTTTTTTCTCCACGCTTACGATAGTAAATGGACCTTTTTTTGTTACAATTATTTAGGTAAACCCATGCTTCATCAAGGGTAACAACGTATTTCCATTTATCTCCTGATAAGTAATTTTCATACAGGATTCTGCAACATGTCTTGCGTTGAGCCACATGTCTCGACAAAAGACGGTGAAGATTATGTTTTTTAGCTTTTTTAAGTTATAAATCTTGGTTTATTATTTTATTTACTGTTGCTACAGAAGTTCTTAAAGAGTTTGCAATTGATTTCTGCGTCGGGGGATTTTCTCTTGTTACCAGTGATCTCACTTTAGAAATATTTGCAACAGTACATACCTTGTTCGGGTATACATTTGGAGTCCTCTTTTTATGTAGAAGTTCTGATTGACGGTCTTTCCCTTTTCGATTAATAATGTTGCTTATTTTGCACTTAGAAATATTTATACCATGAGTTTCACAACGTTTTTAATAGTGGAATAAGAATATTTCTCCTCTGAAAGCGCGAAAACGTATCCTTCGATCCACAGCTTGTTTACAGGCGCCATTTTGAATGAAAAATGAATTTGAAAGTAGCAGACGATAATCTTAATTTGAAATAATAACATGTTGCCAGATCCATTTTCCCACAAAATATTTTCATTTTTTAATCCTCTATTGAAATCGTTCTAAAAATGTGTAAACACCCTCTGTAGGGGCATCTGGATGATAATTTGATAAGAATTTTCATTTCAGCGACATCGACCGTGTCTTGCCTAAATATGCATTAAGTGATCGGGACTAGTCCATCCGATATTATTTTTTTCCCCCAACTTTCTTTCCAGCCACTTTAATTGTATTACAATACTCTTATTTTATGAAAAATTAGGTAATGGCGAATAAATATAATAATAATATTTAATATACTAGGGCGACGTGTCCTCCCCCCCATCCGCTTACGGAACTCTCAACCACTCTCTGAGCCTAACTGAAAGAACAAAATGTTTATTTTATAAACATATTCCCAATATTCTCAATTGTATGTATATGTTCTTAAAAAGAAGCACCTGGATGAGAGAACAAACAAGAGCGGAGGACACCATCGTTAAAGTGAAAAATCTAAAATGGTGATGGACTAGACATATCTCAAGAAGAATTGGTCAACGACGGACAACTGAAGTTCTCAATTAGATTTCCGAAGATCACTGAAAACCTACGAAACGTCCTCAAACTATAGATGTGTGGATGAAATAAGAAAACAAGTTGGGGGGTTGAATTACTCAGGATAGACTTGTGTGGAAAACGTTTCCAGAAACTTCCATCCAGCAATAGATAGATAATTATTAAATATGAGGATACATTCTCAATACTTCAGCTTTACAGATGATTTTTCAGCAGATAAATTGGAATAACAAGGGAATAAAAATAAATGGTGAATATTTAAATCATTTGCGGTTTGCTGATGACATTGTTATTTTTTCAACGAACCCATTAGAACTCCAAGACATGGTACAGGAGCTCTCAACTAGAAGTAAAGAAGTTGGACTCAAGATGAACCTACAAAAAACTAAGATCATGTTCAATAATTTTGTAGAGGAAACAAAAATACAAGTTGACAACATTGAGCTAGAAATTGCTGATTCATATATTTACCTTGGCCAGCTGATTTCAATGGATGGCAACATTATGAAAGAACTCAACAGACGTATTAAACTTGGCTGGAGTGCATTTGGAAGAAACAGTTTTATCCTGAAGGGGAAATTGCCTTTGTGTCTAAAAAGAAAGGTCTTCAACCAGTGTGTATTGCCAGTCCTCTCTTATGGATCAGAGACATGGAGTCTAACAGTTGGAGCAATACGAAAGTTACAGACAACGCAAAGGAGCATGGAGAGGTGCATGCTTGGAATAACTAGGAGAGATCGAAAAAGAAACACTTGGGTGAGAGAGCAAACTAGAGTAGAGGACATCATTGTTAAAGTAAAAGGGCTGAAATGGCGATGGGCTGGGCATATTGCAAGAAGAACTGATCAACGATGGACAACAGAAATTCTGAACTGGATTCCAAGAGACCACCGAAGACCTAGAAAACGTCCTCAAACTAGATGGGTGGATGAAATAAGAAAACAGGTTGGGGTGACGTGGAAGCGAATTGCTCAGGATAGACTTGTGTGGAAAGCATTTAGAGAGACCGTCATCCAGCACTGGATAGATAATGGTTGAATATGATGATGATATATACAGTCGAACCTCGTTAAGACGAACACGTACTAGTGGGGTAACTGTACGTAACTGGCACTAGTGTACGCAGGAGGGTGTTTGTTGATGAGGTTGTAACCCCCCATTGCAATGAAATTTTGTATATTTAACATAGGAATATATGAGTTGTAGCTCTGTAACCCCCCATTGAGCCTATAACCCCCCTTATGAACTTTCTGCGTGGGTCAATCAACGGGTGTAATGGATCTGCAGTATTATAATACTTATCAAGAAATTGATTGAAATAAATGGGAAAAGGAATATTTATTTCTTAGTCTTTGCGCATTTTCATTTAGTAAAATTATTGAAATGGGGCAAAGGCCCCCTCCCGCTTAAGACTTAAAACCAAGCCTAGAATAATGAATTAGACTTGAACTTACTCCTCAACTCCCCAATATGTTTTTCAAGTAAGCGCCCCTGGATTGAAATTTGATGTAACATGCTTTGTATTAAAATACTGCATATAGATTAATTAAACAGCAGTTGAGAAACTGACATAACGTGTCGTTTGATTAATGTCAACGGTATGCTAATCACATTACACACATTTCGAAAAGTACTTCAGTCAATTAAGTCGGCATTAATATGGCCTTTCCACCCTCAGAGGATGTCGGGAAAACCGATCGATTTATAATCTCGATCCCTTCTCCCTTCTCCCTCTCGAACCATATTTATCTTCTTCAGGAAACATTAAAGTCTCTAAATGAATTAACCCTAATTTGCATATTGAAGTACAATTTTAATGATTAATTAGTATAGATAATGAGAGACTTTGCAATTAGCCAATCGTGTCGACCTATGAGTATCAGATCCGGGTTATCTGATAGAAAATGACGCTCTATCAGGTGATTAGGTGTGTAATGATCGTGTTGTACCCATCCTTTCCGCTTTTCCCTCAATTTTAAATTTGCGGTAAAAAAAAGTAATTACTGATAAGAAAATTATTAATAAGTAATTAAAGCTGATAACATTGAAACGGACTTGATATGGGGCTCCTTATGGGAAAGGAGATGAGTTATGAGGGCCGAGACTGGAAAATTAATTGGAACTGTACATAAAAAAATTACCGGCCGTCACTTACAAGATTCCTCAGATACTCTAACTCTCGTCGATTTCTCCTCTTGCTATCTGTCACGCGGCAGCCATAGGAGAAACTGATCTATTCTATCAACTCCAATGGATTCCTCGGCGAGGAATTTCGTTAAGCACGACTTGCATATTTCGGATCGATGAACGATAGAATTTAAGATTAAATAGGTATCGATCATTATTCTAAAACGTAAAAGCGCAACTTATTTCTGATGTAATGGCTGCTTTTGGTCTAGTAATCAATTATGCATTGGGTCTCTTTGCCTTAAACTTCGTACTTAATGATGGCGTTACTCGTCTTGATTCTGTCGATTTCTGCTGGAATAGGGATTAATTTGATATTTACTTTCGATAGATAATTCAGGAAACGTGATCGATCAACTGGAATCCAAACATCAATGTAGTTAAAAGCGGGAGTGGCCATCGATTATTACGATTGATCATTATTGGTAAAATGATAAACGTTTAAAAATATACCCATTTCTCAAAAGCAATTTCTCATTTGTAAGATATTTTCAGTTTTAATGACTTTGTCCCTCTAACTGCAAGGGTGGGCTTACCATTTAGAAGCCATTATTGTGGCATGTTACCTTTAAAGGATGATGTACGCACTTACAGTAAAATCATTATAGTTTACATTTCAGACTCTATAATCTATTATAGATTGTGACGTTTGAAAAATACATTTTGGCCGCGAAAGATTACTCCTTTAAAGAAGCGGTTTTATTGTTTCAGCATGTAGCTTTTATTCAGCTATGATGTTTGTATATATATATATATAACTTCGATTTTATGTTTCCCTGGATTTTATGATGTAAATTTAACATCTGTACTGGGATGTTATCAAATCAGTGTTACATTCCCCCGAGTTTTCTTTTTCTCAGTTTTAAGTTTTCTTCGATTGTAGGGCTGCATTTTGAAATCTCACCGACAGAAAATTCCCCAATTTTATGCACATCATAAGACACACAAGAACACAAATGCAAGAAACACAGTTCAAGTAAAATTGTTAATGTCGATAAATTTTAGCCAAATCTATATATTTTGGCTGTATCAAGACATGAAAATAAATAGTAATAACTAAAAATCTAGAGGAGGAGGAGAAGGTGTAATTGGGGAAGAAGAAGAGGAAGAAGAAGAAGTAGTAGTAATAGTAGTAATATTAATAATAGATACTAATAGTAGTAATATTAATATATATAAGTAGTAATAATAATACTTACATTATATAATATAATACATAATTAATAGCAATAATAAAAGTTTCTGTAGTTATCGTTTTGTAGACTTGGATAGAATGGTGGATTTGAATGAAAGAAGGTGGTTCCCTATACAAAAATCAAGTTTACGCAAAAGAAAGTGCCTTTATTCTCAGTGCCGAATTTACAAAGGTCTAGTAAGCTTGGGCCTAGGACTTACGAATTTTGTGGCCTCGCATGGATATATCAGGAGCCTGGTATTAATTTTAATTTTTTTTTTTTTTAATTTTAAGCTTGAAACTTGCGTATGTTTCTATATTTAGATATCCTTGAGTTGGGTTATCGTCACCATATGGCATCTGAAGGTTCTCTGTTCTATAAAAATTATAATTTTTGCCCCTGAGCCCCTATTTTCTTGTTTGTTCGATATGATACAGAGAATATGGTCACGTGTGTGTCCTTAACTCCCACGGGAATGTACAGGCATACTAATTAAAAGCTTCTCAATAGAACTACTATTTATATAATATATTGTTAATTCAAACACCTCCACTTTCAGAGAGCGAACCCCCAGAAAATTCTATAAAGTTTGGTTTTTTTTCCGGAGATCCCATTGTTAGTCGCACTATTTTCTTTAGGGATCCATTCTATCTTATCAGTCTAAATCCCATAAAAACCATAATTCGGTACTTTCCTCAGATGTTCATGAATCACGAAATCCTATCCACAGTGCCGCATTTCCCAATAAGCTATACTAGGCTATAGACTAGGGCGGCAAAATTTTTTGTATTGAGTCTGATATAACAAAATTATTATCATACAATGATATGATCAGATGTTTTGCCGAAAAGAAAGCCAGACGTCATGCTTTCCATTTAAATACCAGTGTTCGATAGGCTTTTACTTTTTACTAAAATTAAAATTTATTTCAATAAAATTGAATTTGATTTATTATATACCAAGAAGAAATAATACTTCAATATAAGTTAATATTGTTTAATGTTTATGTTTCAATTTATGAGTTTGTTTTTCAACATATTTATTGTCAATACAAAAAATTTTAGCGTATATTGAATGTAACAATTTTTATGTTCCTACCACTGATTGGGCGGGAGAGTAGAAAGGGGCGGCAAATAGTACCCTAAGGGTGGCAAAATGGTAAATCAGTAAATTTCTGACATTGGGTGGAATATACGAAATACAAAAGAAGAATAAGGTAAAACTTAATCATCTAGATAAAAATATCCGCAACGTTTCGAGAACTACTGTTCCCTTCATCAAGCGAAGTTCCAAAGAACTGTTGGTGGTTATAAATTCCCAAAGACCTGGCGCAAAGATTTGTGTGTATGTGTGTATTTTAATTATTTACGAGGGCTATTAAACAAATACGAACTTTGCAAGCCGTTAACGTTTAGCTCTTGACACAGTAAGAACCGATATTGGTTGTGGGGGGGGGCAGTAAAATTCTACTGCTTCAGCCAACGTCCGAACACTTTTGCTGACATAGTGTACATAATTTTTTCTTCTCCCAGGGCCGTAACTAAAAGCTCTGTACACAGGGTTTAGAATTCGTTAATGCTTTGATGTATTTTATAATGCATTTAATAATACTGCCAATGCATACTAATATATTTAGCATTAATGAATAAATTTCATCGCAATTTGCTTCAAACGTATAAAGGTATACTAGAATTTGCAATTTCCCTTCTCCTTATTATATAGCGGTGATTCCCAACCTGGGGGTAGCGAACTAGTTTCCGGAAGGTCCGCCGCAACTATTTTTAGTTGCAATTATTTTTATAAGGAATGTCATACCAAATGTTTCCAACGCTTTTATATTTCAACATGGCTACATTGCAATGTTCTACTAACGGTTGTTAACTTTATATCTATAATATACATTAATTTATATAATTAATATAATATATAATATATATAATAATATACTTTTACATTTAATATTTCCTTTACTCTTGCTTTTATTATGCAAATCTGGCGGCAGCGGACAGAGGAGGTCGCAGATTTTTAGTTATTACAAAAGAGGATCGCTGCTTGAAAAATATTGGGAACTATGGTTATTGAAAATACGAAGATCTCTGTAAAAAGAATGACGCATACAAGATCTACAGTGAAATTCTCTTTGAATATATTTTTAACGTTAAAAAAAAATTTTTCGCTACTATGTACAATTTTATAGACTACAAATCAAAAGAATAGAAAACAAAATTTTGAGAACAACTATTTTCCAGGAGGGAGGCGGGGGGGTGATAACATATGCAGAAAGAAGTCAAATCCCCGTCTCCCGAATGTAAATCGGAGCGGAAAACAAAAATATTACGAGCAGCATATATAAACTACCAATCAAGTAGGCAATTCAAAGTCTTTGCGGGCTGCAAAAAATTAATTTTGCGTGCTTGTAAGTCGTTTGAACACTAAACCCTCTGTTTGTCTGAAAAATGGTTCCCGGAAAAGAAGGAAAAATACCGCTGACGATGCCCGAATTGCAACAGTGAAACTACTTGGAAAATCCAATCGATAGAATTCTCTGTACTCGAAACTCCGGCGCCGGAAACGAAGTATTTCCGACACGGAAAACCCATAAAACATGCGCCGCGGGCATATTCTTCGGATCCGAAATGGATCCCTGAGGAATATCAAAATGGCGTCTGTGAAACGAAATCCTGTTGTTTTTTTCTTTCTCTCTCTTTCTTTGCACCCGAATTCTCTTCGGGGCGAGTTATATGGCAGATGCTACAATATAGAGCTTTTCTGCCTAGGGCCAAAGTTCATATCACTAATATTACTCAAAACCTATCACTTCTCGTAATTCGTCAATCATTTTACTAAACAAATCTCTTAAATTTAAATTAAAGTTTTAACGTCAGCAGTCAGAATACGAATGTAGTTCGAAAAAAGTTTGATTCCAAATAAACCTATACTGAAACCCTTTCTATATAACTCAAAAGTTCTATCACGATGTTTCTAAACTTTTCGGTTCTAAACCGATTTCTTATCAAAATTCTTCGATCTTTTCATTCAACAAACTGTATTGAACTTAAATCAAATTTTTCCGTTATCAATCAGAACACAAATGTAGCACACAAGTTCTCAAGTCTCTAAGAAATCGTCTAAATCATTAGCTTCGAGTCCTTGCGACTCAAAACCCGTCCAGTACTACAACTGAAACTCTTCAAGTATTGCTCGAAGTAAGCTATTTACTTTTCGTACGTAAACACTGAATTTTTCTCTCTTTTAATCAATCGTACTTTGTAATCACTACGTTTCTAATATTCTCTAAACGTATTTCAATCGTACTTTGCATATTCACAGTGTTATTTTATGCTTCAATAGTTATCATCGTTTAAAACACTGAATTTTTCACTTTCAATCAATCGTACTTTACAATCACTGTATTTCCATGACTTTAATTTCTTCGAAAAACAATACGTTCTTCATAAACCTCAAACTAATTATACTGACTTCGAAACTCGATAGTTATTATCAAAATTTAGTAGAATAAAATCATGCGAACTAAAGCTGTTCTGTTTCCAAAAAATCCATTCATACTACAAAGGCCAACTGGCAGTTTAAAGAAACCATCCAGCACGCGATAAGCATTCAATCTTCCAACGTTGCATTTAGTGGGACGACAGATAGCTTTAAAAGAACCGAGGCAAATTAAAAACGCTAATTCTTCTACAAAATGATAATCGTACTTGAAAAATTGAATACTTAATAAAATAAATTAAAAGCACGCTCGTATTATTGAACGTGCGATAGGAAAGCACATCTATCGTGTCACGAGTCCTCAACGAGCTCCAGCTTATAGAATTGGTTTATTCAAATCAAGTAGACTAAGCTGATTTTGTGTAACGTTTGAATCCCGGCGTTTACTTCGTGTGCTGTACACATGGAAGTGAAGCAGGGCTCTCCGACCTCCAGGATTATACAAATGGAAAATGGAAACAACATAATCATCGGCGTAGTGAATCTCGAGGTCTAGGGGTGGAGCTGCATCCCCAACCTCAATGCTTCACACATAGCATTCAATTCTGGTTTTCGTTTTCCTATGGAGAAGGGGGCTGAATGTTTTCTGAGGGTGACTAAGCCACCTCCAGTTAAGTCACTAAAAAGATTCTATATGCAAAATTCTAAAATACAGAGTTACAGTTTCCTCTTTTCAAAATATATTTTCAAGTGGCGAATATTTACTTCTGAGTCATTTTTCTACGACCGCCTTACTTTAATTAAGCAATTCTCCCTCTGACAATGAAAAAATACGTGTACGAGAAAAAGAAAATAAGCATGGCTGTTATCAGCGCTGTTATCAGTTTTCAAAGTACTGAGATGGAAAACAAACGATATTTGGTTTGAGTCCATCCAAATTATATGGTTAATCATTTTCTTCTCTGACTCCGAGAAATTGAAAATATTTTAGTTTGAGTCTAAAAACGATTGGAGCTTCAGAAATTAATTTTCGAAATTAATTTTTCCATAACCTCCCTTCAGTAATTGAGAAGTTCCCACTTTGGCAAAATAAGTTTTTGTCATTTCTTAGATTAATTTAATGTCTTACATTTTTATACTAATCTCATTTTTAACATTCTTACACCACTTTTTCGATTCTTTCATCAATAAAAAAGCAATTAAAATTGTTATAATATAATTCTGAGACCCTGGTAACCCACCGCTCTCAAAGAAAAGAGCGATTAGCACAAATGTAAAATTTATATTTTACAAGGACGAAGAAAGGACAGCCGTAGTGAGGCTGGGGCTAAGGGTACCGAGCCAATACCCCCTATATTGACAGGGTGTGTTAAACGAGCCCCCTGGAAACCTAATCACCCCTCCAGAAAAATAGGTTTTTCAAAATAAATTAATTTAGAATTTTATTTTGAATATTTTGTTTTGTATAAAATTGTACATGGCAATGGAAATTATCCCTTAACGTTAAAAAGATATCCAAAGCATATTTCTACGGTATATCTTGTGTACATCACGTTTTTAGCGGAGGTTTGAGTTTCCATCCACTTTATAATAAGGAAAAAGGGAAAATATAAATTTTAGTATACCTTTATAAATTTTCAATGCTAAAATTTACGCTAAGGAATTTATTCTTTAATGTTAAATTTATTAGTCTAATACTTAGATATTTAGAATTATTAACTATATTATTAAAATACGTTAAAACATTAGCGAATTTTAGCCCTTCGTAGCTTTCTAAGCCCCTATAACTTTCAGGGCCCACCCCCTCTAACAAGCTTCTAACTATGGGTCTGTGAAAGAAAAGAGAGGGGATGATATATAAAGACTTTTTTTTATCAAGCAGTGACGTATGACACTATAAATAAATTTTTAATCTGCATCAATCAAACTGTTTCATTAAATTTCTAATCAATTTCTTACAAAATAATTACATAATTCAAAAGCTGAAATTTGTTAATTGTACATACCTTTTTACAGATGTCTGATGTGTGATTAGATTGCGTTGCTCAGTCTTCAATATGAGTTTTTACAAAAATGCATACTTGGGAATGTAC
Source organism: Dysdera silvatica (assembly GCA_006491805.2). NCBI lineage: Eukaryota > Metazoa > Arthropoda > Arachnida > Araneae > Dysderidae > Dysdera > Dysdera silvatica. The sequence continues at coordinate 5,893,256 of QLNU02015003.1, read as the reverse complement.
ACCAAGTACTTTTATGACAAAGAATTTGTTTCTTATGACACGCTGACTTTTTTTTCCTTCTTCTCCAGCACGTCTTATCTGGCATGATGGCCTACAAGAAAGCTTTGCTTGAAAAAGAATGCGAGATAAAGCACATACATTTGCAAAACGCAGTCACCGAAACAAATCTGTAAACTATATAAAATACCTTGGCAACAAATAAATCGCAACGTTTTTCTGAAAGTACATATATAAATCAATATTCAGTTAGACATTATTTTATTAAAACTCGTTCAGAATTTTGATCTGCTCGATGCCATAATATCACGATAATCAATAGCATACTACCTCGATATTAAATGCCAGGATAACACAACTGTTTTGCACTTAAAAACTTTAAATCCACACAGGTTAAGCATGTATAGTAAAGATGAAATCTTGTCATTCTTTTTATCCTTCAAGATGAAGTTATATAATAATATTATTATAATAATTGAAAATGCCAAAAACATTTGACTATTTAGTCATTAGCCTTAGATAATATAACAATTGGAGTTCAATATGTAGATATCGTTTATCCCTAAAACTCTCTACCGGTTTAAAAATATAAGTTCAGAAAATTTTTCTCTTCATCTAATTAATAAACTGTCAATATAAACAAGCGATTTTCAACCTTTTTCATCTTGCAACACACCAAAACTAATTAAAATTCTGCGACATACTATAAAATTGTTTCGCCACTCTGATAAAAAAAATAAAAAATGATAGATAATAATAAATAAATAAATAATGGGCATGATTTTGATTGATGTCCAAAATATTAATAATAAACTAAGTGCCTACCTTTTTTTTTTTATTCCAAAGTGGCTTTTTAAAAATTTGACAGTATGTAATTTGTAAAAGCTGACAGTACAGGGTCCTTCACTTTGAGAACGCTAAAAATCTAATTATTCCCTGCAATTATGATATATTCGCAAGTGATTACAATTTATTTATAACAGGTATTTGCGGGGGGGTTTCGGAGATTATTTTCGGAGATTATATAGAGCAAACATGTCAAACTCGCTGCCCGACACGAATATTTTTGAGACTCCTATATAATATATCGAAATAAAGTAGAATTTTTTTTTAATCGTTAGAACTGAATTTGAAACACAGTTTGCAGCTTTTAAATGCTTAAAATCCATGCTTTCTTTATTTTCTTCGATTTTTTCAATAAATATAAAATCAGTACCTAATCAAATGTAAGTATAGGTAATGGAGACCCGGTATCATTCAGTTCTGAAGGCAAAATTCAGTGAAGGTGGCATGCCTGGATTTGGATTTTCAAATATTTTCTTGCACGTAATTCGCATGTGAAATATTTCCATCCTTGGAAATACTTAAAGTGTGCGCTGATAGCATAAGGACAGTGTGGGGGGGGGATCGGGAACCAGGATTATATCATGGAAAATGAAAATACCCGAAACTTTACTAAAAATAACAATTTGAAACAAATCGCCCCACCCCACGAGAGATTTCTGGATCCCCCCATTGTCGGTGTGAGCAGTTATTTACAATTATGAAAGGAAAAGAAATAAGTCTCCTATTAAATTCAGAATTACTGACATTCACCTTTGGTTAGCTTTGAAAGTAATCACTGGAGACAAGATTTTCCCCGAAGTAAAAAACTTATTAACATGGAAGAGATTCCAAATTTCAGAAAGAATGCATAAAATTTATCGTTGTTTTATACTATACTTTTCAAACTAAATATACGTTTCTATGAAATTTGAAATTTTTGTTTTTTTGCGGCTCACATAAGCTTAAACCTTGTTTGTTTGGCTCGTGTTAGACTTCGAATTTGACATGTTTGATATGAAGCATTTTAAAAATAAAAGACAAAAATTTTATAAGTTATCAAAAATTAAAATTGTTTAATTTATAATTTTGAAAAAAAAAATATAGCACAATCAGTTTTTGAGGAAATTTTCCTTCGAATTTTTAGGACGATTTTCAATTTTTGAAAGTTATTTTTCATCTTTTTAAATCATTTTGTGGGAATATTCAGCTTATCAGAATCCAGATCTTAATAAGTAAAGAAAATCTCAAGGAACCGAGGTTAGTACCTGTGACTAAATGTTCAAATATTACTGGTTTTAAAAATTTTCGCGACACACCAGTGTGCCGCAGCACTCTAGTTGAAAATTTCTGGTTTATACACATCAATATTGCATGTCAGATGGGTATGTAAATGGGACGTAAATTTACTTAAAACTCGACAAGTTAAAGATACTTACATCGATAGTAAAACACGGAGACAAAAATGACAGACGAGGTAAAATACATACAAAGCAAACATGCATAAACATGATAATAAAACCACGATGTCACTGAGAAAAATATGAAAAATACATTAAAAAATATATTAAAAGAAAGCATTTTAAAAAACCGGAGAGGTCACAAACGCTTGAAACTTCACAGAATGTTCGAAAAGTTCCCTGGGACACAGCGGTCTCGGTCAATGTGTTCTAAACTCGTCCAGTTCTCTGTGTGTGAAAATAAAATGTAGATTGTACTATATTACTACCCTTCACAGGGATAACACAATTGCCAAATATTGGTCAACACACAAAGCCACCGGGGCGAGATTTTTGTGAGTTTTTCGTGGGGGATTTTTTATTACAAATAAATTTGACACCCACGTATTAGTAGCTCAAACTAGAGCTATTTTTGTTTTATGAGAAAAAGAGAAGACAAAAATAGCTCTAGTTTGAGCTACTAATACGTGGGTGTCAAATTTATTTGTAATGAAATCTAGAGTTTCGATGAGTTGTTTGAAGGCGAGCCCTCCATGGGTGACCTCTAGTTTTAAATTGTATCTGATACAATTTGATCTAGTTGTATCTAGCAAATAATATTGTTGTTATTAATTACAATAAAAACGCACAATAGTGTTAATACGAATTGATTTTCAGCGGAGTTCTGTAAAAAGCTGTAAGCAAAATGCAGATATTCTCTATTTCTTTCATTTCTAATTGTATATTAGAGACAAAGTACTTGCATGCCGAGATGTGTCTTGAAAGAAATGATCATTTTTTCAGCTCTTGTTTAAAAAACCGAAAGAAATCTCGTTATTTTTGCGTTATATTTTAAAAATGATTCACAAACTTTTGTAAAACTCATTGTATCGCGCAAAATAAGACTGAGAAGAAAACACTCAACTCTTGAATGATTGTAATGGTGATGAAGGATGAGAATGAGGAAGTCGGCTTCTAAAAGGCTACATAGTGAATTCCATAGAGGTGAGGTCTGACTAGCGATTGGAGAGTTCGAGCGCGATCGTTTTAAACCTGTATCAGTTGAGATGGAGGAAATAGAAAAAGTAAAAATAAAAAAAATAGAATGAGGAGGGACCTAATAAATCTGCAAAGAGGAGACTGGTGGAGTGTCGAAAAACTCTCAGAGATTGAAAACAGGGAGTTCCAAGATGAATACACTATATACGTTTACAGATATACCATTCAAGCGGGTACATACATATACTAAGGTAATATACCCCATATAAGTCGAACAGATATTTCACCAAATATCCAACAAATTGAAGGAAAAAAAAGGAACTGAAACGATAATATATTGGAATATGATCATCCCGTAGGCCAGAGTCATCCAATCAAAAAAAAATCCCCAAGAAAAAGCACAAGGAATAAAAAATATGATTAACCAGGAAGTAAAAGAAACGAGAGCGAAAACCGCCAGATTAGTAGAAAATCAGAAAATTTAAAATCCGTTTTTTATTTTACTAATTTAATTTGTATTTACCTTAAAACCAAATTTGAAAAACACGATGTTATATTTAAGACCACGGGAAAATCTTGCAACATTTCGATGATGATACTTTTTAGCTCTTGCGCATAAATAAGCATTTTCTGCTTATAATATATCTCGATCTACTTAAAGTACGCTATCTTCGCGTTATGAGGATCGTAAAGAGTCTCCCACTGCAGGTACATTATATCAAACGATCGTTATATCGGTTTTGTAGAAAAGGAATATTACACCTGCAAGACAACAGCTGGGGTCCTTATAATGAGTCATTATATTTAGGGTCACTATAACACAATCATATTTATATGAGGGTCACTATAACACGATTATATTTGCATGAGGGTCACTATTACAATTATAATTGTATAAAGGTAGCTATCACTGCACAACCTGCGGTAGTACAGTGATAATATGTTCTCTTAACGCGCCGTTAACTCAAGATCGACTCCAAACGAGACCAAAACAAAAAAAAAAGTTTACCGACTAACTACTCACTGTAGCCTGGAATTTGGTTCCGTGGGTGTTAAGAGGCTTGGATTCCTTGGAAAACTACAGGTCCCGGTACATCATGGCAATTTCTATCCTTGCTGCGTTGAACATAAATAATCTGTCCTCGCCCACCCGCGACCTCAAGTTTTAAGTATTCACAAAGTAGAAAAACTCCGTAGGAAAAGATGCTTCCATGACTTTGTTCAATTTAATAGTGCAAGAATACAAATCGCCAACTTCCTTCAATTTCTCCAATACGGCGAGTGGAGAAACTTCTATTTTCACAGCCAACCCCCGTATCTTCTCTTAGCTGGAACGTGTCATATGCTGCACCCAAATCGAAAATTACGCTCCATAATGTAATTCCTGGAAATTCAATATGGTCTTCAGCGGTTACCTCTTCCAATTTTTCTATCTGCACAATCAACAACAAACAACAATCATAAGGTTATTTTACGGTAAAAATAAATATTGTGAAAGGATATGACCGCAGATTATTTAAAAACCGCATTGCTTAAAATAAATCAACGTTGTATTGGACCTGTGCCTATCTGGTTATATTTAATTTGTGAGGTATGTCAAGTTTGTTTCATTTTAAGCAATGTGATCGCATAAATATTCTTTAATGCTATGCTTATGTGGTAGAAATAAATTTTAATTACCAAATAAAATGAACGAAAATATTTCCCAAAATAGAAACCAAATAAAATCAGCAACCCCGAAGTCCAGTAGAAATTAATAAGCACTTATAATATACAGGGTGATTCCATAAGTCCTCATGGGCTGAAATAACTGTTGAACCGAGTCAGGTAGACCCATGAATGTGGTGTCTAGGTATAGTGAAATGGCTATGCGCTACACGATAAGATACCTCTCAGTGCTCCCTAGCGATAAATTCCGGAATTAGAGTTCATATCTTGAAAACTGTAGGAGAGACGACCAAAAGTTCAATTACAAAGGTGTAGAGCATTATCGATGTCTTTAGAAAAGCCGGATTGTGTCCACAGATATGATATGCAGTCGCCTGTTATCTGAGGCGGACAAAGGGTAAGGTGACCGTATAATAATATTGATCATGAGAGAAAGTCGCTGTTTCCCCACAAAAATACAGTATTGACACGTGGAATTAGCTTTAAAGTTCATACAGAAGGAGAAATAAGCAAAAACGTTAGAACACACTACGCTTTTCGATTAACAGCAATAGAAATGAACTGTTGCCACTAACACATTTCAATTGCGGCATTACTAAATTTAAACCGAATTACAATCGACGAACAAAACCACAAACGAATCATAAATATCGACTGTCAAAAAAAAATTTCTTCTCAATTTATTTTGCTTTTTACTGTATGCACGTATTTTATTGTTTATAGTATCAGTTGATTACTTACATTCAGGTTCCTTTTATTTTCCTTACTTGTACTACGCCAAAGTTTTGACGTCATATTTGCACACGGTCGTTTTCTGATTTCATGAAATTTCATTTGCATACACTCAATACAATTCTCGCCCGCCTCTGATTACGGGCGAGTATTTATCATATCCGTGTACATGATGTGGCTTTTCTCGATAAATCGATGATCCTCTACAACTTTGTAATTTAACTTTTGGTCCTATCTCCTACAGTTTCCGAGATACTAACGCTAACTCCGGAATTTATCGCTAGGAGGTGCTGAGAGGTATCTCATCATGTAGCGCATAGCCATTTCACTATACCTAGACACCACATTCATAGGTCTATCTGACTCGGTTCAACAGTTATTTCAGCTGATAAGGACTTATGGAATCACCCTGTATATATATATATTATTATAAATAATGCGAAAGAATAAGAAAAGGGAAGTTAAAAGAGAAGAAAGGGAAAGAGTTAAAAGAAGAATAAAGAAGGAAAGTAAAAAGGATAAATATCACTCCTTTCTTTAATTGAATCAGTCATTTTGAAAAGGGGTCAACTCCATAGGAAAACAATGAAATATAACCCCTTTTCAAAATGACTGATTCAATTTCAGAAACGTTAAATGGTACTTGTCTAAACACGGAAATATTGAGGAGAGAAATGTTGATGGAAGTTTTATAATCGGTGGTGGTTTAAATGATTCCTTAAATTTTGTGATATTTTCTCCATAAATTTTATACCTTAATTTATTATAAGCATTTAAAAAAATATTTATTTTAACTTGTTATATAGCAAATTTAGTCATTTCAAAAAATCATGTTGGTACGCATTTAACTTGACTTTTGCATACATTTGTCGAAAGGTTGGCAGCAAGACATCAGCTTCTATTCCTAGATTTCGTAAGCGGGGAAGGGGAAGGGTAGCAAATCTCCAGAAGAATAACGAGAAAAGATTATGAACCATAAGCAAAAGGAATGAAAGATGGTTAGAGAAATATAGATATTCACCAATTTTCGAAACTTCTTCCTTAAACAAGGATAGTGATGACACATTCTCGAAGTAATTTTTAATTTTACTTATTTAAAATGTTCTTAAATTAAATTTTTTATAACTTATGATTTAAGATGTCATAAAATATAATTATAAATTACAGGGCATAGTTGGAAATTCATCAAAAAGCTAATATCCATGGACAAGTTTTTTCGTTAAACTGGCTCGCTTAGGAACAGATGGTTTACAATTTGCTTTCCATTTATTTACGTAAAATACTGTCACTGTAATACTATTTTACTTTACATTTGAGAAGTTTTCTCTGACTGCGATTAAACTTCAAATTATGTTATTCCAATATATTCATTTCGCTGTAATTGAAATCATCTAATTAGCCAGTGCCATCTTACCCGATGGATCTGCTGACAAGACGCTAGCGGGAGGAGGTAACTGCGAAAATGGGCAGTTTTGCCCCTCCTTCTGCGCATGTGCGTAGACTGCAAAAATTCCTACCAATGTTTCCATCCAATAGCAATTTTTGGCTAGAAGAGTAACATGTGACGAGAAGAGAAAACAGCTTAGGTGAGGTATTTTAGAAAAGATATTTTAGAGGAGGTATTGTAGAAGAGATATTTTAGAGGAAGTATTTTAGAAGAGGTATTTTAGAAGAGGCATTTAAGAGCAGCGGTCGCCAACCGGTAGTCCACGGAGCACTGGTGGTCCGCAGAAAAAGCTGGATATTATTTGCATTTTTAATGTTTTATTAATAATAAAACAAAAATAATATTCTAAGAAATTCTCATATTCTGAATGCAATTTCCACCTTTATATTGCACTAAATTCACGAAATGTGGTCCGCGGGATTTAAAATTATGAATTTAGTGGTCCGTGAGGTCCGAAAGGTTGGCGATCGATGTTTTAGAGGAAGTATTTTAGAGGAGGTATGTTACAGGAAATATTTTCGAAGAGATATTTTAAAGGAGTAAAGAAGTATACTGTTTTAGAGAAAAAAAAATCGATGGAGGTGTGAATTATGGTAGTAATGGACTGTTTAAGAGAATCTAGCGGCTAGATGCTAGTAGATCTAACTAATTTATAGCGTGTTTTGACATTACTAGTACCTAAGCGGCGACGTGCTTGCAGTTCATGCACATGCGCAGAAGGAGGGGCAGAATTGCCCATTTTCGAAGTTACTTCCTCCCGCTATAGGCTTTGATCTACTAGACCAGGGCCTCAGCCTCAAATTAGCAAAGATAATATAAAAAGGGGCCCCCAAAAAATGACTGAACCCAGGGCTCCTGTCCTGAATGTGACAGCTCTGCTTTTAGTTTAACTATATTTTATAATTATGAAATAAATATATGAGCCTTCAAGAAGCAGGGAGTTCAGGACTCTCCCTTCCTGTTTTTTTTTTATCTGCTTTTATTGATATCTTCTGAACCGGTCAGTAAAACATCATGTGCACGTCTGTCAAGAAATAGATGACTCATCCATGTGAAATATTAATTCCTTTCTATTGTAAACAGCTTATTATCACAGAATCTGAGATATAGATTTTTAAATACGTTGTGATGTACACATAAACAACTCCATATGTCGCGACAGTTCAAGTAAGATTAAATACCTTCCTAAAATTGAAGTATTTTAAGCAGTGGCGTGGGAAATAGGGGGCTCAAGTCCCCCCCGTTGAATATCACTTTTTTTTTTTTTCCTTTAACGCTAAGTCGCATGATCTGTTTTCCCTATTTCTTCCGTTCTTTTACTTTCACAAATCACGTTAACCTTCGGGTGACGACAAACACAAGGAGTGAATGCGCCTTCCACACGGCTAAAATACTCTGAATGCTTTCCTCCGCTTGTACTTTTTTTCGAGTCAATGTCGCGACGTGGGATCAGTTGTAAGTTTTAGCAAAATGATTGCTGGTAACTCTGCCTTTCAATACTACACCGGTTTCCATAAATTAAGCAACAAATGGAAAAAACGTGATAACTCATAAAATATACAACCAATTTGGATGAAATTTGGTGAAAATCTTTATCATACCATATGTAACTAAAAAATGTAAGAACATGTGATACAAAGCATTTACATTTTGTATAAGCTATACAAATAAAAAAAAGTCAGAAATACAGGTGTCACAATGAAATAGTAAAAAGTATCTCAATACAAAATGTGGTTACCTCAAACAGTAATACAGGCCCGACAGCGTTGTTCCATGCTGCTAATGATGTTGTCAATGAGTTCTGTGGGTAGCAATGCCCATTGTTCGCACAAAGCAATTCTAGGCCCCTGCAGGTTAGTGGAGGGGGTGGAGGCCAGCAACATGCCTCCTAAGAGCATCCCAAACACGATCTATGGGATTTATGTCGGGAGAGCGTGCTAGCCATTGCATTTCGATTATAGTCTCTTCTTCAATTTACAGCTGCACGAGACGAGCTGTGTGAGGGCGGGCATTATCTGCCTGCAGTACAAATGTATCGCCAATAGCAGCCGCATACCGTTGAACAACGGGGTCCATGATCTCGTCTCTATACCTCTGAGCATTAAGGTTGCCATGAGACAACACATAGAGGGCAGTACGTCCGCCTAAAGCTACGCCTCCCTATACAGGCAAAGTACCTCCACCATATGTGTCCCTTTCCTGCATAAGAGAGGGCTGATATCGAGTACCAGCCTCTCTCCAGATGAAAATTCATCGAGAATCACTCTGCAAAGCAAATCTCGGCTCATCCGTGAAAAGTATGGACCTCCACTGATTTCGAGTCCAGTTCTCATGCGTACATGCCCAATTCATACCTCCCCCTCCTGTGGCGAGAAGTTAAGAGCATGTATAATACTGGTCGCCTAGCGTACAGTCCTTCTTCATGTAGCCTTCTGCGTACAGTCGAAGCTGATACAGTCCTTCCTGCAGCTTCAGCAAGCGCAGATCTGAGATGAGTCAGAGTAGCAGTCCTGTTTCGCCTTGCAGAAAGCCGCAAGTATCGGTCATCTGAGGAGGTCGTAACCCTTGGCCTACCTTCGCTGTATCTTCGGGAGGCTGAATTCGTGTTTTGGAACTGCTGCCACATTCTGCTGACCACAGAATGGTCGATGTTCAGCCATCTTGCAACGTCCGTCTACCGTTGGCCAGCTTCAAGTCTGCGTATAGCTGCGTAATGTAATTCTACTGGCAAATGACGTCTCGACGTCATTTTTACAAATTGGCTATCTCGAAATCTTTTCATTCACCATCGCACATTAATTGGCGACTCACTGCAAAACAGCTAGTTTTAAGCTTTTTCGCATTTGCATAAATCAACACCAGCGCCACTCGTTTGCATCCTGTATATCGATGCTACATGCCTTTTCCAGTAACATACGCAAATTCCGTGCATTTTGAACTACATTTGGCCAAATTATCACGTTTTTTCCATTTGTTGCTTAATTTATGGAAACCAGTGTA
>QLNU02015003.1:5835722-5883052 GCA_006491805.2 Dysdera silvatica | reverse complement strand
TTTGTGTATACAGTGAAGAAGTGTTGGTAAATGCGTAAATTGTTTTAATGATTTACGTGATAAAATTTATATAATAAAATTACTGCCCTAATTGTATAGGTAATAATAATAATAAAACAATAGCATGCTTATTGTTGTTTGTCTCATAAAGTTGCATGATGATTTTAGGGTGTTCCCAATACTGTTCCATTAGTTGGCAGTGGGCCTGGTGCTGCTTCTTTACAAAGGGTATATGTTCCTGTTCAGAGGATGCCTCTTCATGTGTATGCAAGTGTTCCTGCTGGGCAATTGTAAGTGGTCTTCAAATATGCATTTTATTTTTATAGGTATCCCCTATGACTTACTTATGTATGCAACTTATGGTTATATCTGTGACGCTTGATTTTATTGAGCAGCCATTCAATTTCTAATAACTTAGTTTTGTTGTGGATGTTTGCATGCATTATAGAATAGTTAAATTCAATTAAGCATGATGTATATTTGGTATGGGGGTCATTGGCACTTATTTGGTATGGGTGCTGCTGCTGTTGCCTATACATAAAGTGGTAGAGCATATCTGCTTGTTTTTTTATTCTGACTGCATCACTCTTGCTATCATGTTCACTCGCCAGCATTAACGCTATGTTGTTTCCATCACATACATAATGCACAATACTAGTACGATTTGTTATGTTGTTTTCAGATGAGTTTAAACAATAACTTGTTTTGTTTATATATGCAGTTATCTTACTTTTCGATGTTATTTCTGCAGACAAGCATAAGTATGAAGCATGCCTTTAATATCAAGTCAGATGTGCTGCTGCAGTTATTAACTCCTGGTCAACTATAATATTGCGAAACGACAAAATATACTTCTATAGTTGTGTGCAAAATTATATCATTGTTTAGAGATCATGTTAGGGCAGGGCTTAAATCGAGCGGGAGCCCACCTGCGCCTGGCTGTGGTATTTCTTTATGTTTGTTCATTATTAGCAGGTTTCAATAGATATTAAACCCACTATTGCTGTTGGTTTTTCTGTCTGTACGCAATGAAAGGGCAAGGTAAAGGTCTTCTGTAAATGCAATAATGATGGCTATTGTTAATGCTGAAAACCTACCGAGTTACTTGAGAATTAGATTGCAAATTAGAGTTATGGATTACAGTGGCGAAGTAGAGAGTTGTGAATTAAAGAGCTATGGATTAGAGAGTTGCGGATTAGGGAGTTGAGGATTAAAGAGTTGCGGATTAGGAAATTGCAGATTGGGAAGTTGTGGATTAATGTTAATTGAAACCAGCTAAATTTAAATATCGACCTTAGGCGATTTTCTTTCACTTGCTTGTTTGAGTATTAGCCGGAGCCCCTCCAGGGTCATGAATTGCCAAAAAAGGTCATGAATGTCATGAAAAAGTAATGAATTTGTGTTTAAGATTATGAATTTTGGTGGTCCAAAACAATGGGCATAAACAATTGACACAATTAATCAATTCTTTGCAGCCATTCGATTTTTTAATCGATTTATCATAATATTAGGGCTTCTGAACTTTTTTTGTTAGAAATTGAGCTCTACGGTGAGGTATTAATCCCACCTCAAAAACCTATCAATCTGTCTTGAAACATGCAAAGCATGTTATAGCTAATCTAGTAACTTTTCATTTCGTGAACTGGATTTGAATCCCAGTGAAATAAGCTGTTTTTAAATGACTCACTATTCATGGCTCACTTTAAGCTATCAGTTTCACCTTAAAACTTGCTGCTATTCTAATGACATAATTACACTGATTCAATGCTACTTTCCCAATTTATGGACTTAGATTCCATTCTTGAAGAACAAAATTGGTCATGACTTGGCAGTCACATACAGCTATCTGTCCCATCTCCAATAATCTAAGTGATCTTGGAGTATATGACTCAAAAGAGAATGCTGATAAATTACTGGATGCTTTTAGCATCATGGAGAGAGTGTATATAACTGTGATTTTAATCGGAATCTTTTTCTGGGGTCTGGTATACTTTTTGAGTGTATAATCGGGCATTTGGCCCAATTGCATACTCAAAAAAAATGTCAAAGCAAATAGTTGAACCTTAAAAAAATTTTGCAAAAAAGTTAGAGAAAAATTTACTAAGATCTCGTTTAGGAAAAAGTGACACTTTGATTTTAAAAATCGCATATCATCCCCATTAGCCAAAACGTGATAGGTGGAGTGAGAGGGGTACATTTTAAATAAACTTTACCTCATTAAACCAAAGATTGGAATGTAGCACAGCCTGGTAATAAAAATAACCGCAAAGAAATGGTCCTCAATTGACTTCACATCCGACATATACTCCCACCAACATCTTTTGAAGTGGGGAAAACACCTTGGTGTGTGCCAATGTAACCAACCCTTAATGTTTTATGTACCTGAGCTATTTGTAAACATCTTACTGTCAACAGTCACTAACTTTTAACTGAAATGATTTTACCCTTGGTGACATTTTTTTCGATTCTTTTGATCATGAAATCATTTTTGATTTTTTATCTGATATTGTTTTGTTTGGTCTCATCTGATTTTATTGCTTCGTTTGTTTTTAATATGTTTAATACACTTGCTGCCCTTTTGTATGAGATGTAATGTACTTCTTACTTTAAAACTATATGTACTACTTCACCTTGTTTGGTAAAGCACCTTGCTCTAAAAAATCAGTTAACCAACCAACTAAAAATGACACTTAAGAAGGGTATTAACTGTAGAGGGAGCAAGAGATCAGGGAATTTCATTCACATCACCTTAATGATTTATTTGTTAAAGTGAGCCTAGTTCTCAAAACATTGCATGCTTCTTTTGCAGCTCCATCAATGACACATCACCTCACTATGGGTTAACTACCACATTGTATTCAAACCCATGTCAGCAATGAAATTAATTCCTCATAATCAATATACATGCCATTAAACAATAAGGGCAGCAGTATTTTTTCAAATCTACAATGTTATCGCAGACCAAGGTCTCAGTCAAAGGTCAAAGTCAAGTATCTGCTAATGATGTATATCTACCTGTTTTAGGCCTGCCACAGACTTTTCAAAACTTGTAGAAGAGCAAAAGAAATTCGAGAAGGAACGCAATTTTCAATGGCAACAACAACGGCTGAAACAATTTACCGTAGCAGGTAAAAAGGGGAGTTTAAATGCTGATAGTTTGCTGGATAGTATGTTTGGAAAGCCTGATTTGAAAAAAGGAAATGCAAAGCAGCTTCCAAATGAGTGTAAGGTGTTTACTATCATCAAAAAGTTATTTATAATTGCATGTATACTATACTAACATATACTATTTTGGTATAAAAAGAATTAATCATGTAATATTAAAAAGACTTTAATTCAGAGATTGATGTTTTTTATCGTTAAATTTATTCTGTTCTTATTCTTTAGCAAACACAGATTGCAAAACAAAACAGGTAGTTACTGTTCCCAAATCAATCAAATCCGTGTCGCAACCTCTCCATCATGAAATGGTGAAATCGGAAATGATTTGTATTTCTACAAGTGAATCGAAAGAAAAATCTGTGACAGATCCTAAGAGTAAGATTTCAAATAATTTTTTGTTATTATAAATATACACTGGCACTTAAAATTACAGAATAATCTACAAACATATATGTATGCAGGGAAATGCAATTAAATTTAGTTGATATGTGAAGCCATTTTTCTTCAACCGAGAATCTGGGGGTTTAGTACTCTTGGAAAAACTTTGGGTTCTAGCCCATCATCATTGTCCTTGTGCCATAAGACATTGGGAATCTTCCTTCTTTCAGAGAGGAAAAACCCACATTCATTTCCAGTTGTTTTATTACAAACTTCATTAATAGGTACACTCACAGTGCTGGTGTAGAGGGCTCATGTTATGTGGAAGGAAGGGATCATATTGCTATTATTGTACAGTTTGACATGGAGTCAGAAGATGGTTCATGTTGGAATTGCAATAGGACTCACTTATAAAGAGGATGCATTTAGTGAGGAAAATACGTATTTTGTTTGGTATAATTATTAAAGATGTTAAGGTATTATTACCCTCCGCAGGGATAACACAATTGCCAAATATGGTCAACACAAGAAAGCCTCCGGGGCGAGAATTTTGTGAGTTTTCGTGGGGGAATTTATTATACAATAATTTTTGCCACCCACGTATTAATTACAGCTCAAACTAGAGCTTGTGTAATTTTGGAGAAAAAGAGACGCTTTCCCCATCCTGGATTCGAACCAGGGTCCCTCCGTTTAGCCCGGAGTGTCTTGGACCGCTAGACGAATGAGGACAGGAAACAACGCTCTCTTTCTCCGTATGTAAAGATGTTAAGGTATTATTACCCTCCGCAGGGATAACACAATTGCCAAATATGGTCAACACAAGAAAGCCTCCGGGGCGAGATTTTTGTGAGTTTTTTAGTGTGAGCCTCTTTTTGTGACTCCATGGAATAATGCGAATCGAAAGATTGGACAAAGCAAACTACGAAACATGGCACATCCAAATGAAGGCAATTTTCATCAAGAATGATTTGTGGGAATATATTGAATATATTGAAAATGGATTGAAATCCAATCCTGTGGATGGAGATAAAAATTCGATGGAAAATTAACGTAAGTGGAAAAAGATGGACAAAAAGGCGAAGGCTGAGATTGTACTATGCATTTCCCCATCAGAGTTGAAGCAAGTCAAGAATTGTACAACGTCGCACAATATTTGGAAGTAATTAAAAGAGACATATCAGTCAAAAGGACCAGCTCAAAAAGCCACGCTGTTGAAATCACTGATACACCACAAAATGGCGAACCCCTCTAATGATATATGTGACCATGTGCGAGAATTCTTCGATATTGTGGATAAGTTGTCTGACGTGGACATCTCAATAGACAAAGACCTACTGTCTGTGATGCTTCTACACAGCCTTCCAGCGAAGTTTGAGAACTTTAGGTGTGCGATAGAATCACGAGACATGCTTCCAATGCCAGGTTCACTCAAAATCAAGACCATCGAAGAGAGTGACTCACGACGCCATGACAGCGAGCATGCATCGAGTGCTTCTGCCGCCAACCATTTTCGACAAAAGAAAGCATGGAATAAATCTGCAAAGTTTCAGAAAGATAAAAATGAATACCCAAGAAATAGTGGTGATAATTTGAGAATCAAATTTTGCAAGTGTCAATTTATGGGACACAAATCCTTTCAGTGTGACAATCGATGGAAAAACAATGGGAGCCGTAATAAAGACAGAATTGGACTACTAACAAGTGAAAGAATCAGTGAAGATGATGTACTTTTCACGAACCATGCGGATATATCGAAACCTATGGTGCCTGGATAGCAGATGCACAAGGCATCTTTGCAATAACGACTCATATTTTAATGTGCTACAAAACACCGATATTGCAACAGTGAACCTAGCCAACGATGTAACGACTGATATCAAGGGATTCGGAAAAGCAATCATGCAGGCCGAAGTAAATCAAAAAATTCAAGAAGTGGATGTACACGATGCGTTATTCATGCCCGCATTACGAACAAATTTGTTTTCGGTGGCAAAGATGTGTGACCGAGGATTCACAGTGACATTCGAGCATGACAAGGTAACGATAAAGGATCGGAAGGCCTGCTTCAAACTGTTAGTGGATAGGAGAGACAATTTGTACTACTTGCGGGTCAAAAATACTAGTATAGGGTATGAGACTCAACATGCAAGCGAATCCATGGATAGTTCAAGTAAGGCGGACAACGTGAAAAGGTGGCATTTTAGGATGGGTCACCTAAATGTAAAACACCTCTTAAAATACGATAATTTTTGCCACCCACGTTCATATAGCTCAAACTAGAGCTTTTTTTATATTTGGAGAAAAAGAGGCGCCGTCCTCATCCTGGATTCGAACCAGGGTCCCCGCATTGAGCACGCGGTGTCTTGACCTACTAGACGAACGAGGACAAGAACAAACGCATTTTTCTCCGTATATTAGGATGTAAGATATTATTACCCTTCACAGGGATAACACAATTGCCAAATAATGGTCAACACAGAAAAGCCTCTGGGGCGAGATTTTTGTGGGGTATTTATTATACAATAATTTGACCTCTTAGAATCATCAGGGAAGGGAAACATCAGGGGTATAAAAATTGATAAATCATTGAAAGGTTTCAATTGTGAAGTATATGCGCGAGAAATAAATTAACGTGCACCCCATTTCCAAAACGATCGGAAAGAGCTACAAGATTGTTAGATATTGTGCATACTGACCTCTGTGGACCCATGAGAGTGTCATTGATCATTGGTTAGTATACTTCATTACCTTTATTGACGATTATTTTAGATACTGTGTTGTAAAATTTCTAAGATATAGAAACAAGGCTTTGAATGCCTTCAAAGAAATTGTCCCTGTGGGAAAATTAAAAAGGGTTCTAAGATTAAGGCACTCATGAGTGATAATGGGGGGGAGTTCCCGAATAGAGAGTTTGATGATTTATTAAAAATAAACTTAATCGAAAGAAGGGTAACCCTACTGTCCAGAACAACGCAGGGTAGCTGAACGCAAAGATAGAACAAGCCTAGTAAGCCAATGCCTTGTGTGATGCAATCTAATGCAGAAGTTGAGTTATTGTTGGAAAATGAACCCATTCAGCGAGCGTTAGTTGACCCCCTGGAGTGCAGAGCCAAGATAACCACCTATGACGTGGGCGGGGAGACGGGAGTGGAAAGTGACCCCATTGATCATGGAGGTGAGCCTATAGGTGAACGAGAAGAGTTTGATTTAAAAAAAAACCATCTGTTGTGATAGAAATACTATCGCACTACAAAGTAGACAGAAACATTACAAGTCATGTGTCAATCCATGTAAATGTTGATTTCTTCGGAGCCGAGATATCCATTCAAAGTGCGCTGAAGGGCCCCGAGTTTTCAGAATTGTATATGGCGCTAGTCTGTGAAGTGAATAGTGTTTTAAATAATACCTTTGTGTTAGTTGATAGGTCCCGTTCTAGAAAATGATTAGGGAGTCGATTCATATTGACAAAAAAGTTTAATCCGAACGGATCTCTCTGCAAACGTAAGGCGAGATCCATAGCAAGGGGATTTAACCAAAATCTGGGTATTCATTTTAATGAAACCTTTGGCCCAGTAGCACGACAGGGATCCATTCGACTAATGGGGGCCCCTGGCGATGAAGCTTGGAATTAAAATCCACCAGTTCAACGTAACAATGGCGTGTTTGAATGGGATTCTCGAAGAAGAGATATTCATGGAATGTCCCGAATACTTTCAAGAAGTCCTCACTAAAATAACAATGAGTAGCAAATTGGATAGCGATATTGAAAAAAAGGCGTCCAAAAATTTTAGAGTTTCTAAATGGAGAGAAAATATTGCTGTTGCAGAGGTCGTTATATGGCCTCAAACATGCTGGACGTTGTTGGAATAAGAGATTAAATGATATCATAGAGGCATTTGGGGCGATACGAACCCATGCTTACCCATACATGTATTATGTCAGAGAGGAAGGGCAACTAACTGCCATACTGGCATATGTTGATGACATATTATTTATGTCACAACATTCCCATAAATTAAGGAAATTTGAAAGTCACCTCAGAGAGGAACTGGTGGTAAAGTATAGTTGCATAGGAAAATATTGTTTAAGAATAAATTTTCGCCAAGAAAAGGGTGTGATATCCATGAGCCAACAAAGTTACGTAAGAGAGTTACTGAAACGTTTTAACATGTTGGAAACAAAACCAGTTGCAAGCCCCATGGATGTGAGTGTTAGATTGGAAAGGGCAAAGAACCGTGAGAAAGGGGCGTTCCCATATCGAGAGCTAGTTGGAGGATTAATGTATATGGCGACTTCTACTCGACCCGATGTCACCAATGCTGTCAGTCAATTGAGCCAGTATTTGAATTTTGACAATTCACATTTGATAGCTGCAAAACATGTTGGGGTATCTGAAGAAAATCATTAACTTCGGACTAGTTTTTAGATACACCAACACACCATTATTTGGATTTACCGATTCAGACTGGGGAAATCATGTGAGTGATCAGAAATCGTATGCAGGATATTGTTACATACTAAGCGGAAGTCCCATAAGCTGGGATAGCCATAAACAGTGCACTGTGGCACTCTCATCTACCAAGGTGGAATGCATGGTTATCCGATGGTACAAAAGAGGCCATTTACCTTTCCGGACTAATTAATGAGTTATGTAATAGCCATTTGAAAAATATAAATGTGTTTGTTGATAATATTAGAGCTATCATAAAAGGACAAAACATGTTGATGTTTGGCACCATTTTGTGAGAGAAGCTCTAATTAAAGGTCAAATCGAGCTTAACTATGTACCCACTGAGAGCATGGGAGCAGATATCTTAACCAAGGCATTGTCTTCTCCCAAGCATAATAATTGTTTAAAGGCAATTGGTGTCAAGGATACTGATTTGTATTTTGGGTAATTATGCATATAGTGTGGGGTTATGATGTACTGTATTCACTATATACTTGTTACCTACATAGTGTAAGGTGCTGTACCTGGGCGTGATGCATGCGCTGCACCTTATAACATGCGACTAGAAACCTGTTCTCTGGTGTCTCTCACTTGCTTGCAAATCGCTGGTCTGAGAGGACTATCCCTCTCCTTCTGTACTGTACGTATGTGTGTTGAAATGTGGACAACCTAGCTTGCAGAGCTCATGCTATGTTAATAAAGCGTTATGTTTCT
The DNA here is from genome assembly GCA_006491805.2 of Dysdera silvatica. NCBI lineage: Eukaryota > Metazoa > Arthropoda > Arachnida > Araneae > Dysderidae > Dysdera > Dysdera silvatica. The sequence continues at coordinate 5,874,348 of QLNU02015003.1, read as the reverse complement.
CATCCTCAATCTGTATGGACTTCTGCTGAACCTAACAGAAAGCAGAGTGAATATTAAGTTTTGTATAAAGTGAAATGAAATGTTTACTGAAACATTAAATATTATGCAAGTGGGATATGGGGGCAAAGCATCATCAAAAACAATTATATACGAGTGGTTTAACATATTTAAAATAAGGTGTGAAATGCTGTAAGACGATGAACAGATCAAGAGGCCAACAATCAATCTAGCTGATGAAAACATTGAAAAAACTCTCGTTTTGCTGAAGAAAGACAACTGGTTGTCTGTAAGTCTGATTCAGGATGTTACGAAGATCAGTAAGTCTGAAGTTTATCGGGTTTTGACTGGGAACTTGAACACGTGAAAGGCCTGTGCATGATTTGTTCCTCACTTGCTAACAGAGGATCAAAAGGGAGCCAACTTCTTCATGCTCAAGACATTATTTCTTCTGCCAAGGAAGATCCAGCCTTCTTGAAAACTATCATTACTAGCAATGAAACATTGTATTTTCACTATAAGCTACTCACAGAATACCTGAGCTCAGAATGGAAAATTGGATGAGTCAGTCCAAAGAAAGTGTGCTTGCAAAAATGATGAGTGGATGCAATGCTCATCACTTCATTTGATTCCAGTAGACTGATACATCAGGAGTTCATTCCATCAGGCTAGATAATAAATGGGGATTATTGCCTGGGAGTTACGGAAAGTTTAATCACGAGAATCAATCAGATTTGCCCATGATACCAAGCACATGGCAACTGGTTGCTTCTTCACGACAATACCCTGGCTCACAAATGCATAGCTGTGAGTAATTTTCTCACCTCAAAATCAATCTCTGTCATCTATCATCTTCCCCAGATTTGGTGTCATGTGACTATTTCCTGTTTCCGAAATTAAAATTATAGTTAAAGGGTAAGTTTTTTGATGATACTACCAGCATCCAAAAAACTGTGACTTTTAATATGTCCAGTGTTTCCAAAGATGATGTTCAAAACTGCTTGACTGTTGTAACGAATGTATTACGTCAAAAGGAATGTGTTTTAAATAATTTTAAATAAAAGTTTTCATTTGTTAAAATACATCATGAGTTACATTGAAAATTTGAAAACTTTTGTGCCTGGCACTATGTAAGTTCCTTTATATCTATTTTTTTCTTGTTTAGCTTATTATGCTTAAACTGAAGTGATAATGCTATACTTTGTTCATTAAACTTTGGCCCTGCAGTGGCGCATGGTGATGACATGTTCGAATAGTGTGCTGTTAATCCGGGTGCGACTCCTAACAGTATGAAGAACACTTACTCAGAGATCTCATAAAGATCGCACTGCTCATTGTAGTCCGGGGTTTGGTTCCCTAGGCCTTAAGAGGTTTGGATTCCTCGGAAAACCGGAGATCCCGGCGCAGCATGACCATTATAGTCCTTAAGCCGTAAAAGTGCAAACAAACAAACATCATTAAACTTTAAAAAATTCAGAGTTGAACGTTATTACATGCATGTTGCTTTCATATATGTTACCTATACAGACTTTATTTTCCAAATTTGGAATTTTAAATTTCAAAGGAAATCTATTGATCATTCTCATTGGTCCCAAACTTTCACTATATACAGGTCCTACTGTAATTTATGTGTATTAAATGTATGTTCATGTTATCGAGGTTTGATTGATTGATTGATTGTTTGGCTTTTTTATGGCGCAAGAGCATCTGGGCTATACTGCGCCAAACATGGTATATCGAGGTTTGACTGTAATATAATTATGGCACATATCTTACTGCATAGAAATATTAAGTATCAGAAGATGCATGCTATTTTGTATCTACAGTTTTTATCACTTTTTACTCTTAGTTTCCAGTGAAAATATAAGCTCTTGATAAACATCGAAAATCTCTGTTGACTTTTGTCACAGCCTTTTAATGCTTATTGGTGTTGACTGTGAATAACTATCTATCTCCTTTGTAGAACTTGAGAACATGATGCTTCAGTGCTCAAGCTTATCAGGGCCACAAAGAGCAAAGGGCTTCCAGAAACCTCTGGTCAAAGAAATTTCCAGAATGCCACAAAATACCAAAACTTTTTCAACAAGCCAAAAAGCCGTAAATTGGACAGATATTCAAGGCTTGGAGAATGTCTTTTCAGAGCCGGGATTAAGTAATAAATTATTTTTATTTATATTAATGTGTTTTTTCAATTAATAGTTAACGTACAAGTTTTATATGCTGTTTTTAAATCTTCACTATTTTATGAATTGTTCTTTAATCTCTTAAAGCGATCCTCTGTAGTTACTTGCTTCTATAAGAAAGAAGGTTTTTGCTTGAGTTCATCCTTCTATGTTTTTAATTGATTGTATCGGCATTATCCTTGGCATTATTATTAAATCAAATTTTAGCTGTTATTATATTTGTCAAGTTAGCTGCACATAGAAATATCTTATCTATAAGTATAATCAGGGGCCGACAAATCCAAGTTGCCTGGTCGCCATGGTGCCTGAAAAAATTTTACCTAGTGCCTGAATTTTTAAATTCAGTTCTAAAAACATTCTTATAATACTTGTCTTGTAATTATTGTAATATCTTGTATGTAAGTTCCGTTACATAAATTTGGGCACTACCGTCGAAACGCTGGATTCACAAATGAAATCGTGGATTTCTTCCTAACATTTACAATGGTTGTCTTAAAACTTACAATTTTTTTCCCTTTCCAAGTAAACATATTCATGATTAGAACAGTTCATGGTTGCAGTCTCTTTAGCATATTTACGATGTTGATAATTGGTCTAAAGCATCAAAATTAACGGTAGCCTATCCATGTGGATTTGTGTGCCGATATTACTTTGTAAGACAAAATTAAATAAAAGACAAATGACACTTTAAATGGGCCTCCAATAATGGACTTTGATCCAACCAAATCCATTGATTGTTGGTATTTTGGTAGAAAATCAAATAGATACATATAATTTAATTTTGTAAGGCTGGGTTACAGCTGACTGATAGCTATTTGGGTTAGTACCTGTTAAAAATTAGTTACTTTTAATCCAATTTTGTACTATATATATACAGGGTTTGTCCCAGAAGTTCCCGGAATGATTTTTTGTAGTTGGCAACGCTGGCTGACGGGGCGGAGAAGTTGGTGGGGGATCTGAGCTTGGAAACGAGACCGGTATCAGTCGCCTGCGGGCAGTTGTTGAGGCAGGGTCACGCTCCGCGCAGAGGTATCTACTGCACCCTCGTCGATCAAAAAATGGACCAGTTTTTGGAGCAGCGTTATGCAATCAAATTTTGTGTGAAACTGGGTAAAAACGGGGCGGAGACACTCGAAATGCTTCGGAAAGCCTACGGTGACGGGGCGATGAAAAAAAGCCAAACTTTCATGTGGCACAAGCGGTTCCGGGAAGGTCGGGAGTCCGTCAACGACGACGACCGCTCTGGACGCCCGTCGACATCACAAACGGACGACTCGGTGCAAAAAGTGCGTCAAGTTTTGGACAATGACCGACGATTAAGTGTTCGGGTGATTGCAGAGGAGTGTGGAATACCCAAAACAATCGTTCATCGCATTTTAACGGAGGATCTTCAAATGAGGAAAGTCTGCTCGAAAATGGTGCCAAAAGTCCTGACGAGTGAGATGAAGGAGCAGCGTTTGTTGAAGTGCCAGGAATTGCATGAACGCTACGAAACGGACCCAGAATTTTTGGACAGAGTGATCACAGGGGACGAGACGTGGATTTTTCAGTACGATCCCGAATCAAAGCGCCAGAGCAGCGAGTGGCACACCAAGGAGTCTCCTCGCCCGAAAAAAGCAAGGATGAGCAAATCGCGAATCAAGGCAATGCTCATTGTGTTTTTTGACAGAAAAGGTGTAGTTCACAGTGAATTCGTGCCACAAGGACAAACAGTCAACAAGGAGTTTTACTGTGAAGTGCTCAAACGGTTGCGCAACAGGGTTCGACGCGTCCGAAACGAAATTCGCGACAATTGGATCTTGCACCATGACAACGCGTCAACCCACACCGCGCTCATTGTCTCCGAGTTGCTGGCCAAAATGGGTGTGGCAACGCTGCCCCAGCCGCCGTACAGCCCCGATCTGGCACCAGCGGATTTCTTTTTGTTCCCAAGGATCAAAAGAACCCTGAAAGGAACTCGGCATGGGACGCTGGAGGCGGTAAAAGCAGCCGCGACGACCTCACTGAAGGAGATTCCCGTTGACGACTTCCAGGGCGCCTTCAATGATTGGGTGAAGCGTTGGCAACGGTGCATCGAAGCAGGGGGAGAATACTTTGAAAAGTTCTGAAAAGATTGTAAACTGATATTGAATAAATGATTTTAAAAAAAATCATTCCGGGAACTTTTGGGACAAACCCTGTATATATATATATATATATACATATAGTGGTGTAGCTATGGTAAAAGAAGTGCCCTGGCAATCCCTTTTTACGAGTGTGCTGTTGGCTTCTGAGAAAAAGTGGGTTGGCCCCTGAATTTTGTTTAATTTTGTCTACCTCCGAGTATAATAATGCCCAAAACCATGCTAAAAATAATCCCAGCACTGCCCATTAAAAGCAATGAAGGTATGGACTGCAGCAACTACTATCATTCTTACAAAAGCTTATGTCCAAAGCAGAGATGGACAAAAGCATTCTATATTGCAAATCTATTGTGTAATTCTCATTCTTTTAAAAGTGTATATTCCTCATAATCGTGGATTCTTTTTTGAATCATTCACAAAATGTGAGTAATCATTCTGGTTCACTGGATGAAAATGATTTAACGAATAGGTCAATGTTCTCATCCACTTTAAAAGAAGCTATTCCTCATTCATTTCACACAGACAGAATGAATCAATAATTCTGCTCCCCTTATATGGATTAACAGAATCAGGTTCATCGAGTTGGTGATTTGTACATCTCTAGTCTGAAATCGATCTCTCCATGATATCAAACATCTATTCACAAAGAAGATTATGTTTGAAAATAATGTATATGTGAGACTTCCATTACAAAGGAATATCTTAAATATATAATTTCTGATATTGAGGTTAATATACTGCCCCATATAATAATAATAATAATAATAGTTATATAAAACTAGAATATACAATAGACTTATACTCTGCATAAAGGAATACTTAACAATGGGATCAGCAATCTCATCATTGTATGTCTAGATTGGGCTATTATTGTTTCCTTAATTTCTGTGTAATTTTAAGATCTCTTGCAATGTTCCCTTGTTTCTTTGTGTTTAGGATAGCACACTTGGCAACATAAATAATTTGACTACTATCCGATAGAATTTGTGGCAAACTCGGAACAGTGTGTCATATGTGTGTGTTCTTGCAGTGTTCATCTATTATCATTATAATAGATCGGCGTCTGTCTGATGACGTGAGTGTGGCATGTTAGTAGCATCTGTCTGATAACATGAATGTGCCATTTCATTGGCTCTGGGGAACAGTCGCTTGTCATCATACAGAAGAAGAAGTTAAAACACAATAATTAAATCTTAAGAAGTAGATTTTGTAACCCCCTGACGAAGTTCTTCCATTTCTAATTTTGCATTTGGCCATACAAGCTTTCCTTCAACTAATGAACAAAATTTAGAATTAGTTTGAATTGTAATGTAAAACATTATGAAGGTATTTTCCACCAATTTCCATTATAAATAGTATGATTCTTAAACAAAATGAGACAAGCCTTCATTATTTGTATAGTCATACCTGAGATTATTTTTACCATAAGATTACCCATATTTGTATAAAATATAAATGTGCATTTTTTTTGAAAGGGTTTCCTCCATGGTGTAAGAAAGAAGCCGTTCCTCCATTATACCAGCAGGTGGAGAAGATTGTTACAAATGATGATAGTCATGCTCCTGATACGAATCTGCTGTTTCCAATCCTTCTGTCATCTGGTCTGACCCAGAAGTCTCTTGGAGAAATCTGGGAGCTGGTGAATGTAACGACTCCCGGTCAACTTGCCAATGAGGAAATGTATGCCGCTTTGGCCCTCATAGCTGTCGTACAGGTGAACATGTTTTTGAAATATATTAACTTTTAAGGCTCAAAACTGTTAATTGTATATTGTCATAGTATTAGCAATAATAGTAGAATGCATATTGTTTTTTTATATTTAAATCAAGGTTAGAATGTACTCTCTTAGCCGAAACATTGTTCTGAAATTTGATTCAGACATTCGTCTCATCTCATATGACTTGTCGCCTTTGGAATGAAGCTTTGCAGTGCTTTAATTAATACTTTTGTCATTTGGTTTCCTTATACCACTCACTTACCCACCAACTTGTACGATTAGGCTGTAAGACGTGCAGACAAGCTGAATTTTAAGATTATTGCAGATAATCGGTAAATTGTACATTTCTGTACAAAATTTATGAATTATTCGCAAAACGTGATCTTTTCTTTCAGAAATAAAACAAATAGCCGGTCCTTTTTCAGAAATTTTTTAACTACCTCAACTGGCTTTGATCTACTCTTACGAAGCCTCCTGCACTGAAGTATCTGGGGTCTGCTGCAGCAAATCTGCGTAAATGGCTCATGTCTTGTAGAAAAATTTAGCCTCTGTTACAGTATCTCCTTCAAGTACTTCTTTGTCAACTACAAAAGCAGCTGGTTCTCCATCTTTTCATGTACAGAATTGTGTAGTTTTGAAATAATTTTACTGTCCTTAGCTCAAGTTACAGACTTTATTGGATCTTTCTGCTCCAGAATAGTACACATTGTAAAAGTAGTGTGATCGTACTGCATTGCCAAGTCTATTACTCTTACACCGTATTCGAACCAGGAACCCAATGTATGATCCATTGTGCCTTTACCTGCTTAGCATGAAGTTGTAGTGTAAATTTAAGCGTGGGTGTCAAAAATTGTTATCTATAAAATTCTCTATGAAACGATTACAAAAAACATGCTCCGGTGGCTTTGTGTATTGGTCGTAAAATTGTCAATTGAGCTAATCCTGTGAAGGATAGTAATATCTTACATAAAAAATACTGTCCAAAACTAATGAACACAATATTTTATATAAATCGAACACTACGCAGATTAAATCAAACAACAATGTCAATCAATCAACGTTTATTGGCGTAGTGATACCAACGCCGATGGTATGGCGTGATTAGATGGTGAAACGTTCGAAAGAAAATAAATATTTCTGCCTTCGGTGGGACCTGAACCCACGACCTTCCACTTGCCGGGCGGAGGCTCTACCCACTGAGCTACGAAGGACATACAAAAGGAAACAGTTTATATAATGCTCAGAAGAGATTATATATTGTCCTTCGTGAGCTCAGTGGGTGGAGCTCAACCGCTAGTGTAAAGGTCGTGGGTTCAGGTCCCATCGAACGCAGAAATATTTATTTTCTTTCGAACGTTTCACCATCTAATCACGCCATAACATCGGCGCTGGTATCACTACGCCAATAAACGTTGATTGTTTGACATTGTTGTTTAAACACAATATTGTCAACAGTTTAAATTATTAATGTCTTTAACAGCTGTTTCAATAGCACATGCTTACTTCCTTTGGAACGGAACACAATTCGTCATTTGGGAGAAAAATAACAAGTATGTAAGTTTATAGCAACATCCCTTGTTGTGACGTGAATGAAAGTAGGCAAAAAAATTGCCTGTAAAAGAATTGTAGCATGCAGGAAGTTTCGTAGCAAGTAGTCAGCTTTAATGCACAAGATATGCTGAAGGGTAAAATTTTAAAAGCAAGAAAATACATGAAAATTATTAAACAACCTGGGAAATATTTTTTTGTAACATTCCGAGGAGAAATATACACTTTCACCTGGTCATTTGTAATGTCTTTGGCCGTTAGGAAAAAATATATATATAACACTTCAAAAAGTAAGTAATAATAAAGTGTGACTGAATGTGAGCATGGGTGCCACTCTTCTGTCCTGAGGATGGAAATTCATCTTTCGAATCTTTTAAAAGCCCGTACAGACAGTTGGGTTTTTGTTTCTTACAGTCCCCCTTTTATTTTTGTACCCTTAGTGTACCTTGAATTTCAGTCTTAGTCCAAGCACCCTGGTGTCACCCATGAATGTGAACCTTTTCAAGTCTAACATTGGAAATGAAAAAACTGTGGTTTACTTGCCAACAATGCTTCGCTAGAGGTGATTTTAAAACTTTCTGTTTCCGAATATAATTATCATGTTGCTTGACCCTGTACTGTAATATTCTGCGTTTCTGCCTAATATGACGTTTTCTGAAGTGCAAAGGTTTTCATTACAAAACAATTTATTCAAAGATATCAATGATCTCGCAATAGGTATGCTGCTTTCTCCTTTTCTTTGTGCAGTTTATATGCATTATGTTGAGGGAAATACCACTAATTTTCTTTTGTTTAAATGTTGATTTTGATACATCGATGGTATATTTACTATCCTGTCTTACGAGCAGGTGAACATTGATAGTACACTTAATCAAATAAATCTATTTGTTCAATTCACGGTTGAAGTGGAACAGAACTTTCAACTGGATTTCTCAGATGTACTTATAACTCAGTCATTTTTAGTATTTCAGACAAGTGTATTTCATAAGCTGCCTTATACCATATGCAACTTCTGGCCACCCACAATCACAAAAGAGATGAGTTCATTTTTCTAGCTAGCATCCAGAGCTCTCACATCATAATCTTCACTAGAAGCACTTACCTGTGAAATGATACACCTTGAGAAGATTTCCAAACGCTGTGGATACGAGTCAGTTATCGACCATGCTGTTAATAAATTTTTAAGAAGATATCTTTCATCCTCCATGGCCCTGTGGTGACATGTTCACCTACCATGTCCTTAACCCAGATTTGACTCCCAGTGATGCCAAATAAAAATAGAAGTGTTCTTACCAACTAACTTCTCACTGTACTTCATGGATTGGTTCTCTAGGCTTAAGAGGTTTATATTTCTCAGAAAATTGTAGGTTCCAGGACAACATTCTCTTGGCTATCCTTGTGCCTTAAAATGTAAATGATGTACCAACTTCCATGTTTTCTCAGGACTCTTCTCCACCTAAAGAGAGAAATTTGTATCCCCTTTCATCTCTAATGTTGCCTCCGAGATTGCTTCCATCCTGTAGAGATTCAAGTTCCGGATTGTTTTCACTTCTATCAATAAAATGGGTATCACCCAATGTGAAGACATCATTCTGGACTCTGGGTAATTGTGGTGTCTACAAGATGGAATATGAAGACAGCTGAAAATGTTGTATTAGACAGACACACAGAGCACTATGATGCAAGGTCAAGGAACATCAAAATTAAGTCTCGAACTACACTTTCTAAAGCCATCCCTAGCAAAACATTGTTTGCAACTGAACCACTTCTTTTCCTTTTTCAAATTTAGGGTTCTTGAAAAATTCACGTTCATTTGGACCTTAATTTTTTTTTCTAAATGTATATTTTTCTAATGGGAAAATACACTGTCAGTGATGTGGGCGAAAATGTATTTCTCCCAAAACGTTACAAAAAAATTTTCCCCAGGTTGTTTAATAATTTTCATGTACAATAAAACCTGCCTAGAGTGACCACCTTTGGGGCTGCACTGTGATGCTCACCGTAGACAGGTAGTCACTATACATGACAGACTTTGGTATAGACAAGTTCCTACCAGCTCTCTCTCTTATAAAAAGTGGTCACTTTATCAGGTTCTACTACATTTTCGTGTTGTTCTTAAAACTTTTACCCTTCAACAATGCACATTGAAGCTGACTATTTGGTCTGAAACTTTCTACACATCACAATGCTTTTGCAACTAATGGTACCTCTAGTTTTGTTCATGCCATAACAAGAAATGTCACCATAGACCTACATGCTTGTTAATTTTCCCCCAAACAGTGGATTTATAACCCGCATGGTGGCAGTGTTGGCTGGCATGTTTAGTCAACGATTTATCTGTGTTTTGTTCTGAAGAAAGTAGCATATGCTACACTGAAACAGCTGTTAAGGATATTAGTAAATTTTAAATGCAGCAATATTGTTCACTGTTTAATAGTCACACTTCTCTAATTATATTTCCTGTCTTTATTAAATTATAAGTTACTTTTTTATATCCCAATGCTGTATCTTAGTTGATGATACTCAATTGTTATGTCAAACAAAATTACTGTGAACAACTTTTATATTCGGAAGAAATGCTACATAAATATATGCATTTTTTATAGGCTGGGCACCGTGTTACTGATCTCAGCATTTTGCATCGACTGCCTTCATGTCCAGTTCCCATTCTGCAGTGCTTTCAACCTCCATCGTCGATTCCTGAATCAACTTCAACTGCACCCATCAGCAAGAGCACTGCAAACTCTCCAACATCTAACAGTGATCCTCTACCACCTGAAAATTCAAAATTATCAGAATCTACTGACGTGCCGAAACCTAGTACTATTAGGCCTGCCTATATACCCTTAGTGAAAAATTCCAATACTGGTGCCGTGCCAAAACCACTATCTCCTTGGAGTCCATTTGGAGCATCAGGTAATTCTAAGTGCTCAAAGAATTTTTCATTAACTCAATCTTTAGCTATATGACACAGTTTTTAAAGCAATCTATACTCATCTACCATTTATTCTCAATAGTTTGATCATGACAATGTTGTAGCACAAGCATGTCAAAGTCTTAACACTGGCCAAATAAACAAAGTTTGAGTTTATGTGGGCCACAAAAAAAAAATGTAGGTTTATTTCGAAAAGTATTTTAAAAAAAGATAAAAGTCATGTTTTCTTCCTGACACTTGGCATTTCTTCTTTCTTGTTAGCTTTCGTACTTCAGGGCAAACTTGGTTCTTAGTTATTACTTTCAAAACTGACCCAAGGTGAATGTCAGTAATTCTGTATCTGACAAGAGTCGTATTTCCTTTTATAATTGTAAATAACTGCTCATACAGATAAGTACTTCCAAACATGGAAATAATTTCACATGCAAATTTTCAAGTACAGCCAAACTCGCTTATAATGAGCGTGAAGGGACCTCGATATTTGCTCATTATAACAGAGTGCTCGTAAAAAACGGGTTCGTGAAAAAATCATAAAAATTCCTACATACTTACTATATTATATATACTTACTTTATTTCTGTACAGTACAAAAGAAGTTGGCTAATTTGCTTTGAACTGTCTTATTGTCTCTTTCTTGTATTATTGTTCTTCGGAGAAGACTCACGGATGATAAATGGAACTATTATAAATAACTTGAGATATGCTGATGATATGGTAATAATGGCTACCTCAAATAAAGATTTGCAGGTGCTCATCAATGAAATTGATACAACAAGCGAAAAAATGGAACTCACCATTAATGTGTAGAAAACGAAAACTATGTGTCTTAGCAGAAAAAACTTCAACATCACTGCCCATTGTAAAAGCATGGCCATAGAACAAGTTAATACTTTTTTTTTGCTATTTAGGAAACCATTTTGCCATAATAAGGATTAAACAAAAGAAATAAGGTGCCAAATTGGCCTCACAAAATCAAAGTTCAATAAATTACAAAAAGTTCTCTACGAGAGAAAATTAAATTTACATCTCAGAATTTTAATTTTAAAACTTTATATTTGGCCTATACTATTTTATGGTTGCGAGACCTGGACATAGAAAAAAATAAAATGGACTGACAAGATCTCCAATCAGGAAGTGCTGAACAGATCCAACACAAAAAAAGAAAAACTATCATCACTTCAATTCTGAGAAGAAAGTTAGCTTAATTTGGCCACATAGCGAGGGCAGAAAAGTACCAACTACTCCAACTGGCTTGCTTGCTTTTTGGTTTTACGGCTCAAAGACTACAGTGGTCATGCTGCGCCGGGACCTACTGTTTTCCGAGGAATCCGAACCTCTTAAGGCCTAGGGAACCAAACCCCGGACTACAGTGAGCAGTGCGATCTTTATGAGATCTCTGAGTAAGCGTTCTTTTTGCACTGCTGGGAGTCGAACCCGGATTAGCCGCGCAATAGGAGAACGCGTTACCACACTGCGCCACCGCAGGGCCCTACTCCAACTGGCACTGGTGGAAAACGTCATGGGGAAGAGACCTAGAAGCAGAAAAAGAAGATGGTGGATGGATAACTTAAAAGGCTTGGACTAGGCTAAGCACGAAAGACATTATCCATGCCAGTAGAGACAGGAAGATGTAGTCTGTATTGGCCGCCAACCTTCCAAATCGGAGAAGACACCTGATGATGATATGTATATATGTGGTGCATTCATTTAAAATGGCTCTGCCTTAATAACGTTGGTATTAAGGTAGGCTCAATTTTGAGAAAAACAGGTTAATTTTCATGTTTAGGAGGAATCCCAAAATTAACATCGAAGAATTTTTATGTTCAACTTCCCAAACCCCTCAATTTTGAATTTTCAAATGGCAACCCTATCTTGTGATATATCATTGTAAACTGCAAAAAATACAGTATTTTTGTGGGGAAAAAAAACAAACGAATTACTGCATGCATTCGTGAGAAAGAACTAAAAATAATAATAATAGTTTTTTTTTATTTACTTCCAATGGCTATGGATTACATTTTTATACAAGCGTACATATTTTGCAAACAACATTTGATCTTTATTACATTTTTCTTATATATAAAATGAAATCATTATTTTCCCCCTTTCAAACAATGCTAAAGAGAATGCTTTGACCTATCCTTGGATTGAATGAAGGGATGAATGCATGATTGGAGAAATGAATGTGGGTGTACAAAAAAGTAGGTAATAGTATAAAATCGCTGTAGTGTGATATGTTCAAAATGTTGACCATATTTGTTAAGCAGTAATAGAGTCTATTACTTCCACAGAATTGGATAACATGGAAAATGTGAAGCATCATATCCTTCAAATCACAACAGAAAAATCACGAAGCAATTAGTCAGCACAACATCATCCAGGCTGCCCAAATAATCGTTTGAAGGAAAATGAGAAATACAATCTATATCTCAAATTATTGAGTCGAAGCAAAATAGCCAGTTGTAACTATGGCGATTTATAAAGTTCTGCCGGTCTTAAAACCAACTATTTTTTTCAAGATGGCGAAAGGAGCTTACCACCTCAGAGTGTGTCTTAAGTTTATGTAGAATGATGCAAGCATAGATGTAATTTTTGGGGTTGGGGCAAGGGGGCATATGCCCCTCCAGTTTTTTTAGAACATACGTAAAATTATAATTTTGCCCCCCCACCGTTTAAACCCCAAGTTATGCGTATGTCTACAACTAATGGTTAAGAAGATAATGACAGTAATATATAATTTGAATCACTCTGTACAGTAAAACCTGAAGCTGTAGAATAATGGAAAAAATAGATATTTTTATTATAAAAGATATTATGCTACACTTTTTTTAGCTTTACATTTCTTCTCAAATCAAATGAATGACTTGTAATTTAAAATGATTGATGTCAAGGAATCGAATAGAATTAAAATTGTTATGTGAAGCACTTTTCTAACTTGAGTGTAAGCCTCAGGACCAATCAGTAACCTCTCTGGCTGCACAGTTACAATATTTTCAATAATAATCAATCATGCTTTCTTTTTTTTTTAATTTAATCTTGTCTTTGAATGTGGGTAATCGAGAGTTGACCATACTTTCTGAGTTCATGAGCCTACCCAACCCCTTTATACTCACACCTCAACTTAATGAACTTAAATCTTCACATCGTATTATACTTCCAAGACAAGTCTGTATGAACCTTTCAAAATAGTGCTTAAAATCCCCTTTGAGATATGACATTAAGAACCTTTGTGCTCCATTCAGGTATTGGTTTTGTTTGAATATTGTTTTAGCCATAAATACTTCCTTTTTTAATTCTGTGTTCAAATACATTTGTCTGTAGTGTGTAATGGTTCTGTTCATTTTATTTACAGATAGTGGAACTCCAATAGCAGATGATGACTTTGACGATTTTAAGTCAGCAACCCCTGTGGCTATTAATGCTCCTCCGATGACTATTTCTTCCACAACTAGTCAAATGCCTGATGATGAATTTGATGATTTTAAACAGGCTGATTCGGCGATAACTGCTTCTTTAAGCAAACTTCAATTGAGTCAACCTCCGAAAGGGATGAAGGGCCTTGGCATCACTGATCTATTACTGCCTGATGATGATGATAAGTACAGTGTATTTAGGACGCTGCAGTTGACTTCATCTGATGCTGCTGTTGCTGTGTCTGTACCAACATCAGCTGCAACTGAGACAATAACCTCTCAAACTAATGATGCTACATTATCAGAGAAAGAACAAAATCTCAGAACTGTTGCTGAAACAGGAATAAAAGAAATCTCAAATGATAAATTAGGTGAGTCTAAGTTTACTACATCTGAGTCTTCAGTGAAGTTTTTCGAGTTAACTTGCTCAGTGTCCAGGGACACCCAGAAATATAACTTAAATGCAGTACTTGGGAAAAAATTTACTTGCCCATAATGTGCTTTTCGCCCTCTCCTTGCTTACTGCTTTCGTTAACCACCAGGTATATTTTCTAAAGCTGTTTCTTTCACGTACTTTAACTCTGTGATTTACCTACCCATGTGCACAAGGGTGGTCCTTATTTTTCAACCTCTTTTTTTGAAGGTCTCACCCCCTAAGTTTTTTCTGACTGACTTAAAACTAACACCCCAAAAAAATCAGGTCATTCACATAATTCTAACTGGTGCCCCAAAGGCTGCGAATGTTCCCATTTATTTAGAAATTACTGTGTTTTTCACAAATTTAAATAAAATTTTATGCACCTTTATAAACTAAATGATATTAAATATACATATAGGGTCACGATAGGGGCAGTGAATGCATTGTCACAAACATGGACCGCAATACTTAATCATAATCAGTATTGCGTTGTCTTTCATATGAAGAGGCAACAATTGGTTTGTTGAAAATGGCACTAAAAAGTCAACAGTCAACTTTGCAATAATATATATTTCATTGAAAGTGAAAACACTCAACTATTAGGTAGCAAATTACTGTCTAATAAACAAGTACTTCAAGTGTTATGAGATGTGTAAAATTAAGCCTCTGTGAAAGTGCTTATTTAGTAATATTTTGCAAAAAGCAGAGATACCATTTACAGAACCCCAGCAGTACATTGCCAGATTGGAAGCCTTACATAATTAATGGAAAATGCTTCAAAAACATTTTTAAAAAAAGAGCAAAACATACGAGCAAAAAGGATAAAATTTTTAAAGAAAAACTGAAGGACCTATTCATGTGTGGATCCAGAAATCTTTCAATTGGGGGAGGGGGGAACAACTTTTTTTTCTGGGTCCTATTTTTAGCCAAGTGTCCAGTGCTTTTAATTTTATTTTCATAATATAACAGCTTAGGGGTAGGGGTCACTTCTCCCCACCCCTTGGACCTAATTGGTATTGCTCGCACCAATGCCTTGGAAATTATTAAAATAGAGGAAAACTGATAATTTTGCTCATCTCCCAGAGGCAGAAAGAAAGAATTTATGTTTTAGTGACATTGATAAAAAAAAAAAACTATGCATTGCTATGCCATCTGGACTTGAAACAGAATTATTTAAAAGTTTTCAATGAGTATGGACCAATACAGATGTTTCTAAATATACTGTTAGAATTGCTGACCAATTTGTTATTAACAGTATGGATAAAGACTTAGAGATTACGCTTCGGTTTGCCCAAGAATAAATTATTATTCAACAGACAAGAGACGATTATAAAGAGCTCCTGCAGTTAGTTCTAACAGTTTTGACAAACATGAAGCAGAAGTAATTAAATTTCAATTACCTGGCATTTTTCATCATGCCAAATGGATGGCAAAAGCTATTTATTGCTTGAAAGTATTTGTTTTTCAAAATGAATTTCATTTGACTTAGCAGGAATGGCAAGGATTGAAGAATATTCGTATATTTATTGTAAAGATAAACATAAAAGCTTGGTACAATGCACCTTAGCTTACACAACACCATCCTAGGATTTGATGTTTCCAAAGAACCTTTATTTTTACAATGAAATTAATGTAATTATTTCCCAAGAAATAACAGTGGCATTTTATGGTATCTTACCGAAGAAATATCTACTTTTGCATTTTTTGATGACACAATTTTTTTTTTTTGAGCAAAAGGGAAAGATGGCTAAAGCATTTAAAGAAAAGGAATCAAATAATTGTGATTTCAAATTTTAAATTTTCATTTTGTGAGAAAGAATTACATAACTTTATATCAAAGTACACATCTACTTTTTTTAAGCTACTTAAAATATCGTTCGATTTTATTACTCATGATACTGCTATCTGGAATTCTCTTCATGATTATCAATATGGCCTCACTGCAGTCAGAAACCTTACAATTGCGAATGATACCGCAGAAAGAGATGTTATGCTTAAAGAAGAATACAACAATCTTATAACCCATAATGAGTAGTAATTTAAACCCTACGTATGGTCTCACTTTGGTTGGCACAGAATGACCCTTGCTGTCCTTGTGCCATAAAAATGCAACCAACCAATGATGAGTAGCAAAATCAATATCTACTGCAAGTCATAAGAGGCTATCGGAACAGAACCATTTTCCATCATCCTCAAAGCATACCATATCAAAAAATCATTAAACCTTTTATTATTATTATAATTTAATGTAATAAAACCTTGTTTTCTGTAGTCAAAGGGTTCAAAAATTTATTTTAGTTATTCTTAATCCTAAATTTTGTTTTAATTTAAAACAAAGTGAAAGCACTGTTGTGAAAATTTAGGAATTAACGCATTTTTTAAATTTTCACCCTTTTTGTGGTACGTGTTAATATTAAATAAACTTATAAAAATGAAAAAAAAATTTTTGGCTATATGCTAAGGACCACCCTAATGTACACATATTTAAAATAATACTTTATATATAAAAGTTGATAATGGGAAGAATACACACATTAGTGATGTTAAACTGACACTCTCTTCTTAATGATGTTACGTGTGGTGGAGAATTAAGTTTGTTTTTTAAAAAAGACCAAGGAGAGACACCATCTTCGTTTATCATGCTATTAACCTGGTTTTAATTTTAATGATATAGAGCACATGCCATTTTTTCTGCCCTGCACGGTGTGGTAACGCGTTCGCCTAGTGCACCATTAAACCAGGTTCGACTCTCAACAGCGCAAAGAACGCTTACTCAGAGATCTCATAAAGATTGCACTGCTCACTGTAGTCTGGGGTTTGGTTCCCAGGGCTTTAAGAGGTTTGGATTCCTTAGAAAATTGTAGGTCCCAGTGCAGCATGACCACTCTAGTCCTTGAGCCGTAAAACCACAAACTAACAAGGAGCTATTTTTTTCTTCATACTTTAATCCAGTATTTGAATCCTGAAGTAGACAACAAAGGTTTGAATTCCTCTGACCTTAAGTGTCCTTTCACCATAAAACAAGCACTAAAGGGGAGAGTTGTGAAGGAATTTTAATTTAAAGAATCAAGTTCAGAATACTCTCTGATAAATATTATAAGCTCCATGGTGGAAAAGTGTTTGGCTGCCATGGGACAACTGGATTAAATCTAGAAAGTGCCCCGATTCCTCCCCCTACAAATTTTGTAGTTTGAGGACAAATAGGTTTAGATTCCGCAGAAAGCTGTAGGTGGTGACGCATCATATTCCCAGCTGTCCTTGCACTGTAAAATACATGCAAACTTCGCACTAGTAGTGCAAGTTATATATTGATAATTTCAGATAAATTTGGTGTCAATTTAAATTCATTAAATGTTATTGTGGTAAAAAACTTCAGCTAAGGTCATCACTCATAGTAAATAACAATTTAATTTTTAATTTCCAGATGAAAATGATGATGAATTTGGTGACTTCCTCGATGCTCGTGCTGAGCTAGTGGCAGCTCCTACACATGAACTACTGTCAACTGCAACTGAACCTTGTACATTTGCACCAAATTTTGCAGATTTCACAAAGCTAACTGAATCTCCTGGTCAAACAGAAAACTGCAGCCTGTTGACCATGGTAAAGCAAAGTGCCGAAAAAAGGACTGAAGATGCAGAATTTGGCGATTTTGCTGCATTTCGAACATCAAAGGTTGAACTGGGACAGGACTACTTTTTCCCATGTAACAAAGACAGTATTTCACTGACTGAAACACAGTCAATTTCGAGTCTGGAATTGGGGACATTTGATGGGACTTTACAGTTGGGAACGTTTGACGGAACACTGCAAAGTGGTGAAGTGAAAACATCTTTAAGCAGGCAAGGCTCCATTCCAAGCTTGGACCTTCGTTGCACAAGTATAGAAGGTGTGGACATCGAAGATGGTTTTGGTGAACTTCAGAGTGCAATAACAAAATCACCAACACCTTCAATTGACACAAACAAAAGCTCCGATGAAAGTAAATAATTTTCTATGCTTGTTTTTGTTTTTCAGCCACACAAATGCTCAAAATTAAAGGGTGATTTATGTACGACTTACGCTTTAGAATGAAGCACTATGAAGAACTCTATGGATAAATATTATGTCCTTTAATGAATAATTGCTACAGCTACTTCACACATTTGCAACGCCGTGTCTCCTACATTAACGTATATACACAAATTTCCCTAATTCGTCATAAGTATATCGTCACAACTATATATCATCACGGTGGTAATATCCGCTATATTCCTATGTCATCATAAGCATCGCTGCCCTGCGTCCAACCTCCACTTTGGTTGCTTCACATCCTCAGTCTTTTCTGTTTCCACACATGCGCTACCGTCACTGTCTACACACTTATAGTGTCTCATGTATATAGGGATGGGTGTCCCAACCCACAGTCGGCCTTCCTGACAACATGTGCACTGCCCTCAGTGCATGGGCATCTGGTCACACAGAATCTTCAAAGAACAATTTTAAAGAAAGTGGTCCTATTCGATGGACATCGTCGAGCTAGTCTGCTCCATCAGTTCCGTTTCATCTTCATGTCTGAAAAACACTAAAATATAATTACTAAACAGGTAAATAAGCAAGTTGCGAGTCTGTTGAGGTAAAAATGATAAAATGTTCAGTTTTCGTTGTTGAAACAAAGATTGTCTTTGGATGTCGAAGTCCATTTCTTCAAGTGATCTGTTGCAGTTGTTGCGAAATTCGGTCCTGCATGTTGACCAAATTTTTTCACTTCGTATCGGTCTTTCGATTTCACTATTGTAATTCTGTATGGTCCGAAAAACTTAGGACTCAATTTAAGTCCTGTTCCAAACTGTGTTCCTTGTATTGCTACAAGATCGTTAACTTTATACGTTCGAGTTTTTCTTCTCTTTTTGTTGAAAGATCTGCGATTTTCTTCTTGTACCTTCAAAATGTTACATTTTTACTTCTTCTCTTATATTGTTTCTATCTTGCATCATACACTTGATATACTTGTCTTCCTCTTGCGCCGATGCAATCCTTGTTATGTCTAGCAATTGAGTCATTAAAAGTACAGTGTTTCGACTCAAGGCGTCTGCATGTTTCATCTGGCTTGCCAGTCTGTGTACAATTTCATATACAAATTCTTCTAAGAATAAGGCCCATCTTGCAATTTTTGGTGTAAAGTCTTTTCAATCCATAGTTTTTTGGAATGCTGAACAGTCTGTTACTATTTTAAATTTAATGCCTAAGAAATAATTTCTAAATTTTTTCAAGACTTCGATTATGGCAAGCACTTCCAGTTCGTAACTATAGTATTTCTCTTGTTGCAGAGAAGACTTCTTACTCATATAATAAATAGAGTGATAATTTCCATCGTCTGCTTGTTGTAATAAACACACACCAAATCCATGACTACTAGCGTCTGTGTGTAATTCTAAAACTTGTCTAAATATGTGTAGTACAGGTGAAGTAATCAAAATGTTTTAAGCATCTTAAAAGCTTCTCTTTGTTCATAACCGAAATTGAATTCTACGTTGCTGCGGAGTAAATCACTTAGGGGTTTCGCTATCTTATAATAACCTAGAATGAATTTCCGAAAATAACCTGTTAGTCCCAAAAAGCTTTGGACCTGTTTTGCCGTCTTTGGTTCTGGAAAGTTTTGGACTGCTATTGTTTTAGATAGAGAAGGTTTTAC
Source organism: Dysdera silvatica (assembly GCA_006491805.2). Lineage (NCBI taxonomy): Eukaryota > Metazoa > Arthropoda > Arachnida > Araneae > Dysderidae > Dysdera > Dysdera silvatica. Next base: position 5,854,340 of record QLNU02015003.1, on the reverse strand, counting down.
TGCGCTATCTTCCAGTACATAGCCTAAGAATTCGATTTTCCGTTGCAAAAATTTACATTTTTTGAAGTTGAGTTCCAACCCATATTTTGAAGCTTCTTCTTACACACGCCTTAGCTTAAGTATGCCTTCTTCATCACTCGAAGGAATAATAATGTCATCTAAATATGTTTCTACAGTGTGGTCATTTAAAAGGTCTCTAAATACATTATATACATTCTATACATATCTTTGGAATATCGAAGGACTTGTTGATAACCCTGCTTTAACTTTCATAAATTCATACTGACCTTCATGCGCTTCAAAGGATGTGTATTTCGTACTGTATTCGTCAATGTGCAAAAAGCCGTTTTTCAAATCTAGTGACGTAAACACTTTAGCTCCCCCCAGAAGATCCAAAATATCTTTGATTAATGGAAGCAGAAAATTATCTTTTTTAATTTTCCTATTTAATTTTCTGTAATCTATGCATAGTCTAAAGACGCAAAATCTGAACAACTACGCTTAATAATTCCATCGTTAAGATGTTCTTTAAGTTGTGTTTCAACAATCTTTTGTTCTGTAAACGATAGCCTTCGACAATACTGACTTACTAGTATCTCATCTATTAAAACAATATTCAATTTGTGCATCTACAGTCTGGGCACAACAAATCATGATGGGCTGTATTCACTCACCTTCATAATAGAGCCAAGAAATCTAGTAAGAAATATAGATTGCATACTCACCAATAGTGAATAAGTTTATCCAATCCTGTCTATAGTATTGTATATCACTAGTGTAGTTAAAGACCAAACTTTGAAGTAGGTTTCTGTTGCACTTTCGCACCATTGTAAAGTAAAAAAAAAAAAGTTATATCTTATCGTTGTAACTTGAGGATTACCTGTATTGTATTTTTTTTTAACAGCTCTATAAATTACGTTCGCTTTTGTTTATCATATCCTATTCTTTAAGGATTCAGGTTCGTTTAACAACAAGCCAAACTTTAGTGCTAAGAAATAAAAATTGAAGATAAGAATTACAAAAAAAAGCATGATTGAAAATCTAGGGTAAAATTTAAATAAGAGAAAAATTAATTTTCCATTTTTTTTCTATTGTTGTAGAATATGGTATAAATATGTTATATATAACTGAAATTTTAATATATTAAATAGGATGTGTTGTTATTTTAATATTAAATATTCCTACAAAATTTTTATATTTATTTTATGTTTATAGAGTCTTCTAATTCTATAACAAGTCTTACGTTTCCTTCTACCCCTATTGTTCCTTTGACTGACAAGTACAGTGTTATACGCTCTGAGCAGGTAATATTTGTACATATACATAATTGCCAATGATGTAGTGTAACTTCGGAATTGGATAATCTCCAATTGTCCACCATCTCCCCACAACCCTCCCTTAGGATAAAAAAAAGTCACAATTCATATATCCATCATCGTGATGGTGATATACACTATATGCCCAAAAGTATCCAGACACTTTGGATTTTTTGTTTTTTTTTTCGAATTTCTAAAAAACTACTCGGCCAATTGTTCTCTAACTTTGGAGATATATAGAACATACTTGAACGCCCACTTTACAATAAAGTTTCGGTGACTTGTGCATTTAGGGGACCACCCACATATTGACAAAGTGAAAAAATATATTTGATCACCCTGTATCATAAAAAGCTGGAAATTATTTGTAACTTTCAGAAAATATTTAACCAGCTATGCTTAATGCCTGTGTGCATTTTCGTAAACCAAACATGTATATTCATGAAGATAGAAACGTTTCTTTAAGAAAACCCAAATTTTGTCACATATTTTTTGCTTATAATATCCACAATTTTCAGTCAAATTTCACGAAACTTACAGAACATTTGTCAACGTACAAGAAAAATATTATACTTAAATTAGAAATTAATATATTGAATACACGATGAGATATGAGCATTTGAAGAAAATAATTTTTTACTGCGCATGCGCGAAAGATATGAATAACTTTCTTTCATAATTTTGTAGTCAATAGTATAGGGCAACTTCAAAAAAATACCAGTGGGATATCTTGAAAATTCAGAAAGTTATCGATGATATAGTGAGCCGTATTTCTCTAATTCTCTGAAAGTAGCTAGATGATAAGGGTTTTTTCCACAAATTGTCATATTCCAAATTACCAAACACCCCTGTTCTGAAAATGAAATATTCCAGATTTATGCAAATAAGGATCAAAAGTATTCGGACACCCCTCTACGTGGTGGATTCTGTTAGTGACGTCAAATTTCTGGCTCTCAGACAAGTATAAAAGAAGCCTGATGAGTTAACAATTATAATTTCAAAGCTAGAAAAGTGAAGTCATTGGTTGTCACCGCTGTGGAAAATCTGTTCGTGAGATTTCTGTGATGTTACGAGTGCCCCGTTCCACCGTTAATGATGTTATCGTAAAGTGGGAACATACGGGGACTACAACGGTGCATCCACGACCTGGTCGACCACTTCGTCTAGTAGACAGGGAACGCAGAGTGCTGAAGAGAGTTGTGAAAGCGAACCGCATGAAATCGGCGGAAAAAGTTCGTGCGGATTTTCAAAAAGCCTCTGGATGCAACGTCAGCACAAAAACAGTTCGTCAGGAACTGCAAAGTCTTGGTTTTCATGGCCGAGCAGCTGCATATAAACCAAGCATTACCGCAACCAATGCCAAGCGTCGCTTACAATGATTCAAAGTGTGCAAAACATGGAGCCTGCAGCAGTGGCGTGAAGTGTTATGGAGCGATGAACTACGGTACACTATTTGGCAATCAGATGGTAGAGTCTGGGTGTGGAGAATGCTGGGTAAACGCTTTTTACTTGACTGTATTGTGCCGCAAGTTAAGTTTGATGGTGGAAGCATAATGGTTTGGGGTGGTTTCTCATGGTTCGAGCTTGGCACTTTGCTTCCTTTGAAGGGAACTCTGAAGATGGAAGGCTATCTCGACATTTTAGGCAGTTCCATGTTGTCTACATTGTGACAACAGTTTGGAGTAGGTTCATTCTTGTTTCAACAAGATCGTGCTCCTATCCACACAGAAAGGGCTGTATAGAGCTGGTTTGCTGACATGGATGTTGAGGAATTGGACTGGCCTGTTCAGGACCCAGACCTAAATCCCATAGAACACCTATGGAATGCATTAGAATGTCGACTGCGAGCTAGGCCAAAACGCCCCACATTGGCGCAAGAGCTGATTAATATTCTTTTGCAAGAATGGCATGCAATTCCCACTGAAAAATTCCAGAAACTAGTAGATAGCCTCCCAGATAGAGTGGCAGTCATCACTGCAACAAAAGGTGGTCCCACTTCATACTAATTTTTGACTTCTTGTTGGTTTGTTGTATTTTTATGGCACAAGGACAACAATGGTCATTCTGCACCAAGCAAGGTTTTTGACTTCTGTAAAGGAGAAGCAAAACATGCAGGTGTGCGGATACTTTTGATCCTTATTTGCATAAATCTGGAATATTTCATTTTTAGAACAGGGGTGTTTGGTAATTTGGAACATGACAATTTGTGGAAAGTACCCCTTATCTCCTAGCTACTTTCAGGGAATTAGAGAAATATGGCTCACTATATCGTCGATAACTTTCTGAATTTTCAAGCTACCCCACTGGCGGGGGGTTTTTTTTTTGAAGTTGCCCTATGCTATTAACTACAAAATTGTGTATTAAAATAGATCTCACAATAACTCAACCTTCACCTCAGTTTACCGTAAACCCACACATACAGACAGATATCTCGATTTTAAATCGCATCATCCAACATGCCACAAAGCTTCCGTTGTTAAAACATTAAGTCTTAGAGCGAATTCTCACTGCAGTAATGAAACACTTTCAAACACAGAAACAAAACACATACACACGGCACTTAAAAATAATGGATACCCTAAACGATTCATTCTCAGAAACTGTAGACCCAATAGTACATCTTTAAACAATACATCTCACACCCGCATATCTATTCCATATATTCACGGCATTTCCGAAACAATCTCTCGCATCCTTAAAGAGGCAAATATCAAAACATTCTATTCCCCTGTCACAACACTTCGCAAACAACTTACAAAAGTTAAAGACCCAGTTCCACCAGAAGATCTCACAGGCGCCATATACCAAATACCATGCAAAGACTGCAACAAACATTACATAGGACAAACAAAAAGAATGATCAAAACAAGAAAAAAAGAACACAAACAAGCACTCGCGAAAGGAGACATAGCCTCACGTCTGGCAGAACACGCTTTACAACACGGACACGAACCCGACTGGGACTCAACAAAAATACTACACCGTCACATCACAAACAAGAATAGTAGACTCTTCTTAGAATCTTGGGAAACTTACAAACTACACGGGAAAGCCATTAATACATCACAACCACTTCCAGAAACTTATAAACAACTCTTACTCTGAAATGTATGGGACATCCCAACATTAGGTAACCCGCAGTGTGGGTTTCTCATTGGTTCCCATTGGGGTTCTTCCATGATTCTATTGGAGGCCTCCCATTGGTTCTCATTGGGTTTTCCCATTCTGCGGGACTACTCTGATGAAGGGTTTTCCAGAAATTTCAAGTATAAAAAAGAGACAGAAACATAACATCGTCATTACTCCTGATGAAGGACTGCTGCTGATGCGTCCGAAAGCTTGAGTGATCTTTTTCATTGCTATTTTACCAGTGTTTAACCTTTTGTATGTACAAAATTATGAAAGAAAGTTAGTTATATTTTTTGCACATGCACAGACAGTAAAAAATTATTTTCTTCAAATGCTCATGTCTGATCGTGTATGCAATATATTAATTTCTAATTGTAGTATAATATTTTTCTTGCACGTTGACAAATGTTCTGTAAGTTTCGTGAAATTTGACCAAAACTTGTGGATATCATAAGAAAAAAATATGTGACAAAATTTGGGTTTTCTTAAACAAACGTTTCTATCTTTCATGAATGTACATGTTTGTTTTACGAAAATGTACACAGGCATTAAGCATAGCTGGTTAAATAATTTCTGATACAGGGTGATCAAATATATTTTTTCACGTTGTCAATATGTATATGTGTGGTCCCCTAAATGCACAAGTCACCGAAACTTTATTGGAAAGTGTGCATTCAAGCATGTTCTATATATCTCCAAAGTTAGAGAATAATTGACCAAGTAGTTTTTTAGAAATTCGAAAAAAATTGAAAATCCAAAGTGTTTGCATACTTTTGGGCATATAGTGTATGTGCAGTGAAATCTATCTATAACAATATTTTAGAGACTGAGAAGAAAATATCATTACGGGCACTTTACCGTTGTAAGGTAATTAAAACCTAATGTCTATAATTTCAACCTAGTAGTTATAATATTTTCCATGGTCTATGTATCTATAGGAACCATAAAAAATATTGTTATAGACAAATTTATCATTATAAGCATTTGGTTATAGACAGATTTCTATATGGATTGTGACTTATTTATTCCGTGGGGTTGGATAATTGGAGATTACTCACTTCTGAAATCATGCTATGCCATTGACAATTGCCATATTTCTCATGCTTATATTATCAGTATTGCAATATGATATTGTATAAGTACAGTACCTTGATTAGTAAGAACTGCAATGTATTTCTGAATTGTATAAAAATGGCTACCTTTATGCAACCAACTTTTACAAAATTGGTATAAGTTTAGTATCTCCACTCTGAAATATTCAGAAATCTCTTCATTTATCATTAACAACAATGCCATTACAGAAAGAAAAATTTCCCCTCTCATGCTCCATCTTTCCATTTCTATGGCTCTTTCAACTAGTGGCTTAATTCCTTGTATAATTTGTACCGATTCTCAGGGCTTTTTAAAAGCACCGGAATCCTTTAAATATTCACCTCATCCTATTTTATCCAAAATCCATTCACAACTGCAGCACCTGCACAATCATTCCAATATTAAATTCTGCTGGATCCCTGCTCACATTGGTATCAAAGGGAATGAGGCTGCTGATGCAGCTGCGAAGGCAACGAACTCACCACTTGCTTTTAGCCAGCTTCTTCCTTTCTCTGACCTGAAGCCAATTATCAAGACCTGTGTGAATCAAAAGTGGCAAGAAGAATGGGATCATAAAACCAATAACAAATTGCGTAATATTAAACATACAATTGGTAACTGGCCCTCCTCATACCGTAAAAATCGGAAAGAGGAGGTTCTCCTTGCTAGACTTCGCATGGGGTATACCCATCTCACCCATAAACATCTATTTGAAGAAAAACCAGCACCAATTTGCCAAGTGTGCAATGAACCCATCAGTATTTTAACTTTGCTTGTACTCTTACTTTTAACTCTTCATCACTCTCTGACATTTTAAATGACCATGCTGACCATACACACGTTTTTAAATTTTTAAAAAGTACTGGGTTTTACAACGGTCTTTGATTTTACCATGTTTGGCGCAGTATAGCCCATATGCTCTTGCGCCATAAAAATCCAAACAAACAAACAGAAATCTATACCTTACAGTCGCTTAATTCTTCTGTTTCTAAATAGAAGACTGTGCCAAGAAAATGGCAACCCTTTCAGTGGGCTTTCCAACTGTTAATAGCAAGTTAGTAAATGGCAACCTTGTTTTTTTTTCCCAGCAGTGCAAAAGGGGGGAAAAGCCAACAGAAATGATTCAGATAGCCTCGGTACATATATTTTTTTCTCTAATGAATCGTACAAGATACAGGTTTGCTTTTTTGTCAATAGAACCATTGACACCTCCTGCCGTCGATTTACTTTGATTCATGAATTTTTATTTTACATTGGTTGTTATTTGTCAACTATTATTTGATGTTGATATTAATTTGTCACGTAATAGCTGGCGTTTGCCGTTTGCATTCTTTTGGCTTCGTGGGTAGACTTGCTGGCCTGGGGAATACACCATTGGTATATATATATAAAATTCTTAATTATGTTAATTATTAAATATTGTTTAATTATCACAGTCACAGTATATATATTTGGAGAGACCTTCATTCAGCAGTGGATATATAGTGGTTGAATATGATGATGATTGCATATATATATAATTGCTAAATATTTGTTTTTCTTTGACCTAAGTTAAAATATGAAGATCAACATGTCAGTGATTGGACACGATGTGTGGAAGGGTGTCTAATGATACTTCAGAAAGCAACAAGAATATTTAATCAAATGAGCTGCAGTTCTGTTTGCCATGAAGTACTCAGCACAGAAGAAGGAAAAAATTATGTTAAAAGTATGATTTTTTTATTTTAAATGGTATTGTTGAAATCAACAGTGTATGCAGGAATTATAAGGTGAGGGTGGGGTTACAAGGATGCAGTTTTTTATACTTTTATATATATATATATATATGTATACATGTAGAATATCCCTTACCAGATGGGCAAATGAAAAAGATAGAAACTATGGCTCATTTTATATAAAAAACAAAAAAAACATGGTCATGATGGGAAATCTTAATTTTCAAATAGCACACTTTTCGTTTGTTATGTTTTCAGTATCGTATTTTGACCTTTAATTGTGTCTATGTCAGAGGCTATTATTTCAGCGTCCATTATAGTTTCCAAGATTGACACAATTAACAGTCAGAAACAATTAAATTGGACACAATTAATGGTCAGCATATTTCATTGAAAACATAACAAATGAAAAATGTCAATATTTGAAAGCTAAGCATTTTCAACCTGACTATAAGAAGTTTCCTCCAAAAAAAAATAAGCCATAGTTTCTATTTTTTTCTTTCAATCAGTTGGTAACAGGACACATGTATGTATATGTACATAATTGTAGCATATATGTTTACTTGCACTTAATGAGTGTATGGCCCCAATTAACCCTCTGCAAATGCCTATAATTAATAAGAAATTAATGTGGCTTTGTCTATAATTTTTTTCTTAATTTAGCAGAGTAAATGCTTATCGTTTGGGAGATTAATTATATATTTGTAATATGATAGTATTTTAATCATGATAATGTATTAAAATACTACCAATCACGGTTAAAACTATAGTTACATAATGCAAATTAGATAATTCTAACTCTTGCCACAGTCTGGTAAATCTAAAATTAACATAAAACTTTATAAACATTATATAACACTTTTAATTCAAAATCAGTTCATAGTTCCTTCACCTTTGAATCAAGTTTAACTGTACTACCATGAAATAACTTCTATAATTTCATAACATCAAGCTATGTATATTAATACTGCAATAGCTTTTAAATAGTAGAAGTTTTCGTACTTCTGTAGTGATGTTTAACTATATGAATAATTTTTTTAGATATAACTTGATCGTTCAAAAAGCTTGCTTTTGATAATACAATTTTTGCTTTGTTGTATGGTTAATGTTGGGCATACAGATTTGCTTATTGTGTGGCATTTTGAATGCAATAACACTCAATATATGGTATATCATCAAGTAAATATTTGAAGAAGCAATGAATTTGAAGAAATGCATTTTTCCCTGCATATCAGATTGTGGTGTTGACATATGTTTCAGCTACCTATCTATACTAATTGAGATATTTGTTTTGATTGTAGATGTCATTGAAGTATACAGAATCGTTTGCCGTGTGGCTCTGGCATCAAAGTCTTATGAAAAGCAAGACAATAAATTGCAGGGACTTATAGCAGACTGTGATAAATCATTTCACACATTATCCACCTTCCTTGCTGGTTCAGTCCTTTTGGTAAGTGAGATGTCTGTCCGTATGAGAAGTGTGGCTCTGTGGTTATATTTACAGCCGTTGAAATCAATGGGTAGGGATCAAAGCCTGATAACCCCTATAGTGGAGGAAAGTGTCATGGCTAGGCGGTGATCTTAAACCACTTAACCTGTCTTATGTAATGTAGTTCATTTGGAGTTGGTTTGAAACTGCTGGAACCAAGTGACAAAACTTTTGGTTTCCAAGTAGCCAGGTGTATATTTTTCAGCATAAATATATATAATAATGTTGATGTCTGCATATCAGTCATTAAATTATGTCTAAGTTGCATGGTTTTAAGTTAGCTATTCTAGTTAGCTGACAACATGCAGTCATTTAAAAGAAAATTTGCAATTTTTGGGTAGCTAATAACTGTAACAAAAATTGAATCTCAGTGCTCACATGCAAATCTTATTAACATCATTGGCTATCATAAAGTTTCTGGAAAAGTAATTATATATTGCTTTGTGAAGACAGTTTTTCTCATTATAAACATTATATACACCACACGGCATTGGAATTACCTCCCTTTGAAAACAACTTCAATGTGGGACATTGCAATGTCAAGTAGATTGAAATTGTTTCACTAGATATGGAAATTATCCAATTGTAACCAAAAGACTATTTTTGTGTCCATTGTGGTACATTTGCGTTATTTAGTGAGGTAGTTTTGGTATCAAACTGATTGAAATTACCCCACCAAGAGTATGATTTCATTGTCAAGCGGCTAGAATTACTAAGTATGGAACTTACCCCATATTACTGAATTCTACCTTTGATTCTACACTCATACCCAAATCTGCACCATTTCAGTGTGTCTAATAGGGAAATTTCTATGTCATACAGATTCAAATTACCCCATTAGATATTGAAGTTACCTCGGCCAGAGGAAAATTTGAATGTGTGAGAAAATGATCTCAATGTCTAGTGGAAGATATTTCCATCTGTTCAACATTGGAATTACCATACCTTGCATGTTCAAACTTTGCTGTAGGTGAGATAATTTCAATATCTAGCTTTATAGTATAACACTGCATTTTGTATTTGCATGAATTGTATCATTTAACTCATTGTAACATATAATTTTTCCCCCTTCTTAGCCTGAAGATTCTTCCTTGGACTTCTCGTTGGGCCTTTTACGGTCCAACCACGACAGCAACGAAAAAGCCTGCGGAGTATGCCTCTTAAATGTCGATTCACGAAGCAAAGCCTTTAACAAAAGTGAAGACTTTAACAAACTTATCTATGGTACTCGACAGTATCACAGCACATGTGCTAATCTCTGGGTTAACTATGTTGATCCCCTACTTCCTGTACTAACTTTACCCCAATTAATTTAATTTACAATTAGTGGTTTGTTTTTTTAACATTTGTTTATTTGTTGAGTATTCTAGTAAACCACCCATCTCATATACAAGATCCCTTAGAATTTTTTTTTTAATATATATATATACATATGCATATTTTTTTTGCTCGTGGTTAGTTCTTCAGCAGTGTTTTAGCTGAGAGCACCTTTATACATATGTCGTGATCTTGTAATTCGGATTGCTGGTTTCTTATTGTCTTTATCGTTTGGATTACAAAGGAGTGTGCGTATGGTGGATCTACTGAACTGGATGAATTAGTAATAAAAGTGTTTTGGGAATGATTCAAAAGAAGATTTACAGCAGGATATTGGTAATCTGTCCATGTGGTCTGCCGTTAATTCTGGTTTGAATACAATGATTTGTAGAATGCATTCCCTTTTAGTCCAATGTTTGGTTCCTAGACCGCAGTGGTTTAGGTTCCTTGAAAGCATGTAGGTCTCAGAACAGCATGACCTTAACTGCTCTGGTACCGTAAAAACATGAACAAATGAGTCAAAAAAATGCATTCCTAAAAATGAATGAGAATGGTAAAAAAATTATCATTCGTACCCCGTGAATAAGTTAATAACCCCAAATGATCAATTGAAGTGAATGGATATGAGTTCAAAAGATCCATTGTCTTTAAAGAATGGGAATGGCAAAATGCATTGTCAATAAAAAGAATGGTTTTTCTTAGCTACAGTTAATCGGGAAATGTAAATGCTTTTGTGGACATTTCGACTGGATGTGTGAATGCAATTTTATATTTTTGGCACTAAAGTACTTTCAATGAAGTGAATTTTAAAGGTCTCTGTATTATTAGTTATATTACTTCGTTAATGGTATTATTATTATTATTAATAACAACAGGTAGCCCTCGATTTACAATTTGGGCCCATTTTTAACGACAGTTTTGCCCGAAAACAGCATCAACTGTACTTAGTTATCTATGATGTAGTTGGTACAACATGACTTTTGTTCTCCTTACCATAAAAATTAATATATATATATATATATCATCATCATATTCAACCATTATCTATCCACTGCTGGATGAAGGTCTCTCCAAATGCTTTCCACACAAGTCTATCCTGAGCAATTCGCTTCCACGTCACCCCAACCTGTTTTCTTATTTCATCCACCCATCTAGTTTGAGGACGTTTTCTAGGTCTTCGGTGGTCTCTTGGAATCCAGTTCAGAATTTCTGTTGTCCATCGTTGATCAGTTCTTCTTGCAATATGCCCAGCCCATCGCCATTTCAGCCCTTTTACTTTAACAATGATGTCCTCTACTCTAGTTTGCTCTCTCACCCAAGTGTTTCTTTTTCGATCTCTCCTAGTTATTCCAAGCATGCACCTCTCCATGCTCCTTTGCGTTGTCTGTAACTTTCGTATTGCTCCAACTGTTAGACTCCATGTCTCTGATCCATAAGAGAGGACTGGCAATACACACTGGTTGAAGACCTTTCTTTTTAGACACAAAGGCAATTTCCCCTTCAGGATAAAACTGTTTCTTCCAAATGCACTCCAGCCAAGTTTAATACGTCTGTTGAGTTCTTTCATAATGTTGCCATCCATTGAAATCAGCTGGCCAAGGTAAATATATGAATCAGCAATTTCTAGCTCAATGTTGTCAACTTGTATTTTTGTTTCCTCTACGAAATTATTGAACATGATCTTAGTTTTTTGTAGGTTCATCTTGAGTCCAACTTCTTTACTTCTAGTTGAGAGCTCCTGTACCATGTCTTGGAGTTCTAATGGGTTCGTTGAAAAAATAACAATGTCATCAGCAAACCGCAAATGATTTAAATATTCACCATTTATTTTTATTCCCTTGTTATTCCAATTTATCTGCTGAAAAATCATCTGTAAAGCTGAAGTAAAAAGTTTTGGAGAAATGGTATCTCCCTGCCTCACACCTTTACCAATTTTGATAGTTTTGGTATCTTTATGTAACCGAAATTTTGCACTTGCATTTTTATACACACGTTTCACCATGTCAATGTACACATCCTCAATGTCTGTTGATCTTAAAGAGTTGATGACTGCTGATGTTTTAATAGAGTCAAAGGCCTTCTCATAGTCAATAAATGCCACACACAATGGAAGTTCATATTCATGTGTTCTTTCAATTAATTCTCTTAATACTTGAATATGGTCCACTGTACTGAATCCACTTCGAAATCCAGCTTGTTCTCTTGGTTGAGCTGCATCTAATTTTTTCTGCAGGCGATGTGTTAGCACTTTTGTGAAGATTTTATAAATAGCAGGTAACAAGCTAATTGGTCGGTAATTTTTCAAATCCTCTTTATCACCTTTTTTATGCAAAAGAATTACTGTTGCAGAATCCCATTGGTTTGGTATGTTACCGCTGTTAAGACATTTGGTAAAGAATTTTGCAAGTATGTCTTCTACATATTCTCCAGCTTCTTTTAGGATATCTAATGTAATACCATCATCACCAGGGGCTCTTCCTTTCTTCATACTTTTTATTGCAAATGAAACTTCTTCTTTTAAGATTTTAGGAGCTGTTCCTTCGACTATTTCAATGTCTTCGTTTAATCCACTGTTACTTTCGTATAGATTTTTGTAGAATTCTTCAACTCTTCTAAGTATTTCTTCCCTATTTCTTGTTACGGTGCCATCCTCTCCTTTTAATGCAATGATGTGTTTCTTCCCAACAGATAAACTTCCTTTAACAACCCTAAGGCTCTTGTTATTTTCAATGGCTTTCCTTACTAGCTCACAGTTGAATTTTCTTATGTCTTCTTTCATGCTTTTGCGCAGAGTTTTACAAAGTTCTATGTACTCAATCCTGGAACTGGTATTTTGATTGTCCACCTTCATATCTCTTCGCCTTTTCATGAGCTGTTTCGTCTTCTCAGATAATTTGCTATTGTGCTTTTTACAGGTTACACCACCAATTTCCCCAGCAGTTTCAACTATTGTCTTAACAATGTTTTCATTTGCTTCTGAGATATCACTTTCATCAATAAGTCCTTCCAGTGCAGAAAAGCGATTTTTTAATTCCAACTTGAATGCCTCGGTATTTTCTTTTAATTTCTTTAAATCCACCCTCTTACTTACTTGTTTCCTAATGAGCTTCTGTCGTTCTAATTTAGTATTTAAGTGCACTTTACATCTCACCATTCGATGATCACTTCCAGTATTAAATCTGTTCAGTACACTGCAATCTTCAATAATTGATTTCTTGTTTGCCAGGATATAGTCAATTTCGCTGGTTCCTCCATTGGGGTGTTTCCATGTCCATTTTCTTTGCGGTTTCTTCTTAAAAAATGAATTCATGATGCTAAGATTTTCAGCTTCTGCAAATTCGATGAGTTGATCGCCACGTTCATTCCTTTCCCCATATCCGTATTTACCAACCGATGTCTCTCCTTGTTCCTGTTGTCCAATTCTTGCATTGAAATCCCCCATGATGAGCTTGATATGTTGTTTCCCTTTGGTGTGTAACTCTTTGATTTCTTCATAAAATTCTTCAACCTCTTCGTCGGTATGGCTTGATGTTGGTGCATATACCTGTACTATCTGAAGTTGGTATCGCTGGGTTAGTTGAACAACGAGCCTCGCTGCTCGATCTGATGTACTTTCAACTTCCAGAAGACAGTCTTTAATTCTTTTGTTGATTAAGAAGCCAACACCACTTGTTCTTCCAGTTTCCGTTCCTCTATAATAAAACAAATGTCCACTTTTAAGTTCCACCAACTCTTCACCTTTTCTTCTAACTTCACTGAGTCCTACAATGTCCCATTTGATCTTGTCAAGTTCTTCTTCCAATTCCTGAAGTTTTGCTTCAGAAGCAAGGGATCGTCCATTATACGTTGCCAAGGTCAATAACAAACGGCAGCCTGGGCCATTCCAGTGATTCTTAGCACCCCCTGCTTTCATGCCACACTGACCGCTGCCTTGATCAGGAGCACTCCAGCACCTGGAGACTAGGGGCCATGGTTTCTGGTGTGTCAACATAATGGAGGAATTAGCCATAATTTCACCACGCTGGCTAGACGGGTTGGTGAATTAGCCCTCCCCTTCCGCCTTTCTATCCGTGTAGCAAATATTAATTTGCCACATAAATAGAAAGCTCAGCCTGCACCACTTGAAGGCGGGGTAGGACACTAGGTTACTGGCCTGGCCGGTTCCACACATCGTCACATACGTTCAGCGTGTGGGTCTCCTTCCAGTTAGATACCAGCAACCCTTTTGCAGGCCATATATATATCAGGAAAGTCCCTAGGTGCTTATAAAACTGGGTCCCTGTGACGGACTATTTTTTTAATATCGAGTCTTTTCCTTTTATTCTATTCCACGTATTTTACGCGCTATAGAACGTTAACGGCCCCTTTGTATATGTATACATCCGCATCAATTCAATACAAAAGAAAATTAACCAAAATAAACTAAAGGCCATAATATAAAAACCGCAAAATAACAATTTTTGTTGTGTCCACTGTAAAAATCATGATCTGTGTTTATAATTATAAACTAAAGTAAAACTGTATTATAAAAACTTTGTTATAAACCGAAGATTATAAAAGTTGGAGAGATTATTACATCTAATATATATTTTCCGCGTTTAAAGAGCTGTGAACCGATTGAGATTATATGGTCAACTCATGTAATCCAAAAATTATATCAAGGATTATATAAATTTACGTGTTTCGCGATATATAATCACTGCTTAATAAAATTAAATTCTCTACATGTTCTGCAGATTACTAAAATGCATATTTGATAGCAAAAATTAATTTACTCCACAGGAGATTATTTACGGTATTTTGACTGTGTTTTCAAAAGACGGCTGTTAAGCTTACCTAAGAATTAATGAGTTTGTAAAATCTTCAGAAAAACACTGTATTGACCTAAAAAAGTATAAAATTGAAATAAAATATTTCTGTTTTTTTCTGCAAGACTTACAAAAGAGTAAAAAAAAAGAACAGAAAGAAAAAAAGAAATCCATGCCTTTTCTTACCTCAAACGTTTGATTTCCAAGGCTGGTAAATCAATAAAAAGCTGCTATTTTCTAACATAATTTTAGGGTAATAGGAACGAAAGAAAAAGAAAATTTAATTTCGTTTTAAAAGCGTCTGGAGAGAAATTTTGCCTGTGCTATCCAGCACAAGGGAGATGGGTACAGGAAATTAAAGCCTTTTCATTAAACACCAAGACAAAAAAAAATTGGTTTTTGACTCTTGAAAATGGAGTTTAAAGTGCGATATTTGATTTCAGATTTTAAAGATCAATGCACTCTTTTTATTCCTTTGGATCTTTCGGCAAGCTAAATTTCCAAAAACTGTATTCTCTAGGGTTCTCTCTCGCTGTTTTCTCTGCATCTATTGTTATTCCGTTTTTAAATTTTATTTTTCAGCTGAAAAACAGATTTATTTCAGCTAACAATGGCTTGAAAAAGATTTGTCAAACAGAATCTGCTACGCGTTTATAGCCACTGCATTGTTACTTGAAATTTAAGTGTCTAACATTTTAGAAATTGAATAGTGTGTTATTGTATAGATCATTCTTAGTTTCCCATTTCCTTTATATGTGAATGCATATATTATGTCTTTCTAATATTCGTGCAGAAAACATAGGTAACCCTTTAATCAAATTTTCTTCAGTTTTAAATATTAACTAATAATTGAGATGGCTTCACGCATTAATTTATGTGGTAATTAACATATTATTTTTATGATAATGAATTTTCCATAATGAAAAGCCCCGAATGGCGGACAACTCCATTTAAGAGGACTCTATTCACAGAAAATAAGCCCCTCTTCCATTTTCGTCCTTTTAGCTAATGACGGAATATGTTACGTCCGTATAAATAATATATATTAAATTAATTTAAAATAATCAAAATTTAATACGCAAACTTATCAATAAATTCCGGTATCCCAAAATTCCCACGTTTTTACCTTCTAAATGCAAAACATATGCGCCAAATTAAGCCTCATCCTGTCCTATATCCAGCTTCTGAAATGCAGCTACAAACCAACACAAACAGTCCCCCCCCTCAACGTTTAATTAATACGATGCTTTGTATAAATGTCTAAAGTAATGCAAAATCAAATTCAAATTCCTCTTTCCCCACAACCCCTTCACAACTTGGGAAATCCCATGTCCAGTTGGATTGGGGAAATATTATACCTTCCTTTTTTCAAATTTTCGGGGTCCGGAGGAAAGTAGTTAAAAGAAAGTGATGAAATTAAGTTCGTAAAAACAGAGAGAATGTGTAATTTTAGTTCGTAAATCGGAGCGAAAATGAACATTAATTTTATGGGATATTTTTCGGTACCAGCGCAATACTTCGTAAAATCGTGGAGTTTGTAAATTGAAGGTTTCGTAAAAATGCAAATCTACTATATTTACGTTTTCTCCAGTCGACGATGTCAAACATATGTAATCACGGGGATCAGGGAAAGTAAGAAACAAATTATCCTTATGAACGCTTATTAGTAATTAGCGATTGCGATATTTTTTAGTCGATTTTATCGATTGTTTGACGATCTCTAAATTTCTCGATTGGTTTTTAGCCTGATTCGACTGGCAGGAAACGATGCATCACGTCATTGTGCATATGTAACTGCTCCACGATTGTTGGTTTGCTACTGTAAAGTAGGTAGAAAAAAACCCAAACTATGGCCTTTTTGTTAAGGGGGGATCGAATAATTTGAATGAAAGCATAATAACAATTACTCATGCAAATAATATTTCTTACATAAAAGCACAAATTCGAGTCGATTTGCGATTACGAAAGCAATCGATTTACCCGAGTTCGGCCAAAGTCGTCTACGTATCGATTGCGATTCTTTCGATTGTAAAAAATCTCGTAATTGCGTATGACTATCCCCAATCTACTATAGGATTCCAATGTCACACACATGCATGCAGTATGGAGAAAAAACTCTAAGGATTTGGTTTTAATCTTACCACGTTGGCCAGACGTGTTGGCCAGCTGGGCATGAAGTTTAATAAGGAATTTGAATCCCGGTCTAGCAACCCCATGAAACCCTGCTACGGGACTCGTTTCGTTTTGTCATCCTCCCAGTAACTGTCCAAGCCGTGCCCCAACTTTTGTGACAGCCAGTATTTTCTAGAAAGTGTAGCCACGCGACAAGAAACAAATGACAAGATATAGCATATCATACGAAACCAGAGTAATTATTTATTAAAGATGTAAATACGTATATAGTTAATAATATTTATAATTATATCCTTACTGATACAAATTACGAGAGCTTTACATTAAAAGGAGCTCTGAAGCAGCAACTAAGTAAACAAACATTATATTTAAGGTTCGTAAGGTATTATTACTTTTCTCAGGATTAGTGTAGTTGCCAAATAATTAACATATTAAGCCACCGAGACGTGGTTTTGTAATTTTTTCTGAGGAATTAAAGGCTGATAATTTTTGAAAATTAAAACAGAAATATTACGCGTATTTAATTAATTTGAAATTGTTAGGACTACCCCACATATATATTTTCCCATCCTTTAAATTTGTTAGTACGTTTTTTCTGTGATTACTGTAATCGATTGTCTGTCCCTCCCTTTAAGTTTATGAATCTTTATGTGGCGAACTTGCTTTAAATGCGTTACTGTAATATGAGGGTAGTCTTAACAATTTCAAATTAATTAAATACGGCTAATACTTTTTTTTAATTTTAAACAATTATAAGCCATTAATTACTCAGGAAAAATTACAAAAATACGTCCCCGTTGCTTTATATGTTGATTATTGAGTAATTATGTTAACTTTAAGAAAGGTAATAATAGATAGAAAATCTTAAACATAATGCTTGTTTAATAAATTGCTGCTTCAGAGCTCTTTTAATGTATAGTTGTAATTTGTATCAATAAGATATATAATTATGAATATTACTAACTATATATGTATTTACATCTTTAATAACCAATTACTCTTGTTTCATATGATATGCTTGGGCACGTCAGTGGTATTCCATATTTGATGAGATTAAAGTCAAAATGCTGTAAGCTAATACATTATATTTTGATAAAAATGAGTCTTTTTAGGTACGTTATACTTTTCTTCGTCGTCATTACTTTTTAATATGGAGTCGGCGACAGATTATACATCGGCGCTTTTATTGTTTCCAGTCTAAAACAGCCATAGACGTCACTCCAAATTCAGCCTTAAGGCCTCTGCATTTATGGCTAGCCACGGTCTCCTTATTCCACTCTCTTTCTGGATTGCTTATGGGTTGATAGAGATGATTGGTTGATATGGGTTGATAGAGATAATGGTTGATAGAGATGAGACGGTCTCATCCTGAGTCCAGGCCTAAAACGGGCTCGAGCTTTATATTTCATATTATTTTCGGGCTCGGGCGGACTCGGGTTCACAAGACGGATATAACTGAAACCGAAGTTTATTTTCAATATCGAAATTCCCCAAGGAATACAATTATGTGATTCGTTTTCGAGGACTGTAGAAATACGTGTGTATGAAAATTCAAAGGATATTACATGATGTAGTTTAACACATTTTTTAAAATTTAAATCGTAAGTCAAGGAGTTAAA
>QLNU02015003.1:5821032-5835622 GCA_006491805.2 Dysdera silvatica | reverse complement strand
CTTTCAGTTCATTAGATCCACCCTCTTACATACTTGTTTCCTAATGAGCTTCTGCCTTTCTAGTTTAGTATTTAAGTGCATTTTAAATCTCACCATTCGATTCTTCCAGTATTAAATTTGTTCAGTACGCTGCAATCTTCAATAATCGATTTCTTGTTTGACTGGATATAGTCAATTTCACTAGTTCCCCCATTTGGGTGTTTCCATGTCCATTTTCTTTGCGGTTTCTTCTTAAAAAATGAATTCATGATGCTAAGGTTTTCAGCTTCTGCAAATTCGATGAGTTGATCGCCACGTTCATTCCTTTCCCCATATCCGTATTTACCAACCGATGTCTCTCCTTGTTCCTGTTGTCCAATTCTTGCATTGAAATCCCCCATGATGAGCTTGATATGTTGTTTCCCTTTGGTGTGTAACTCTTTGATTTCTTCATAAAATTCTTCAACCTCTTCGTCGGTATGGCAGTGTTGGTGCGCCTCTGTACTATTGCGGTTAGGTATATTTTAGGTTGGTGAACAACAAACACCAAGCTGCTCGATCTGATGTACTTTCAACTTCCAGAAGACAGTCTTTAATTCTTTTGTTGATTAAGAAGCCAACACCACTTGTTCTTCCAGTTTCCGTTCCTCTATAGTAAAACAAATGTCCGCTTTTCAGTTCCACCAACTCTTCACCTTTTCTTCTAATTTCACTGAGTCCTACAATGTCCCATTTGATCTTGTCTAGTTCCTCTTCCAATTCCTGAAGTTTTGCTTCAGAAGCAAGGGATCGTCCATTAAACGTAGCCAAGGTCAATAACAAACGGCAGCCTGGGCCATTCCAGTGATTCTTAGCACCCTAAATTCAAAACTGAAGCAGGTGTCAGTCAAGCACTACTTGAATTCGTCGCCTGTAAGAAAAAGACATTTAAAAAAAATGGTATTTACAAATCACCATCACGCTGACAAGAGGTCATAAGTAACGTCGGAAATTATATTGTACAATAAATGTTATTGAAGGTATGAAAAATTCATTATTTTCTTTTGCTTCCCAAACAGACAGAACTTTCCGGTAAACCTAATATATATGTAACTAAGTCAAGGAGGTGTGGTCTAGGCCTTTTCCAAAATTAAAATGTATTTAAAATTCTGTAAAGGAATACTATATTTGTATAGATCAATTAAAAGCGATAAAGAATATTGTGAACAAATTAAACTAAAGTCAATAAAACAGTTAAATTGTGGTTATGGTTCTTTTAATTTTGACAGAAAGCTATTATTTGACTAAGGTCCCCACTTTTTTTTTTTAACGTAAAGCAAAGATTTTACACTTCTCTTGTGAAATCCCTGATTTGTTATATAAATGTGAATATCTTATATATGATATATATATATATATTTGGGTGATTTGGCATGACTGAGTCATAACTGTCCTTACACCATAAAATGCATATTTTTAGGTAACTTTGATTAAATACAAAAGTAGTTTTCATTTTCAATCTGTCTCCATTTTTTTTATGGATTTCAGAATTTTTATGTGTATATTGTTTTCATATATTGGAAACTGTAGAAGAAACGTTCTTTAAGAAGAAATATATAAATGAAAACCTTCGCCAGTCTGAACTTGTCATGTCCAAATTCATTTTGGTTAGCAAAATTTATTAACACTCTGTCGGGACTTTTATGTTTTCATTTTATTAGGTAATGGGTTCTTTTGTATGCAGAGCAGTGCAGTAAGACAACATCACCAAATGTTATGTGTAAGAAACGTTAACGAGTTATTTCAATTTCATCTAATCGTTTTTGCCCCTCTCCAGAAAACATTAGCATAGTCCAGATTTTAAAGGGAATAAGTTTAAAGACAACTAAAGAAACAATGATTCAGACATATGGAAAATATTGCAGAGGCTTAAGAAGATAGAACCAATCCAGGAAAAAAAGGAAAGCGAAAAATGAGATGTCCAAGTAAAAAATAGCTGAATGGAATGCAGAAAAACCTGGGGAAAACGTGCATAAAGGGTGTGTGTTGTTCCTGTCCTCGTTCATCTAACAATCAAGGCACTCCGGACTCAATGGAGGGACCCTGGTTCGAATCCAGGATGGGGATGGTGCCTCTTTTTCTTCTAAACAAAAAAGCTCTAGTTTGAGCTTATTCATTTGTTAGTGTTGAAAATTATTGTATAATAAATTCCCTCACGAAAAGTTACAAAAAACTCGCCCCGGTGGCTTTGTGTGTTGACCATTATTTGGCAATTGTGTTATCCCTGTGAAGGGTAATAATATCTTACAAGAAAGTGGAAAATGGAAGCTTTATAGGCGAGGACAACAATCATTAAAGAAGTCCATGTCCTTTTAAGACTTTAATGCAAAAAGAATAAGATCTGAACAGAGGATTTTTGAAGAAAGGCATTCTTTTTTTACATTCGAAATCGTATTTGTAAACGTGCCGTTTAAAAATAAAAGTCTCTACAAAATTACTTGGTGTTAAAATGTGAAACTACATTCTGCCCAATATATATATATATATTTTTTTTTTTTTCCCCTGATCACATCTGAATTTCTATAATTTTAGATTACTGAGATACTGATTAATGGAGCTTGACAAGAAAAGAAAGAGAAACATCGATAAACTTGCATTTAAAGAATAAAAATATCACTAGTAATTCATGTTATGATACCCCACATATAATACATATTTGATTTTTTCTGTAATTTTCAGTCGTTTGGTTTAAAAAATGTTCTTTATCGTGAATTGTCACAAAACCCATTCTTAAATCTAGGGCTGCCAGTACAGTATTATTGTAATGACATATCAATCACCAATTAGGACCTTGCTATAGTTTCTTTGGTACAAGATTATACTATGTACATATTGAATATTATAGAAAAAATGTGTTAACACCATCTATATAAACTGATCTACATAGTTGTTGGTTTTTTTTTAAAATTATCGAGATTCAAAAGTTGTTGCTGTTTTCTTACTTGCTAAGCTTGTGCAGTCTGTGAACATTTGTAGGCTGTAGTATTCCTAGCTCATTTGACTGCATCTAGTGCTTATGCCACGGATATATTTCTATGGCTCGATACATAACTTTAAAAGCCACTATCAAAGGTCTTCCAGCATATGTTCTTTCTACAAGGCTGCAGTCCTGATTTTGAAGTCACCGAAAAATAAGTCTTTCCATTCTTTCAGACAATGCTCTTTCACTTTTCACAGAACAAATTTCCGTTGCTGTAGCAGTAAGCTTTTTTTTTTAAAAGAAAAACCATAACAACACTCAGATCATGTATTTCTTGACCATTGCTTTTGACAGTAGAAAAATATCCATTAAATCGTGACAATTTCATGTTCTTGTTTATGCAAGTTTTCCCATCATATCTTGCGCTTGCTTGCATGTGTCCTAACACAGAACAACTCCTTAAAACATCAACAACTTTTGAATCACCCTAACAATTTTTTTTTTAATTGTAAATAATGCATCATCACATATTTAAAATGCTCATTCAATGGCACTGTTAACATTGAAAACACTTCTACCATGAATTAATTTCTGAAATCAATTGTGCTACATATCTTACATGGCAATTTTAATGGCCCATTACACATATTCTATTTATTATGTAACTTACATCACCTACATGGTTTGTCACTAGGTGCCGTTCCATCCACTTTATATCGCCACTTTTTTTTTTGTCCACCCTGGTCTGGGGTTCATTTCTCCAAACAGTAAAGGTTCAGATCCCTTAGAAAACTGTAAGTCTCAGCACAGCATGAGCTTAGCTGTCTTTATGTCATAAAACATAAACTAACGTCTTTATCCACAAACTCTAAAAATTCGAAATTTTCTTTAAAAGAATTAACAAAGAGTAAGGTAAAGGCTTTTCCCAACAGTGATGCTATGGTGGCACTAATTTTATTACAAAAACTTTTTAAAAGTGTTCTAATTACTCTGCTTATTATTACAATCTAAATGTAACATATCAACATATTACAATGGCTCTTTCATCAAGATGGAAAATAAGTTCTTTTCTGTAGTGATGCATTTCCATAAAAATTTCTTACGAAAATGCAGTGAACGTTTTTCATCGTTACCTTTCTCCTAATTCATTAATTAATAAGTTTCTCATAATAACAAACAACATCATTTTATTTTTTATGTGAAAAACCTATACAATGGGGATCGCACTGGGTGGCAGAGTAAAACCCTCATTATCTTATCATGATTAACAATTTTCTTTCTGTTCAATTAAGCAAGTTCTAAGTTTTCATTTAAATATATTTATTATTTCATTATTTTTCATGTCTGCTGGTAAATCATTCCAAAGTTTAAACTTAATAACTTAAAGTAATAACTGTTGGCAATTAAAAGTGCAGCGCCAAAGAGGTCAAGAAATATCAATCATATATATTGAACACATAGCTTATATAATAAGGATAAAAAGATTGCAAATATAAGTTACACGATTCCCATGCATCTGGAGAACCTGGAATCGTCTGGGAATTTGAAATCGTCTCTGAAGGTCAATGAAATGTCAGGGGAAAAACAATATTTTTTGGTCAAATTTGGAAAAGTCGTTCGGGAAAGTTCCTTACCTTCTGTTTTTAACAGCTAAATCATCTATGAACGTGAAGCCATTTTCCTCGTAAGTAGCGTTCAGTTGAAAGCTGCTCGTGATTGGTTAGGGAATTTTACTAGAAAAGTCCAGGAATTTTTTTTCACCAATATGAGTGAGAACTCTGAATTTACGTCCTGCAAATAAAGCATGACCACAAGTTCTAATGCTTCGATGATGTGGTGTTGGTTGTTGAGAATATTGGACATACATATGAGGTGCAGACAGAAATTGAATTCAGTGGTATATACCATAACTTCTGATACCAGACCTATATGGTACTGCATCATGCATGACTTACTGAGCCTATTGCTATCAAACTGCTAAACAGGGATTCGTCCATCATAGTTCTACATACTGAATCTGGATTCGTTGGAAATGGCTATATATAATCCTATATGCTAAGCCCTTGTGTAACATTCATGGTATCATTACCTACTGTATTGCAGAGTTAATGATCAAAGCATCAGTAGCAAGGATGCCCTTATGCTGCAGATGATATCAAACTTGTCAATGTGAATACCGGTTATTGTACAAAACCCCTTAAATATTGAGCTATAATGGTGGTTGATCATTCATAGCTATGCACATGAAATGTCTGTTCTTTCGCTCACCTTTGTGACAGAGCCATCCCTCATGCATATAGCGAGTCAAACCTGTAAACAGATGCAATTCTTCTTCTTTGTACACACACACTATGTAATTTCCCCTTATTCTACTTCTAGGAGGTGTTACTATCACACATGGTTTGCATGTATGTTCCAGTCTTAATTATTTACATGCTCTCCTACTTATCTTACAAATATTGAGCCAATCTGATGCACTTTTGGTGTTGCACTTTTAATGGCCAATAGTATAGAAACAAAGGGGTTGATATTTGTTTATCTTTGAAATTTTATGCAACAAAATAGTTTTAACTTACTGATAACTTAAATGTATACTCTTAATGACATTTTCAATCAAAATTTTTACTGATTACGAAAAGGTCGATTGTTATTTATTTTTACTAATCCGAGTTTTCCTGTCGTTTGACATTGTCACTATTCAGCTTGGATTATCATGATTATGTAGTGAGGTATATCTATCTGCATAAGTAACTATTTCATAAAGGCCTATATGATTAAAACTTATGTCTTCGAAACATGTTTCAATATTGATTTGTGTTTATATTTCATTAATTTAATTTATTGTTGTGATATATGTATAGAAAGTGTTAGATTCGTGTACAGTATTGGACATTATGGTTATATTAAAAGTATTTATGTTTTTAGTGAGTCAGATTTATTTAAATCGTTACCATTTCATATAAAGCAATTTTGATTTGTATTACAGATACGTTTCCATGTTAAAATTTTCGTAGTCTTAATCTTTCAACTTGTGAATCATCTTTCCATTATTGCAAGGTGGAACTAAAAAAT
The DNA here is from genome assembly GCA_006491805.2 of Dysdera silvatica. Lineage (NCBI taxonomy): Eukaryota > Metazoa > Arthropoda > Arachnida > Araneae > Dysderidae > Dysdera > Dysdera silvatica. The sequence continues at coordinate 5,829,612 of QLNU02015003.1, read as the reverse complement.
CAGTGTGCACATTGTTTTAACAATATTAAAATTGCACAAGGTCATTTTGTCATATCCTTACATACTTTTCTCTTTGCTTTTTAATCTCCTGAAAATGAATACTTGCCCAGACAAAATGAAAAGTCAAGTATAGAAAAATATCAATGTGATAAATGTAAAATACTGAAAATGTCTGCATGTAACTAGGTGCTGCAGTGCACAATGTTTGCCTAGCATACCTTTAATTCAGGTTCGACTCCCAACGGCGCCAAAAAAATTAATGCTTACCAACTAACTGCCGACTGTAGTGCAGGAGTTGGTTCCCTAAGTCTTAAAAAGCGTGGATTCTTTTGAAAAATGTTGATCCACTGCTCTACAATAACATAGTGGCAATGCATTCATCTGCTTTACCGTTAACCAGAGGTGGACTGGGGCACTGGCCCCCGGGTCAATCCATCCTCCGATAATCCAAGGTCTGTGACGTTTGAGAGGACCTAGTCCATTCCTGCCATTAACGCAGGTTCAACTCTCAATGTATCCTAGAATGTGTGTGCCTCTTCCTCCTGTAATTTGGAGTTTAGTTCCCTTGACTGCAGAGGTAAGGATTCATTGGAAAATTCTAGGTCCTGCCGTAGCATAACCTTTGTTGCTCTTGTGCCATAAAAACACAAATCATGGTAACTAGTGGTGGTGTCCATAGAAGCAATGTAAACATTGCTTGCCTAACACCCAATTTAAAACTGAATTTTAGAACTTATTTCAATTTTTGCTTTAATCATAAAGGTTCGGCAGAAATTGTGTTTTTATAACTGCAATTTTATCCAAAGTCAAACTAATGTTCCTAATATTTTTGTCGCTTGAGGGAGGGGATTGTAACATCAGATCAGAAGCAATTTGAGAATTGCTTTCCAGTGAGTACGTTAACTATATGTAAGGCAATAATTTTTTCATGGAAAAACAAGAAAAATTAGCTGGAAAAATCTCAAATTTCGCAGAAGAAATGTAACTTTTAACAAAAACAGTTTCAAAACAGTAATACCAGAGATGTGCGGTCCATAGAAGCAGTGTAAGCATTGCTTGCTTCTCATCAATTTAAAACACGTTTCCATTTTTACTTTAAGCTTAAAGGTTCAGCTAAAAGGAAAGACTCGGCCCCCTCTAACCCTAGGCTGGCTAGGGTGGTGCACATGCCAAGAGGGGGAGAAGGGAGTCCCCCCCGCCACCACTATCAAGGAACACTATTAAAGTTTTAACTTCAAAAGTAACATTAAACATCACCACTAATGTAGTAGTGATGAGTGATTGCCAAATGTTTTTAAAATGAAACAAATTTAGAATCAAGTTAACAATTCATTCTTCTTTGAACTTAAAAATCGAAAGTCAGCAAACGTTCTGCCGCTGTACGCTTGTCTTTGCTGCGAATTGTCTATTATTGCACATTTAAATTAATAGAAAATAAGTTTAAATAATTTATCCATACCATGTTATAGGTATGATGTCAGATATGGTAAAACCATGGGCCCATTTACCATTTTGCCTAACTTATTTGAAGTGTCGTTTCTTTATGATATATAATAAATCAAATTCAATTTTATTGAAATAAATTTTAATTTTAGCAAAAAATAAATAAAAGCCCATCGAACACTGGTATTTAAATGGAAAGCATGACGTCTAGCTTTCTTCTACGAAGCATTTGATTGTGTCATCATATGATATTGATTTTGTTATATCAGACTCGATACACAAAATTTTGAAGCCCAAGTCTATAGCCTATTGGGAAATACGGCACTGGGTAAAACACTTACTGAAAAAGACAAAAGGTTACCTTCGCTTGGCGCGCTATCTACAGTCACGTACTATAAATTATGTAGGTAACTCAAGGTTTATGAAAGTTTTTAAAATTAAGTTTTCAGTTGTGTACTTGAAAGAATAAGAACATGGGCTATATAATTTATTCCTGTCACGAATAAGGTAAAGTTGTGATAAAAATTAAGGTAGGACTTTTATTCCAGAAAATTGAAAAAAAACTTATTTTGCAGCGCCATCTATGAACAAATGCTACAACTATAATCTTTTCCACACGTACATGAAACTTTTTTAACACTTTTACGAAAGTATACTGGCAGGTCCAAGGAGGGGCTGGGAGCCCCATTTGAGCAGGGATTTTATCATGGAAAATCAATGAAGAGCACCGGACAGCAACACCGTAGCTAAATGACCTTGCGCCCCTGGCATAAGCGTCCAGGTTGCGCCCACTAGCCAAGGATATATTCTCTCCCTGTGAATTATTTCGGCCTATTTTAAAAGCCCTTCTAGCCTGCGCCTTCACCGGCATACTCGTGGCTACGGTCATTGCCAGACAATTGAGCTAAAAATAGGAAATCGTCCCCGCTTTTTGGGTCCCGCCATTGGCGACAGCAAATCGATTCTAATCTCTGTATTTACAGAAACATGGGAGGGAGCGTAGAGGGAAGGGACTCGAGATCCGTAGCCATTTAAAAATTGTATTTTCCCGAAACTGCTATGCATTTACTTTCAAAAGTTTTACAGTCACATTTTAAAATAAGGTACTTTTTAGCTCATTACTAATTGTCAAGCAGTATCAATTATTTTTGTAGCGTTTTGGTATCTTGTACATTCACTCAAATTCTCGACAGCTTTGAGAAGGAGGTAATAATATTTCTCAGTTCCCCCTCCCCCACACACACACACACACACACACCTAGAAGTACCCATGGTAAGAAACAGTGCATAATTGTTATTGTTCAGGGACATGGCAACCTTTTGAAAAGTTGGGGGGGGAGGGTAGACCGTTCACGGCGACAGACTGGTGGCGCCGTCTATTGCCACAAATTCGCAATGGTTCTTATAAAATATTAATTAGATAAAATAAACTGAATTACAAAACAACAACCACTTGAACGATTTCAATTTTACTGATTTCGCACAGCGCCACGCTTTGATGTCGATAGTTTTACAAAACTGAAAGAAAATGTACAGGTAAAGAGCCGCTAATTTTTTTCAACAATAGATACACTAGGGGTCACTGTCAAAGTAGTATTGTTGACGGTATGGTGCCGACATCAATTGACAAAAAATGAAATTAGAATACAAAATTCTTTCAGCTTTGCTACATTAGTGGCAATGTTTAATATTATTTTTGAAATTAAAAATTTGATAGTATTCCTCAATGATGAAGGTGGGGCGAAATATACCTTCGCCTCCCTACTTTCGAGACTGGGGGCGAAAAAACCCTACCCCTCCTACTTGCACGTGCCTGTTATTGTTTTTTCATTAAAACGCTACGATTGTCACTTAAAAGTCCATACATTGGAAAAAAAAAAATCTACTGAACTTGTAATAACAAATTAGCGATTTGAGAATTGGTTCCATCCGGGTCCGTAGTTGTACTTGTATAATGACGGCGCCGTTCTACCACGGACGGTGAGGCAATGCATCGAGTCCGGTTTAAAAATCACCGAGAAGTTTCCAGAAGTTTAAATAATCAAGAGAATCGACTAAAATATCTCGCAATCGCGCATCACTACACTTTTGTAAAAGTAAGTTAAAAAACTATCAGGTGTTCGTGAAAACAAATTGTAGTTTAAATATTTGCACATGGATGACGCTACACAAAATGAATGTTATAACAATTTTCTAAAATGAAAGTTCTACTTCAATTTATATTATAATTTTGACTTTTTCCTGACAAGAATATTTATATAGCTTATGTTCTTTTTATATTTTTATGGGCGCCCATATCAATACTTTTAAGGGGCCGAGAAAAATAATTATGGCTTGCAAGGTTGCACACATTTTAGTAAAAGTACAAGATACTAAAATGCTACAAAAATAATTTATACTGATTGATAATTAGTGATGAGCTAAAAAGTACCTTACTTTAAAATGCGACTGTAAAACTTCTGGAAGTAAATGCGTAGCAGAATCGGGCAAATCAATTTTTAAACTGCTAGTGTACTTGAAAGAATAAAAAGAATATGAACTGTATAATTTATTCCTGTCTTGAAAATGGCAAAGTTGTAATACAAATTGGGGTAGAACTGTAACTTTTATTTCTGAAATGTGGATTAACTTTTTTTTGTGGGGCCATCTATGAACAAATGTTTGAACTATAATCTTTTCCATGCACAGTGTGAAATTTTCTAAACACTTTTACGTCATGTGAAATTATCATGTGAAATTTTCTAAACACTTTTACGAAAGTGTATTGGCGGATTCATGAAGGGGAGGACGATAGCTCCCGTTGAAAGATTTCTTGGTCCGCTCTTGGCGACAGCAAATCGCTTATAATCTGTACATTTAACTAAGAAACATTGAATAACTAATTGTTATTTTGTTTTCATTAAAACGCTGCGATTGTCATTTAAAAAGTCTATACTTCATGTATGTGTTGGGAAGGGGGTGCAGCCCAAGAGATGCACTTTAATCCTAGACAGGACGCTCAAACAGCGTAACCACCCACTGAGGCAGTTGAGGGAAGAAAATAAAATTGAGGTAATCGGGAGTCGACTATGCACAGCACACCAGGGACGTGCCGCCATTTTAGAAAGTAGGGGAATAGTTTACAGCGATAAACTGGTGGCGCTTTCATCTATTGCGGCACATTCTCAACAGTTATTATAAAATATTAATTATAAATTAATTATTAATTAGAAGTTCATTATCTAATTAAATAGTTAAATAAAATGAATTACAAAACAACGACTATTTGAACGATTTACAGTTTTACTGATTTCGCGGAGCACCACGCTTTAAGATCGATAGTTTCACAAAGACTGAAAGGGAATGTACTAGCTAAGTTTTTTTAACAATGGATACACTAGACGGCACTGTCAAAGTAGTATTATTGACGATATGGTGCTGACATTTATTGACAGAAAATGAAATTAAAATCTAAGTTTCTTTCAGCTTTGCTACATTAGTGGAAATGTTTAATGATATTTTTGAAATTAAAATTTTAATAGTATTCCTCAATGGTTGGGGTGGGGGGGGGGGATTATGCTTTTGCCTCTCTTCTTCCCAGACTAGGGGGCGAAAACAATCCTGTCCCCCTGTTGGCACGTGCCTGATTAAATGTTAATTAGTTAATTAAATAATTCAAATAAAATTAATCACAAACAATCATTTGAAAGATTTACTATTTTACTGATTTTACAAAGTACACGCTTTAAGATCGATAGTTTCACAAAGACTGAAAAAAAATATACAGGTAAAGAGACGCTAATTTTTTTAACAATAGTAACACTGGTGGGCACTGTCAAAGTTGTATTATTGACGGTATAGTAGCGACATCTATTGACAAGAAATGAAATTAGAATCCAAAGTTAATTTAGCTTTGCTACACTAGTGGCAATGCTTAATGTTATTCTTGAAATTAAAATTTTAATAGTATTGTTCGATAGTGGGAAGGGGCAAAATATACCTTCCCCCCTCCAATGTCGAGACTGGGGGGGCGAAAAAAAACCCTGCCCCTTGTTGGCACGTGCCTGCAGCACACAAAGATGCACGCTCGCATAGGTTTCGTCATCTAACGTGAACCGAAACCTGCTGCTGAAGTGGCCGCCGCAGAGAACGGCTCCAGTTACTGGACCGGAAACACATCCCGTGTCGGCCGCGAAAAATACAGGAACCGGCCAAGCCCAGAAAGGAAGTTGTGGAGCGCCAAGGAAGAGGCGCAAAGACGGGAGGATCCGCACGGATCAAGTCCATACTTCGAAAAAAAATATTCTACTGAGCTTCCAATAACAGACCAACGAATTGAGAACGGGTTCCATCGCGCAGGGTGAAGCGATGTATCGCGTCCGGTTTAAAAACCATCGTTAATTTTTCAGAGGTTAAAATATTCGAGACAATCGACTAAACTATCTCGCAATCGCACATCATTACATTTTTGTTAAAGTAAGTTAAAAAAAAACTATCACGTGTTCGTAGAAAAATATTGTAGTTTAAATATTTGCGCATAGATGGCGCAATACAAAATAAATGTTAATCCGATTTTCTGAAATAAAAATTCTACCTGAATTTATATTGTAATTTTGCCTTTTTTGTGACAAGAATAAATCATATAGCTCATGTTCTTTTTATTCTTTCAAGTACACAAGTGAATACTTAATTTTAAGATCTTCGTAAACCTAAGTTAGTTATATTATCATGGATACCCATATGAGTACTTCTGGGTGGAGGGTGAAAAAAATAACTACGGGCTTCTCAAAGTTGCAAACATTTTAGTGAAAGTATAAGATACTAAAATGCTACAAAAATAATTGATATTGCTTGACAATTAGTAATGAGCTAAAAAGTACCTTATTTTAAAATGTGACCCATATGGGAATGATCCCAAATGATGTGAACCCATATGGGAAATGTGCCCATATATATATATTATTTACAGTACGTGCCTGTAGATGGCGCGCCAATCTAAGGTAAAATAATTATTTTATTTTTTTTACGATAAGTGTTCTAGCATATCTTATATCGTGCCTTAAACATGGCAAAGATTAATTATTTATGCTTATTTTTTGTTAATTTGAATGTGCAATAAAACATAACTCCCAGCAACGACAAGCGAATACTGGCAGAACGTCTGCTACCTCTTAGTTGCAAACGAAAATATTGATTTTTAAGTTCAAGGACGAATAAATCTAACTCGATTGTAAATTTTTTTCGATTCCGATTCTTTCGATTTCAAAAACATTTCGAAATCGCCCATCACTAGAGTCAATCTTAATGTTATTCTCAACATTCGGTCTATTTCTTGCCTTTGTTTTTATCTAAAGAAGTGTTGGAAATGTATTTTCGAAGAGATACGTATGAGTATCGTACATTTGTAGAGGCAAATAAAACCCGAAGGGGAAAAACTAATGACATTTGGATATAAACTATCCACAGCACACACCAAGACTGTGAGTTTAAAATTTCTCAGGCATCGGTGAATCTTGTATAAGTCACTTCCTTCCATCGTTCAAAAATCAGTATTACAACCGTTAATTGAATATCGTTATGCAGCGATGCTAAAAATATGAAAGTGTTGAAAATCTTCGGAATGAAATTGCAACTAAAAATAACTGCGGCGACCCGTCATAAATTAGTTCGCAATCACTTTGGAGGTCGCGACCTCCCAGGTTGCGAACCACTGATTTATTGAGTGGTTAAAATCCGCCATTCATTATCAAATACGGAACGTGAACAAATGAATTACAAATTCATAGGCGTTTATGTATCGAAACGCTGGAAATGATTTAAATAGGGTATATTTAATTGTAAAATGTTATCACTAGTCTAACATATAAGAGAAGATTCCACAAACACTGTTCTCTTTATCAAACTTCTCTTTCTCTTTTCGAAACGTTGTGAAATCTTTTTTTACTTTTTGGACAAGTGACAAAATTTTACTATTCATTGTAGGCCCTCGTTTGTCGTTGTATTCTTTTTGATAGATTATATTAAAAGAATTTGATTACAATTATATGAATTTTTGAAATATATTTATGTAAGAATCATACTCATATTTAATTACAGTCAGGTATATGCCGAGTTCTACAGTTTTCTGAAGAATCCGAACCTCTTTACTTTAGGCATTGAAAACCTGTCCCCCGGCAGTGGCGTAGGCAGAAAGTTCATAAGGGGAGCGTTATAGGCTTAATGGGAGGGGTTACAACTCACATATTCCTATGTTAAATATACAAAATTCCATTGCGATGTGGGGGTTCAAACCCCCATAGATCGTGACTGTCCTTCGGATGATGTCGGAACTATAATGTTCACGTTTTGATGCGGAAATTGATCTCTGACGTATTAAATTTACAGTTACCATGATGAAAACACTTGTCAAAGCTTTAATTATCTATTGTTTGTATTTTATTTTTAAAATCTGATGTATAATTGTATAAAAATTGTCATGCATGGTGTTTCATAAAATTGCCGGAAGTTTCATGTCGTAGCGCCATCTACCGAGTTCAGATAGAATTTAAAATTAATTACTGTTCCAAAATGGCTAAATTGTTAACATAATTAAATCGGCGTTCATAACTACTGCAAGTAAGAATATTCTTTTTGATCCCACGCCGGATGTCAAAGGATGCATTTGCGGAACTGAAGTTGTAAAGGTTTTTATAAAAGTAGCGCACTGGCACACCAATTTCTTGTTTTTGAAAACTCTGCTCTTTTATTATCCAATTCTCAAAGCTGTGGTTATAGTAGTTATAATAGTTGTAATTAGATACCAGCTATGATTTCGTATATTAATGTTAATGGTATAACCACCGCAATTGTAGTTTGTATGGTGTAAAATTAAAGTTTGTTTGGATGTTTTATGGCGCAAGAGCATCTGGGCTATACTGCGCCTTAAAATTAAAGTAGCTTCTTTTTGTTTTTTGATAACATACTTTACTCTGTATTTAGCAATATACGTAGCTATAAATGTTTTCAAATCATGTAAAATAATTAATTCCCTATCATGTAGTCTTTGTAAATCATTAATTTTTCATGCGGACCATAATGTCACGCAAATCTGCAAAGTAACCCTAGAAAGGATTTGAGTTTAAGACCACTGGTCTATATGAATGTATTGTTTAATAACTC